>WEIV01016621.1:37729-120283 GCA_013390005.1 Calyptomena viridis | reverse complement strand
AGAAAGCTTTGGATAAAAGTTAAACTCCAAACTTGCCACATGTGTCCTGTTAACATTTACTATTAGTGATGAAAGTTGAAGAGCTTGGAAAAGCTACTGCGTGGGTCAGAAGAGCACATGGCTTTAACTGGCATGTGAGATTGGAAGCTCTCATGGGTGTGAGTAGCCCAGGGATGTCAAACACGCACACTGTAAAGGTTTCTGCATAAATTGAAGAATCAGCTCCTCAAACTGTTAACACTTCCATTTCCTACCAAAATGAATACTAAAGAAACGTTTGAAAACATACTCTTCTAAAGACGAAATGCAAGTACTACTAGCAATGGGAAAATGTCATTACAAGAATGTAATTTAAGGAGTGCAGTAGCAAAAACTGTATTAACTTTGGTTGTCCTCTTAATGATGGTTAACTTCCATACCCCAGTGCTGAATGGAGTGGGGGTGAAATGGTAACTTGTGTACAGATGCCATCTTCGTCCCTTCCCTGCAAAGCCCCTTCACAAAGATAGTTACTACAGAGCATCAGTAAAGAATCTGTACAAAGCAAGCATTCCTTACAGGCCTCACTATCAAATTCCATGCCCAGATGTTTGGTGTATCTGTTGTCCTTGTAGCTCATAATTTGTAAGTCTTTTGCATTCAGAAGACACAGCCAGGATGGTAAGTTTGGGATTAATACCTGAACTTGACTCCTTTTGTCCCTACCCTTCTAAAATAACAATAGTGGTTACTACCTTCAAATACATCAAGGAGGAATAAAGGATGTCAAGAGAGGAAGTAGAAAACAATTGATTTCTCCATTTTGGGCCGCAATACATTCTTTAACACTTAACTTTTTTTTTAAGTTGTTAAAGCAGGATATCTTGACAATGTGTCTGTAGTAATTTGTATTCTTAAATTTGTGTCTGTGTGTGATTGTGTTATGCTTCTAGTATAGCCTGGATTCAAATGTAATGGCTGGTTTTTTTCCCACCACCACCCCAGAGAAGACCTTTGCTAAGGTAAAACTATGTAGCTAATCTAATACTGGAGTTACTAGCATTAGATTTCAGACCAAGCAGTACACTTGTATCAAAATGTTATTTTGCAAAAGCTGGCAGTGTCACAGGGGTATTGTTTTAATCCCATTATAAGATTTTTACTACTATTGCATGTTTGCAATCTGACAAAAAAACCCCAAACCAGTAGAGCACTGACCTTTTAAATGACAAGATCTTAAGTTTCTTTTTCAGCATTGTTTAACTTCTGGCTGTCAGTAAATTCATCTTAAGTGCTTTTTTTGCAGTACTAGTGTGATGTAAATACTGCGCCTTACTCACTAGGCTGCATATTTTATAGCTGAGGGTGTTCTTGCTGTATCTGAAGTCAGTGAGAAACTGAAAATCATCATTTTCAATTTGCCAAGTCATTGCCTTTGTTGTAAATAAGCAATTAAAGATTTTATTTAAACTCTTCACCTTCTATAAATGTGATTTACAGTAACTTAAGAGTGTGAGTGACACGTGGCTACAACTGTCCTGCTCCTGGAAGAAGGGGATCCTAAGTAAGACACCCACATGAGTTTGTGCTTTTGGCATTTTATGGCTTGTGCTGAAAAAAGAGTTCTTGTTTGGGCTGATGATGAATCAGAACCTACTTATTTATGCTTGATTGCAGGTCTCATCCACATAACAGCTATGTTCTAAAACAAAACAACTTGTAAACTTTCACAGTGCCATGGGACTTCAGTGCCCACTGCAGCCCCTACTAGATATAATGTGATTTCCTGCACTATACAGGTAAAAAGGGGCAGTGGTAGTAGTCATACCTGAAGGATCAGAACCCAGTAGTTACTGTCTTTTCAAAACCTCACACTGAAAGAATTTGTTTTTTAATACCTGAAGTTATTTTACACCTGTTTGGTGTAGAACTTAAGTAAGGTACAGAGGGGACTCTGGAGGAAAACTGCTATTTAAGTGACTTAGTTGCTGCTTCTGGAGTGTTTCTGGAAAGCCACCAAGTTATTTTATTATTACTCACTTATTCCATTTGCACAATATTCCTGCTTGCTTTTCTTTTTCCTGGGAGAAGTTATTTTTTCATTAGAGTAGCTTATCTGAACATACTTTTCCATAAATATTGCAACTAAATTTCCAAAACAAACAGAAATCTGGCAATGACACCCACCGTGTGTTTTGAAAACTACTACCACAGTATTCCACAGCACCACCTGTCAGGATTGTACAAAAAGTTCATTTGCAAGTGGTTCATCTTCCTCTTAACCACATTTATTCCTGTTGTTTTATGAAGTCTTAAGGGTTGCTCCTGCCTTATGTAACACATTGCTTGAGAAATCAGTAATGCTCATTTTCAGCCATTTACTTATCCTTACTCAAGATTAGAATACATCTTTCTCTCTAAGTCATATTGCTGTCATCTTAATTGCTGAAAATCTTAATATACCCAGTCTTTAATGTTTCTGCTTTTATCAAAGGTGTTTCTGCACAGGAAACCTAAACACTTCTCTATGAAACTGCACTCTGCTGAAATGACCACACACCTACAAGTTTTAGTTGTGTCACACAGTAACTTTCAGTTTTATGGACTGTGGGCTTGGGGTTTTTGTTTAAGAAACACTGTTTTCTATGTAGTATGAAAAGCCCCTGTCCTACCCTAGTTCACTTACAGTTTGTCATGTGTTGTACCCTTTGGATAAAGGATGGGATCCAGTTACTTTATCTTCAGAAACCCTGACTTTGGGAAAAAACCATAAAGTAATGACAAAGCAGAGGTAAAGGGGAGACCTTTCCTCCACCCTTCTAAAAGGAGCTTTATTCCAGCAATTTGTCAGCTGCAGGTTCAGCTGCAGGCTGGGACAAGCACAGCTCCAACAGTCCCTGAAACATCTGACCTAATGAAGAGTACATAATGACTTTGGCATGCCCAGAGTCTAGAAAAATCACTTGTGGATGGCTCTTTCTACAGGCTGCTCTTAAGGAGAGATCACAGAAATACCTCTTCTCCATTGAACAGACAGAGGTAGAATGAGTGCTGAGTTTGAAGCTTTTATTACTCTTCCACTTGGATATAAATTGAATACAAGGCACTTGTTACCTGCATTGTTCCAAGATGTAATGCTGTTAGAAGATGTTCAGGAGTACTGTGGTGACTGATGTATTTTATGCAACTTTCATCAGACAAGAGTTCAGGCCCATTGTATTATGAGAAAGAATTCCGTGGGGGATTCTAGAAAGCTTACTAACTTTATCTTCCACTATACAACCTGAGTTATCCAACAGCACTCCTTGAAAGCATTTTAGGATTGTCTGTGTGCAGCACTGACCTGTGATACTGCATCTGCAATGCTGTTACAGTCCCACTACAAGGCTAATAATACACTGAAGTAGGAGGCTTTGGCAACAGAGAAGTGGAACTACAGTTGGGGAAACAAGGACTTTATTCTGAACAGCCACAGATGTTTATTTCTGGTACAGCCATCTGGATGCTTTTTTTATTACTACAGATCAGAGCAGCAGAAGTCTGTCCCACTGCTGTAGTCACTACACTATCCAGCAATCAGGATTTTGCTGCAGTGAAGACAATACCTGCCCTAACTTCTTGGTAAGATACCCTTATAGTGCAAATTTTAGTCCATCAGTGGATCCTAATATTATTGAAGCAACAGAACAGCCTTTTTGATCAGTAGGTAAAGTTTAGACTTTAATACAAAATAACAGCAGTGATGGTATGAATAGCCAAGTTCTGCATAGATACTGAACCACAGGGCAGTTCACACATGACATTCTTCACCGTTTCACTGTAATGCTGATATTACTTTTATGGTGCTGAACATCAAGCACAAGTTTGTCTCCAACCTGAACTGGGATGGGCTCATCAAGAACAACTGCAGCTTGTTTCCAGTGTGAGGACTCATCAGATGTGTTCAAACTATGGTTTTCATCTAGATGGATGTGATACCAGAAGGGAATTGCAGTGACTCGGCCAGACTTACAAATCTGTACCTAAAAATATTTAAAATATTAGTTCAATCGGTTCCATTATTTTCTTACTCCTTTGAAAAGGATGTAGTTCAAACCATTTGAATCCTTTCCAGAGATACCTGCAGACAAGTAAATTCTGTATTGCAAATTTTCAGCTCTGCAGAAAGTACAACAACTCACCTTCACTTCTCTGCTGGAGCTGTTCAACAGAGGGTTCATGAGATCCAGCCTTAACAGCTCTGCTGGCTCACTCAGGGGGACACATGGTAATGTGGACAGATCCAAATACACACGGACAGGCACCTGAGAGTATAAACCATCAATTCAGGCAGCAATAGCCATGACAGAGTGAAGAGTTACAAAACTTCACACAAAAGTCACTCTTCTGCACAGTAATGTTGCATCTGTCATCACTCAGACAAACCCCAAACCAGTTCCAAAATACTGTCACCCGTGTTAGTTTCTCTCAGGGTCACACAAACCTCTCTTGATAACCTCAACAACATGAAAAAGTTGCAGCTCTTGCGTTTTCTTGCAGTTTACACCAAACTAAACAGCAAGACAGGGCTTTGAAAGTGTGCCTGGGAGACACCCAACTTCATACCTTGAACTGGTTGATGAAAGGGGCTATATTGAACCCCAGAGTTGGTTCTGTTCCTTGTACTGCACTCTCCAGTAACAGAGACTCTGACTCTACAAGCATCCCATATACCAGCACATACTGGGGGAAAATCTTCCCTCCACTGTGAAGTAAACATCTGTAAATGAGAGAGATTTCACCTGTAGAGCATATCTAACACCAGGAATGAAAGAACAGTAACTACATTTAAGAAAGGCACACTGAAGTCAAGTGCTCCTAAGCATTTGTGTTTGATCCCATCTTACCAGACAGCTTAATCATACTAAAAAAAAAGGAAACTTGTCACACAGTACTAAATATATGGAACTAAATAATCTCTTCTCAGTGACAGTGTTGGATATGGTGATACTTCACCATGAAAATAGTGGGATTTACTCATAGCAACACCACCTAATACTGAAGGACTGGCAGAAATGCTTGATAAAACTGGAAGTCAGGAAGTATTTGCTACTGGGAGGCACTGGTTAAGGAGGCAGCATAACCCACAGGGATGCAAAATCCTGTGGGAATTTAAGTGCTAAACTAAACTTGACAACAAGACAGGATGGCAGTTTTGCCTGAAAAACACCTGAGCCTTGCTTGGTCTCTTTCTACAGAGACAGAGCAGCAACAGAACAGCAGCTTTCAATCAGCATAATAACAAACACCTCCAACTCAATCCCATTGTTTCAGGTTTCCTTTTCTTGTAGCAGGCTTCATCATAGGAACTGGGGAGCTAAGCAGTGCACTATTCAATGTATTTTCATGCCAACAAATCTGAATCTTGTCATACGACAAAAGTCAGAGTAATTTTTCAATTTGTTCTTGCAGCAAAAACATCTTTCAAGTCATCCAAAGGTTTATTTGAAACTTAGAAGAGAGAGTGAGCATAAGTGGTCTGGAATATGCTGCCATCACTAAGTGTGAAGATGAATACAGAAGTTTTGCTAGCACCACAAAAGGGGATAAATTCATTTTTGTTACCCACTTCAATTATTTTATTCCTCTTGCTCTGCCTTCCTTCCCACCCCTCCTGCCATGGGTAACAGCTGGCTTTGTTGCAGCCTGTTCTAACACCATGTGTTTGTCTTTTAGCAGTACCAGTTTGTTCCAACAACTGTTTGACATGTATAACACTCTGGGCTTTTCTAACCTTGCATTAAAAGCTACCTTGGTTATCCTGGGACCTTCTGACTGACCAAGCAATATGATCACCCATTCATATTCTTGCATTTAAAAAAAAAAGAAATGTGTTGACTGTGAAATCTTGACCTTTTTGTTAAAAAAATACATGTATACAATGGTTATGTACATGGATTATGCCAGAAACTCTCTGGGAGGTTCAATCCATCCAGGGGAAAAAAAAAAGCTTTTTCTGCTCTACAGAACCAACATGACAGTAATTTAATAGTTAGAAGGAGTATTCTTAAATTTTTTCAGATAATTACAGATTCCTAGAAGTGATTTTGTCCTTTTATACTGTACCTGGATATTGCAGCCTTTTCCATCACCTCCTGCTGGATTAAACCTGACGTCTCTACAACATCCAGGATAATAATACTCCACAATTTGTCTGATTTGGGTCTCTGCAGCACCACGCTTTCTTCTTCTAAGTGACTGAGCCAAAACTCCAGTGTTTCCTTAGGGAAATGGTTAACTTCTGAAATGACACTGAGTGCTGCCTGATGCTGTTCTTTCTCAACAGAGCTGTAGGCTCTGACTGGTCCAAGTTTGCCAGCTATAATTGGCAGGATGGAGAAGCCTTCAGATACATCTAAAATGTACAAAGGATCGAGAGCCTCATCTAGAGAGCTCTTGTTTTGATTCTCTCGGAGGTTTATCCCACTGCCATGTCCATCAACATCCATGGCCTGCAAGTCCTTACTTGGATTTAATGACAGGAGCACTTTGCTCATGGCAGCTTTAAAGCATTCATGGTAGGCTGTGTCATTCAGCAGGGCTATTTCTGTGGATTCCAGCACACACACTTGAGTGTTGCCATCCTGTGTGCTGGTTGTCTGCAGTCCAGCCAGAGCATTACATAACTCAGCCTCGTTGCCCAAACTCAGCGGGTCGTCTCTGTCACTGAAATCCATCCCACACTCGGAAGTCGAGGGAGAAATCTTCTGGATCTTCAAGTAGCAATCTTGGCAGCAAACCTCCATCATCACAGTGTCTCCAGTCTTCACAGAATAATCTTGGCAAAAGAGCATAAACGAAGTCATTCCAGTTACTTTACATAAACATCACTGAAATAGCTGCTTAAAACAACCAACCAACCCACCCACCCCATTCTCTCATTTGCTCATTAGTTGTTCCTACTGTGTATGAAAGAGTTGTTCTTGTCTGTACCCACAAGTTGAAATCTGCCATTGTTTAACATTTGTCTTAAACTGTCTCATTCCAGGCAAAATCCATTCTCAAAATAAAGTCATGTCTATTTGTCATAGACAGGCTCACGTGTTCTGCTGACAGCAGAGAACAAAAACACACTGGTAAAGAAATTGCTCTTGCTTTAAAATGCTAAATATAAAATATTTAAAATTTTAATAATTCCTGTAGACAAAGGTATATTTGTAGTTAGGTGGAAATCAATAGCTACAGTTTAGAAAGGGTAATTGATTCAAAATAAATTTTACTGGAGTGTTTATGGTGTGCAGCTCAAGATGGTTTTTGCATACTCTGTGTTCCAAGTAAATCCACTGACACAGACCAGAATTTCAAAACAAAAATGCTATGGTTTGACAAACATTTCTCTCAATAGCAATGTCAGCTCCAAGAGTCTCTTTCCTTCCCTGTGCTTGGAGTTGAACCAGTCTGTGGCACAGCTGTCCCTACTGTCCACCAACACTGAATTAGGAGGAGCTGAGGAGTATCCCAGGGATAGAGAGGCCTTACACAGAGAGCTGGATAAACTAGAGAGCTGGGCAATTACAGCCACATGAAATTTAACAAGGCCAAGTGCCAGATTCACCACGTGGGACAGGATAATTCTGGTTATATGTACAATTTGGGGTACAAGAGGCTGGAAGAACAGCCCTGCATAAACAGATCTGGGGGTTTGGGTGAATGGCAAATTAAGTACAAGACAACAATGTGCCCTGAGACCCAAAAGGGCCAACTGTGTCCTGGGGTGCATCAGGAAACAGCATTTCCACATGGTCAAGGGAGGGGATTGTCCCACTCTGCTCTGCTCTGGTGCAGCCTCACCTCAAGTCCTGTGTGCAGTTTTGGGTGACACAACAGAAGGACATCAAACTATTGGAGTGTCCAGAGGGTGACCAAGAGAGTGAAAGGCCTCGAGGGCAAAACTGATGGACAACAGCTGAGGTCACTTGGTTTGTTCAGCCTGCAGAAGAGAAGGCTGAGGGCAGACATCCCAGTCTAAAACTTCCTCAAGGGAGGCACAGGAGGGGCAGGTGCTGATCTCTGTCTGGTGACCAGCAAGAGGACACAAGGAAATGGAATGAAGCTGCATCAGGGAAGTTCAGATCGGACCTCAGGGAAAAGTTTTCATCCAGAGAGTGATTAGTCAGTAGAACAGGTTCCTCAGGGGTGTAATCACAGCACCAAGCCTGCCAGAGTTCAAGGACCATTTGGACAATGCTTAGTCTTGTGATTTAATTTTATGAGTCCTGCAAGCAGCAGGAAGCTGGACTTGATGATCCTCATGGGTCTATTCTATTCTAAAGAACAGGAGAATAAAAAATGGGTGAATGGAGAGTAGAGGCTGCTGAAAATGACACTGCCAGTGCCTGCATGTGGAGAACAGTACACAAGATGAGTCCAAAATGGGGATGAGGGGTGGGTGGGAACATTTAGTTTTGGTTTTGTGGCAGTAGCAGCCAGCAATTCCTACCTCACTTTCCCCACCTCCCTTTCCTAAGTCACATCTGCACTAAGTAGAGTCAGTCAGTAGCCCCACTTTTTGGAGTTACTCCACAGTGCATGTAATTCAGTATAGGGAAAAAACCAACTCAGTGATCTCCCAGATGTTAAGCAGGTCCCCTACGTGATTCACAACAGAGTTGTGCACTAAAGACCAGAAACATGACCAGGAACCACCTCACAGCTACTTCTCCTAATCCCATCTGCTGCCACTTGTTAGTCTCTGAGATAACCTAACCAGCTCAAAACCAAAATGAAACCAAGTTAATGCACCACAACAGGAAAATGCACAGGACATACCAAGGAGGCCCTGCACAGGATACACTGCCTGTTCCCAGCAAGTTTCCTCACTGGGACTCGTGGATAGAGCATGTTCCTCATCGAGCTGCAGTACAAACCACACCACAACAGCATCCAGTATTCCTGCTTCAGTAACTGGCAGGCTGAGATTCCAGGGCTTTCTAGTTGCAAGGCTTTTCAGCTCCTGACCAAAATGGAAAGAGGGGGAAAAGAGTGTGAGAGTTAATTTCCAAAAAAAAAAAATGGTTTTTATTAACCTAAATCACCCAAAATTTCTGCACCAATCCCTGAGGGCACCCAACAGAAACCTGTGAAGTTACAAGATTCTACAACACCAATTATCATCATTAGTACTCACTAGCACAGGAACTGTCTTCCCACATGAACAACCTGCACCCATCAGCCACAAAAGCAAACACCTACATCTAAGAACACATATTGAAAAGCACTGAAAACTGCAAGAAAGACTTTAGACTGGCAAGCCTTGCCTTACAGGAAGTAATAAAATCAGAAGCAGCCTTTTGAGCTGGATTTGAGCATGTGTTTGGGCACATGCTTCACTTGAAACCTCTGTTCAATCTGTTCTAGAAACACTGTGTGCAAGCACCGAATTTGCTAAGAGATTCAGAAAAACCATTACAAAACCAGTAAGTCAAACACCTTTGAGGATGCCTTCTCTCTGCTTGGGCTACAGGCCTTGTGTAAAAGCTCAGGCATGTACAATTTCTCTACTAGGAAGAACTAAGGTCTTCCCAAAAGAGGTCAATTATAAATTTTCCAATACTCCTAAAAAGTTCTGAATATGTAACAGGAATTAAGTCTTTTTCCATGTATGGTTTATTTTTCTCAGGAATTACCTTCTGCCACCAACATTCACAAACTTAAAAGGACCAGCTCTAATGTCTTGGTTCTGGCATAAGCCAATTAACAGGAAGTCGAGCACAAGGAACCAAAGGTTCTCTCAGCCACAATTCTGCTTAGTAACAGCCCTTCCTAAATGTTTTATCAACTTCCTGATCTTCTTAAGTCAACACTTGCCCTCTTTAAATTCCAATCTGAAAATACACAGGGCAAAGGACAATTTACACTCTAAAAACATGAGCAGCTCTCACATGCTGCACTTTTTTTCCACTCTTCATTCTTGTTTTGTGTCCTCCAAGAGTGGGCTACCTCTTGTCACAACTGAGAGGTGGCTGAACAAAGCATATGTTAAAATTACTGGATGGTAACAAATTCATAATAAGATCTCACTGCTCCTCAGTAAAAGTGTTTTGCCACTTGTCATTTTTTTTGGTACCTCCACAGCTGGAGAGGAAAAGAATAGTAAGTTGAAGCTTTGCTGCCATCAAGCCCCTTGAAACAAGACAGCAAGAGCACAAGCATGCATCTGAGTCTCAGTTTCTGAGAAGTTAGAGATGTTTGGAAGTGTGTTTGACATTAAAAATATTCTTCCTGATTACTCCTCAAAAGGCCCAAGGTTCTGCTCCACTGAGTTCTAGTAACTTCAGTGTTACATCCCCATCATTTAAAAACTCATTTAAAGGCAGTTATTTCAGCTTTCCCTGCTCTTTACTGTGCTGCTTAACCCATATCTACTCCTCACATTTAGCCACTTCATAAACCTTTTTCTATCACTTATGACATTATGACAGATTTGAACTGCCCTAGCACATCAGGATGGCAGTTTATCAACTAGTCTTGTTAAAGAGAAAGCATAGAAAAATAAAGTACCAATGCAGGAATAGGCAATAAAACCCCCAAATGATGCTATGCCACATATATCCTCTGAATGAGAAAAAGATAACTTGCAATAAAGTAGTAAATGGGACTACAAACAGAAGGAAAAACTACAGAAGGTACGTAGTTATTGAACTTCCTATGCCTTGATAAATATATATGAAATGTATTTTTCATATATTTTACAAAATTACAAAGAATTACAAAGAGCCAGTATCTATAATTGCTGGCAAAAGCACAATTCCTTTAGGGCCTGAAAGTGAGACTGGGCTTTAATTACTGGCTGCAGAAGTAACCACTCACTTCCCCTCCCAGTGGCACTGATCTGCTGCCAGCAAACACACACACAGGCAGTACCTGGTGAGGTGCAAGTGCCTGCAGCCTCTAATTACAGCCACACCTCCTTCCCCTGCCTGGGAGGAACTGAACTGCTGCTGCTGACAACAGCAGTAATAAAGTCATCAGCACAAGGCAGCTGCCTTTTGTTTAATTGTTGGGGTTTTTTTAATTTTGCCTTATTATTTCTTGATGTGTACTGATGTCTTGGAAGCCTCCTGCAACTCAGTTTGACAAACACTTGTACTGTGTGTTAAGTCTGGTTCTCAGTTCTGTCAGTTTAGGTTTGGATAGAAAGTACAAGCAGAGAAAAATGCAACATCCCTCTCATTCTCTGAAATACGAGTTTAGAAAACAGGTCTCTCTTTGAAATTACATTACTAGTGCTCAGTGACTTCTTACCTGAATCTCAGTCTTTAATAGATAATTCTGCTATTGTTTGCACATCTAGCAGGTGGGTTTTTTTTAAATTTCCAATAGGACCAGAGACAATTTTTCTTTTTGATTTTTAGCTGAACTGATTGAACATCCAGGTGTGACCATGACAAAACACAAAGAAAACCAAAGGAAAAAAAACAGCTTGAAAGTAACCTACCAGTGTTTGGACAGTCACACCCACCCAGTGACAAAGTAACAACAAACAGTAACCAAGGATTCCCAACCACACCAGTGATTCACAGCAGTGGCATTTCTCCCTTTTTCATTTATGATATCTTAACATTTCATAACAGGAACACTCCATCAGTCTAACTGAAACTTCAAAGGAGCAGTTCTGAAACATGGTTTAAAGAGTAACACTGTTCTTTACTGTTTAAAATTATCTTTACATGTTTGCCAGCAGGCAGATGCTTAAGAACAGACATCTCTCAGATGAGAGTAATAGTTTCTTATTGATGCTAGAAGCAGAAGCAACATTAGGTCAGAGAGATTGCTCCCAGTAGCACACTGAAGAGCCTTGTCTTATTTCATTTTTAATCTTAGGATGTCAGACAAGCCAGCTAAGAAAAGCTATTGATTCAGAAACACTGCAACTCCTGGCCAAGCAGTAGCCAAGAATAATTTCCTTTATATAATAGAATCTATTTTAAGCTCTGACTCAATGCTAACTCCTCACCACAGGTCAGTGAGCAAGAAGCACACCAGAGAGCACATGTATCATCTTTTTAGGATGCTCAGCTGAGGGTGGCTGAGGTCTTTGCCTTCCAGTCCAGGTCTATTTAGCATATGCATACAAATGTATTTAGTGTAAAATACACAAAATAATGCTTTTAGAATAATAAATATTTTAGAATGCCATATTACAGAAGCACCCTAAGATACCAAAGGAGCTGAAGGGTGGAATCAAACTGGTTGAATAGGATAATTTCTTCAACTCCCACTCTTTTACACTTACAGACATTGTTATGCCAGATGTAAAATACATGCTTTCTCTTGTCTTCAAAAGTTTCTTGAAGACTCTAACTTGAGAGGAATAAATTAAGTCAGCTCCACAACTGCACAAATCACTTAAGATGGGTCTACTGCTTGTTCCTCCCACTCCTGTACTGAGGCTGTCAGCTATCTGATCTTCTGGTGGATATAATTCCCTAAACTATTCCCAACAAACAAAAAAACTCCACCTTCAAAAACTCAGAAAATGTCATCTGATGAATCACATCACCACACAACCAGCCAAGCAGAGGATTTCAGTGCAGCCAACTGTTCTGAAGCTGAACCCCAGAGCAGATACACTAAGGGCCCCCCAGTGTTCATCAAATAATTACTAATAAAGGATGTAAACCAATTGTTACCTGCAGATCATTGAAATCTACTGTCATGACTTGCCAGGGCTCTGTCAGGGGAGTGTAACCTCCAGGAATATGACTGAGCTTCTCAGTGGTGTAAGGCTCAACAGTTTCCTCTGAACCAGCAGAAGTGTGTGTGGGACTGAAGAACTGCACTGAATTTGACAAGCACACACCTGCAACTTCTTGCATTCCCACCCTGGAGTAAAAGGGGAAAAAAAAAAAA
This sequence comes from Calyptomena viridis, assembly GCA_013390005.1. Classification (NCBI taxonomy): domain Eukaryota; kingdom Metazoa; phylum Chordata; class Aves; order Passeriformes; family Eurylaimidae; genus Calyptomena; species Calyptomena viridis. The sequence goes on along the minus strand of WEIV01016621.1, from coordinate 107,413 downwards.
ATAGAGAGATGAAACTTCAAGTAATTTGACCAGAAACCTAAAGGAAATCTTCCTTAGGCTGGCTAACCATTTTAAAATGTACAGCGTTAGAAAAGCTGAAAAATACTACAGCAATTCTGTGGGGCTTTTTGTCATATCCAGAGCAGCTCTAAAGCACAGAAAATGCACATCACTTTCAAGAATCAGAACTGCTGTCACTAGAAACCCAGCAAAGGCCCAATGTGTCCTCTGTCAAAGGCCAGACTTTTGCCCCCTTAAGTACAACTCAGTGAGACTTGACAGAGAACTAAAATGAAAACCCCTGTGATAACAAGAACAAATAAAGCTTTTCTTCTGCTGCATCAGACAGACAACAAAAGTGTTTCTTTCAGGTGAACAGAATAGTCAGAACAAAGACAGGATATGCAATAGGAAAATGCATTTTGGGAGTCTCTTTGAGGTAACCTTTCATTTTGCAGTACTTTTATGTGTTTATCAAGCACAATCCATGCAGAATACAGCATTTTTCAGTTACACAGCTGCAAGGAAAGTCTCGGTGTTGATTTCCTGGCAGAAAATGTTTTTACAGCTCAGAACATGCATATCCTCTCTTGTAAGACAGAAGATCAATTGGGTTTCTAGAAATGACCTTATACAAAAAGCTTCAAAGACAACTGCTAAACTGCTTTAAAACAGTTACTGACACTGCACACCTCTTAGCTTTGAGGATTTAAGAAATATTCTCATTTTCAGCGTACAAGTCAGGAAGTTACATAAATCTTGCACAAGCTACACTTTGGATTATTCTGAAAAAGTCTATTTGCCTGAGAAACTTAGTGGCAGCTCTCAAGCAAATCTACACTCTTCTAGTGAGATCTAGCACTCAGAACTTCCAATAAGAACCAGTTAAATTGCTATTTCTAGAAATATTTTTAGCCCTGAATCACTTTCTCAAGAACCTCCCCTCCCTGCAAGAGACCTCCCTACAAGTGAGCATGACTAGACAGGCTGTCTGATAATATTCTCATCATACATGATGATGATATATCTCACCTCCTTGAAGCTCCACAATTGCAGAATTGAGTAAGTTGTCCTTTGCCATAACCTGGATTCTTAGGCAAATACATTTTAACCATTATGCAAAGCTAAAAGACATCCTACTTACAACTCCACCTTTGGAGCAGATTCCACAGCAATAGAAAGCACAATAAATCCTAAAAAATTCTGCAACATTATCAACAATTGCAGTCTTCTCATCTGCTCAGTGAAGTTACAGATACTTTAATAAGGATGAGAATGTATTCCCTGTCACTTGAAACTGAATCCATGTATTATTTCAAAAGAAATACTATCACTAAAAGAAAACAGCTGCTTAGAAAAACATCCAGAAACCATCCAAACCTTCAAGTTTTACTGTAGATAGTGCAAACACTTAAGGAAATGTGAAGACATGCACATCAGAATAATTCAAAGAGATCTGGATAGTCTATATCAGAACAGGCGAGTGTTTTACATCAAATTTAACAGCACTTGCTAAAATAGACTTAAATATTCTTAATTGAGCAAAAAGGGATCTCAACCTATAAAGCCAAGAACACTAGAAGTAAAATTTTTCTTCTTTCTACAGCATACAATTAATTTGCAACAATCACTTCAGTCCTGGTAGCCACCTGACCTTAAGCTATTAAAAGGGAAGGTCAGTTCAACAACCCAAACTTTCATTCTGTTTAAATTTTGTAAGGAACAGTCAATGCCCTGTTTCAAGGCAAAACCTCCTTTAATTGATGAATAATTAACTTCTGAAAGAAATTATTCTGTGACCATCTACCATGGGAACTTCTGTCTCTTTCTGGCCACTGTCCAGGTCAACTGCATTAGGAAAATCACTGATGCAGCCTGGCTGCTTTTCACCCAGTGCACTGAAGCTCCTGTAGAAGTTGGTGTTTTCTTTCATCTACAACAAGATTAATCCTAAACAAAATACATCAAGTCCAAATCTCTCAGACAGACACTGTCTCCATACGGTGTTACTGTTCTAAAGATGAGGATAAAAAAATAGGAAAGTAATGAACTGAATATGAAATAAATGTGACACACAAAAGTCAGAGCTGGTCTCAGCAAGGAAACCTCACTCTGTGGAAATTTAGAATTAGGCAAAGCACATATTCAGACAGATAGCTGGGGTTTTCAACACTCAGGCTTGATACAATCCTGTCCTCATCTTCTGGAAAGGTTTAGATCCAGCAGTGAGTTATGGAGCAGAATGCAAAGAGGGTTAAATGAGGATAAAGGCCAAGTGTTAATCCAGGAATCTCCAACACAGAAATTGAGACATTATTTTACTATTAAAGAACTACATTTCTTTAGTATGTATTAGATGCATGTATTTCAGTGTAACTGTAAAGCAAGAGTTTTTGATTAAGTGATCCAGGAAATCTGATTCTCAAAGGGGTAGGGAGGTTATTTAAAAAACCCCAAAATTAAAGAAAAACTAAAGAAAAAGAAAAAAGAGCCTGGAAAAGGGGTGGGGAAGGTGAGAGCAGAAATCTGTTTAGTTAAACAGATAAAATCAGCCATTCAAAAAGTAAAGAGAAAATGAGAAATCCTCAAAAAAAAAAAAAACCAAACCAACAGGTCTCTCTTCCCAAATGAAAAATATGGGTTCAAACTCTGTTTCAACATACCTGTGATGTCTACGTATCTCTTTGCATTCCACTGCCATCCCAAATATTGTAGCACTTGCAGGAATAACCCTGCCATAGTCTCCAGCACTGATGTCTTGATTTTTAGGCTGTGAAAACACAAACGTGCAATGAGACAGTGACCTATTTCTACTGTTATTGAAAAGCCTTGGGGGTAAATATTAGTGAGATGTTCAAGTGACAGTCAAAACATCAGTAAGTTCTTAGTGACTAGTAAAGATTCTGGTCTTTGGTATTCTGTTGAGCATTAAAGGAGTTTCTTATAGTGTTTCAATATATCCAGGCATCAGCTTTACTTTTGAGTCTACAACTCCCTCTGTGTAACTCTAACAGTGTTTTTGCATTTGTATGCTGTTAGAATATACTGAAACTTTTGAGTGACTTTTCCTTTGTGCATCATTCCTATACTTAACACTAGAGGTCATCAGCTTCTACTCAATACAATACAAAAGGTTTCAGCCAGCTAGAAATTTTTTTTTAAATTAGTTGGAATCAAGGCAATGACAAAATAAAGATTACATTCATAAGGTGTAACAGATGTTAACCAATGTAAGACTCCTTGTCATATTACTTTGCTTAATGCCAAACACACAAAGTAAAATCTGAGACCCAATGGAATTGTCCAGTTTTCCAAAAAGGTTCAAATCAGCAACAATAAATTAAGAGCAGAAACATATGGCATATTTATAAAATTATAATTGAGTATCTCCTAGGGTTACAAGGAGAAGTAATTCTGCCATAACTCAGCGTTTTCTGCTTAGACTGGCATGACTTTCTGCTACTAGTTGGTATTTCAAAATAATCAGATTGTAATTCAACTTGCAGGAAAATGGTGCCTTTAAAATCCACACAAACATCTTTTGTGTTATGTAAAAAGATGGGGGACAAAAAAGATTAAATAATAAAAAGGGAATGAACAGTGATCAAGAGTGAAGCATCTCTGTATGGTAGAGGGTTACATGGGGAAACATCCACTGCAAGTACCTGTCTACTCAAAACACGAGTTCACAGAAGTACAAGTCACTGTGTCACTGCCATTCACCAAAAACAAAGTCACAGAATAAACCCAGATCACTCATTTTTGGCATACCAAAAGAAATGAAATATTTACAGTACAAAAGTTTCTCATTCACATAGGCCTGGGATGCATGCACATGCACTCACACACTATATGCACTATTATATATATATATCTCTCAAACAAAACAGGAATCCCATTTGTACATTCATACCCACATCACCTACCTTTGGTGGCAAAAGTAGATGTTCCCAAGCATGTATCAAGCTCTCCACAATTCCTTCTCCAAATAAACCAGCATCAACTGTTTCTGTGACAACCAAGGAAACTCTACATAAGAAAAAGAACACCATGAAATATAAAGTATAACACACATTCCTGTTAGCAACTATTCTTTAAAAAGAAAAAAAAACAGAACCATGTACCATACCAATGTGAGCTCAGAGCAAAACTTCTACCAATGTTCTGAAGTTTCAATACAGATGGGCAATTTAATTCTTCCAAAAAATTACATGTTTTAAATTGTTGTTAAAACTTAGTCAAGATGCAGATAAGACAGAATAAATATTGAGCAAGAATTTACCATAAAGCTTCTTGTTCAGCATTTATAAATGAATTGTGTGGGAAGAATATAACCAAAACAGGAAGATGTTTCAGCCTGGGCACACAGCCAGTGATGCTGCAGACTATTTTGTGCAAGGATATGTATCCATGCATGTGTATAATAAAAAGAAATTAAAACCCCCAAAACTATAATCAAAGCACAATAAAATTACTACACAGACTAACACAACCCTAAATCCTCTGGAATTAAACCAAGAAAACATACAGCATAATAAGAGATTTCCAGAACAGCAGTAATTTACTGCTGATAGGTGACATGTGGTAACTCATTATATATATATTAAAAGGACACAATTATACAAGGCTTGACTGGCCTAAACAACGTGGCTGAACCATTGGAGCTTCATCATTTCTAATCATGAGCCTGTACCATCACCAGACACTTTATTAAATATTAGTAACTCCATCCTGTTGAGAGGCTGCAGAAGTGAGCCACAAGTTGTTAAGATCTCATTTCTCTTTTCCTGTTGCTACAATATATTTATATGTGCCCCAAAGTTCCCACCATCAAAGAATTAAAACTCCTTAATTTATGACATTGTTGATCTACCACAGAGATTAGTATGATAGGAAGAACATCAAATGTCATTTTTGCTCTATAAAAACATAAAACATACAGAGAACCTTCTCACATCATGGGTAATATCACAGCAGTGTTATTTCCTCCTTAGGTCACAGGGCATTTCCTGTGTCCTCGAAATTAAAAGCAAATTCAAAATATTATTACAACAGATCACAACAATGTACCTTTCAGGTATGTGCTTTGGAATTTCTATATCAAGTGACTTCAAATGCAGAAGTTTGATATCTCTTTCCATATTATTTGCTGCCACCACATCACGGGCAAGTTCATACATGGTTTTTGACAACTCGCAGCCATACACACAAGATGCTCCTGCCTTTTTTGCAAACATACTGAAAAAACAAGAATTAGGGTTTTTCCCCTCCTCCACATCTGCTTCATATTCGTAACAGTTTAAGTCTAAAAATAATCATTCAGTGAATATCTTCTGTGAACAATGATATTGCACAAGTTGATATCCTCTTGATATGCTACCAACTCAACAGACTTAATATGTAAATAATACTTAGACTCAATACTTAAAGACAGGACTAACTACATTACAACTGCAAAGACAACATGAGTAATTCAATATATACAGCAGTTATTGGCACAAAAAGCATCTGCAACCAATACTAAAAAGAAGTTACAAAAAAATACTACTAGCCACCAACCTCTAGAGTCACTGGCTTCTGACAGCTTTGTTTTCTTTCTTAAGTTTTGTCTCAATAAAGGCATGAAAGGAATTACGTTTTCCGCTACCAACCAGATTTTGTTAGACAACAACTAAGTTTCTACTGAAATGAAATGTGTGCTCGTGGCATACCTCAAAATCCCTGTTCCTGTTCCAATATCAAGGACAGACTTGCACCCTGAGTGGACAGCACTCTCAATGGCCCTCAGGTAGGTGAGGTTCCTCTTGGCATCGTTGAGCATGATGAAGTGCCAGCGCTCCACCAGCCAGTTCGCAACGCGGTAAAAGTTCTCCTTGGCATCAGCAAAGTCTGGGTTCAGCTTTACTGCCTTATGAAAATATCCAGCTGCTTCATCTCTAAAGCCCATTCTAAGAGGAGAAATGACAAATGAATAGAAAGCATGCATTCAGCTGTAAATATCTGTGGGTCTGTAAAGAGGTCTTACGACAATTCAAAGACATATTGGTATTAGTCAGGAAGATAATGTTTAGAAACACTGGCATTGCTTTAGGAAAAGGAATGATCTACAGCTTTACATCAAACTGTTTTAAAAGGCAAAGGCATTTTAAATAAAAAATAAATAAAAAATCAAATATACCGACCTTCATCCACTGCTGCATTCTCTGACAGAGTAAAACAGGTTTTGCAAGAACTTGCAACAATATGAGAGCAACAACTCTGCAATCCAGTCTCACAGATGTTCAAGTCAAAAGAATGCTATGAACCCCAAAACTGCTTTATTGTATTTAAGTGGAACATACTGCAGAACTACCAAATTTTAAGTGCCAGCTCTTGAATTAAGTGCCAATTTAAAAAAAAAATTGAAAGAAACTAAAAAGAAACCAAATTGTGAATTTTTAAACAAGTTTTTATGATACCTATTGCATATTCTCAAATGAGACAGCACTGAAAAAAAGCCCTAAATCTACCAAATACACATATACATTTTAATACAATGCTGGCAGAGGTGTTCCTTTAAAACAAAGGAAGCAATCACAAAAAGCAAACCTGATGAAAACTATCTGGATTACGACCTATGATTCCAGTCTCAAAATTCCAGCCTTAGAAGACCTGAGCACCACCAAACCAACCTGCTTTACACTTTGGTGAGAGCAGGAAAAGAATGCTTTACACTAGTAAATAAAAGCATAAGCTCAAACCATTTAAGAACAGCTCCACACAGTACATGACCAGCTCCTTCACTTCAAAGGTCTCTTATATGTCACCTCAAGAAGGACCAGAGTTAAGAGACAGCATTCAAAAGGTATTAATTCCCAGAGGATCTAACAGGAAAGAGAGGAAGAACTTCCAAAATTGTAGGTTAATCACTACTGTTGTGACTCTGGACAACTTTGATCTCTTTTTTGTTTAGTTATTCCTTAATAAAAAAACCTTTGCAGGCAGCGTTTTCACTTTTAATTTTTTACTTTAATAAAAAGAAAAGATTAAATTTCACAGTAACCACTATAGAGCATTAAGATTATGCTTGCATTTACAATTTACAATGAACCTTACAAAAACTGAATATACATTACTACAAACCTGAAAAGATGTTCTCCCATACTATTACATATGACTTCATCATTCGGATACAGTTCAAGAGCTTGTTCATAACAGTTGAACAGATCTTGAATCCGTGCCAGAGAATCTAATTCTTCTGCCCACTTAAAGAGAGTAAACTGAAATGTCTCCTAGAAAATAAAACAAAGACCACCGAGTTGCTGGGAGTTACCAGAAGTAGGGAAGTGAGCCCTGCAAACATCCAGGGGTATCCTGACATGCACCTGAACCCCCTCATTTCCCTAAGCAGCAGCATCCAACTGTTTGCTCTCATAAAATGGTAGTTGGTTCACTTGGAAGAAGCAGAAATAAGCTCTCTGATATCCAAAGAGGATCAACAGGATCATCACCCAGCAGTGTTTACTAAGAGCCTGTGTGGATATTAATGCATGGTCCAAGACTAAAAGGAAAACTTAGTTTTAGGAAAACTTTTATTAAACTTGATTGACACACAGAGATTAAAAGAATAATTGTAAGAACTCCCTTCATATAAACATACAAAGCTTATCCAACACACCACTGGCCACCTCTATTACTACTGATTTTCCAGTTCTATCTTCAAAATAAAAGCAAGAATCAGTTACATAGAACAAATCACAAGTACAAAACATGGCAAAAAGACCTCAAGCAAATACAATACATAAAATTGTTTCAAGTAATTCAAAGAGCACTTACTTTGACACTAGTTTTTAACTCAGGAGCCAGATTTAGTACCAGGAGATAGTGAGCATATGCAGTTCCAAAATCCTGCTCCTCCAAGCAATGGTGAGCACTCTGCAAAGATCTGGAAACCAAATCCCGCCTGCCAGCTTCCTGACCACCTCTGTGAAGTTTGGCATTGGAGTTGGGCATTCTGAAGACTCTAAATATTCACTTTCCCTATATTTAAAAAAGAAAAGGAAAGAAAAAAGTTACACATACTGCATACTGTAAGCCAAAAAGTTTGTACACAAAGTTGACAGATAAAAAACAAATTTTAATTTTGTAAAGACATCCTCCCTCTCCCCAAATCCTAAACATTCAAAAACATGCTTGTTTTTATGCCACTGATAATTTCCGAGTGTTCACAGCTCCGAGTGTTCACCATTCGAAATTCAAGCACACGTCACATCTATGTTAGACCAGGCCCTGGAAAAAGATTACATTTCTGGCTTTGTAAAATCTATTTTTGTAGTCAGACATTTTAGCATATCTCTGACCAAACAGTTTTGCATACTGGAAGTTCATGCACTCATAAATTTAGTAATCAACCACCAAATCTGCAAGTTAAAATTCTCCTCCTCGAACAACAGTATCTTCATAAAGACTCCTGGAAAGAGAGCAAATAGCACAGAAAGCAACACGATTATTTTTCCCCTTTAAAAAAAATTAGTCAGCAGGACCAATGTAGATATTTTTATACCTGCCTTTATGTGTATATATATGAAATATACCGCTTTATAGCGCTGTATCCTTTAAAGCTACTTACGTGAGAGAAGCCAATACGGGCAATACCGACTTCGCTATTTCCAGATGTGTCTCCAAGCCGAAGAACACGAAGGTTACATGAAGATGGACTGCAAGAAACACAGCGACATCACGACTAGGCTTCTTCCCCCCCCGTTTTCTTTAAAAACAATTCCCCACCGACTACCGGCAGCGTACACAGGCACACGCAGAGCCAGGCNGCCCGCCGCCGGCCCGGAGCCACCGCGCAGGCGCGGGGCGGAGCGCGCGCTGTGGGATAAAGGTGTTTCCACAGTCCGGGCGCTCTCTCAATTCTGCATCCGGTCTCCTAAAAGCCGCTTAATTGAGCCCGCGCGAGCACAGGGCTGTGGAAGTGGTTCACGGCAGCGCTCGGCGCAGTCCCCTGCCGCTCCTCGCTGTCCGGGCCTGCTCTGCCGCCTCATCGGAGGTACCACCTTAAATGCGTACCAGCCAGCGCAATGGCTGCGCGCTGTGGAGTTACGGTGTTCCCGACAATTTTACTTTTACTTCCACTCTTGTTAAATCCCAGGAACAGCTGAGGACGACATCCACCCCAGCGGGTTTTAAGTCGTGCACAACTCCCAGGCCTTTGAGCAGTAGCTGCCCCGCCAACACAGACACTGGGAGGAGCAAAATTCAGAGCTTTGCTCCGCATCTCCAGTCCCTAATCCCGGTCCCTCCCGTGACAACATTTCCCTTCTTTGTGGAGCCCGGCAGAGTGTCTGTGCCGGGGAACAGCCGCATGGAGGACCCTGGAGTGCAGATCTGCTCTTAAAAACGCAGAGTTCATTCGGTCATGTCCTACTTGTGGGACAGGAACAGGCCGTGCCATTGTTTACTAATTATGAAATGTTTGGAAGCCTCTCAGCTTCACTTTCCTGCTCTAAAGCATGAATGCATAAATATCCACAGGCTTTCACAGCTGTGGATATTTATTGTGTGTGCCTTTCCTTTTGAGAAGCAAATGAGTATCGTTTAAAAATGTCAGGCGAACATTTTGAACGAGGTGAAAATAGCACATATGGAATGGGAGCAGGAGTCTAGATGAAGCACAGTAGCAGTTAAACTGCAATCCACAGCAAACTTAATTATTGTTTTATAATATTATAAGAAGGGGGAAGTCTACAAACATTTTGACAGAAGTGACCCAAAGGAAAAATCTCTGAACAGGCAACCTGAATAAACTTCTGAAATAAACTTCTAATAGAGGAAAGTCATGCTAAAAAACCCCACACAATAACTGGTAAAGCACCTGAGCTGGATGAAGTCCATGAGTATGTGCAAATATCAGTGTCAGAAAGTATCAAGTACTTTATATGAGGACTGAGCTTTAAAGGATGATGTAACATCTTATTAAATTAACTGATACCAACAAGCCTTCCTTCAGGTTTTTTTGGGGAAAAAAAAACTATGGACTTTAAATTAGTTAAAGATAGGGAACAACCTTTTCTAACTTTAGCTTAATTATGCTTTCCAGCTACAGGATGATAGTGTGGGGAAAAAAATAGTAGTACCTGTGGGATATGGGGAGAAGATGAGAGGGGGAAAAAAACTGCAGGCAATTATCACCTGTGGACAGTGAGGTGTAACAGGAGCTGGACTGTACCAAGTACTGTAATGAATCTCTGTCACTCCATGATTCTCCAAACTAGTTGAACTGTATTCTTTTTTTGTCAGAGCAAATAAATTCCAAAAGGATAGAATAAATGCCTTATAGTGCCTATTTTTAAGCATAAATAAAGTAGTACTGAATGCTAATTCAACCCATTTATGGAGGACAATTACTAAAAAGTGGCAGAGTAAAATCTTTGGAATTTGCAAGAGTCAGTCCAGGGCAAAGGCTGAGAAGTATATTTGTTAATGTCATACAACTTTTTGATGGAACATTTCAGAGAAAAAATGGCCACAAATACAATATTCTCTAACGCTGAAAAAGCATACAGCTACATTCTAAAATAATTTGTTGGATAAAGATTGTGCTGTAAGGGAGCACCAGAAAGGAAGTCCATCTTATCAGATATATACATGACTGCCACAATAATAATTAAATTGGTCGAGAGTAGAATAAATAATGTTGGTCTGCATCATGGGTAGTCAGAGATCAGTCCATTTCTATTTGCACTTTTGATGGATGGGAGGAGGGGGAATATGGAGCCTCGTGGGACCTCACATATATGAGACCCCTGAGATCCTGCAAGCCAACAGTGATGCCACAGTCATGAGCAACATGGGAGGTACAAGGAAACTCTATAAACCTTCTATTAAACCATGACAGGACTAACAGAGGTAATAGTGCTTAGACAAGACAAGAAACTATAATTCCTTGGAAGGATGCTGTTTCTAATGATGTTTTCAACAACATAGCTGCATGTTGAAAATGCTAGGAGTTGATATCAATGATCTCTAATAAAATGTCAATAAAACTGAGAGTTAAATTCACTAATTTCTAACCCATTTCTTCATAACATGCAGACTGGAGACACAATCGGCCACACATCAGAATATCATCTTTCATGAACATCAGAATGGTGATCAGACAAGAACATAAGGAAGGTAAGAGAAAAAAAAAAATTGCTGGTGTATGCCTATTGTAGAAAATGATTTGAAGAGGGTATTTCCTGAAACCATGCTTGCAATGAATGTCAAGGGGAAACAGTCAAAGCAAAGATAAACAAACTATTTATGGACATGATATTGCTAGAGCTTCACATCTGTGTTAGAGTCTCTTAAAAGAGGCTACAAGAAAGCTGTAAAATTTGATGACCTTGAGTAGGGAATGGCAAAAGAGAGAAGATTTTTCTAAACTGCTGATATAGAGGCACTTCAAGCCTTAATTAGTGACAAAAGGGCAATTCCTTTTATTGGTTATTAGATAGGTAATTGTCCATAAATTAATAAGTTATTCTTTCTCCTCAGTCTTCCTTTTTCTTTTTTTAAATCACAATTCTGCAGTTTCAGAGTCCGACTGGTGAGTCAGGTTTAGGAAAAGATATATTTAAGAATTTTGGTGGTAGGAATCCAGGATGTTGTCTGGATACCAACGCTGGATAAACAGTGTAGAAAATCAATATAATACTGAATTTGGTTCCTTGCTTTATTATGTAAAAACAAGTCTCTTTATTGGGGGGAAAAATGTGTTATACTGAAATATATATTTCTGTTGGACTAGGACTGCTCCTTTTAGCTGCAACTACAATGGAATACATTTTTACTTTACCTGATTGAGCCAGGTGGACCAATTTCCCCTAATGGGCCTGTCATGGTAGGACAAATCTAAATTTTAGACCTGGTGAGGTTTTTTTGCCAGCTAATAAAAAACCTCAGGCAGGACTAAGCCAAACATTCAATTTTTTTCTTAATTTGAATGCAAGCAATTTCACACATAGTATGCAGCCCAATTACTTTATAACACTTTAGTGTTTAGGGAAATTAGAGTAACTATAAGCAAGCATAAAAATATTGTTCCAAATTTAATGCCAAAGACAACTACAGGACAAAGTAAACAAACTATTAATGGAAGGCATACTTACTCTTGAAATGCTGCTCCAGTAATCTAAACAGAGATAAGGATTGTTTGTGATTTCTTTGAGGTGGGTTTTTTAATTATTTTTAAACTGAGTTTTGAATAGCATAGTAACTTCTCAGTTAAATAAATATATTAGAAAATAAGTCTCAGCAGATAATGTGATCCAACATTCACTTGAGTGAAAGACCAGCTAAGTTCAGGGTCTGCTCTTAATTGCATCTCCTGGTTTGCTGTGATTTCAGGCAAATCATCTGCACTTTTAGGCAGCAGCTCAAATGGAGGGGCCAATACTCATAAGACTACTTTCAGAAACTAGGCTTACTCATGAGCCTTCAGCCCACTCTCCCTTTTCTTTACACAATTATGTTTCCTTATCTACACCAACAATGAGGAGATTATCTTTGCCTTTGATGATGAAATTATCTGTTTGCTCACTTGAGCACTGTGATTGCTGTCGGATGGGTAACACACACCCTCAGTCTGCTTTCTCAAGTAGTCTCTCAAGTGGACAGTTGCTAAAAAACCTAAATGTTTGCAAAATTGAATCCTACCTGATACACTGTTTTGTGAACAAGAATAATTAAAAATGAGATTAGTGAAGTACCCACCTATTTCCATACTTGACTTCTGCAGGCCAGTGCCTGAGGTGATAGAGAAAGAGGTTAATAGTTACCCTGCCAGTTATCTTCATCTCAGACATGCAACTTAGGTTAACTGTGGGCCCAACAATAACACATTTAATGAATATCAAAGCTCAGTGCTTCAAGTGGAACACAAACTAACACTACATTTGCCAAAACACAGAAAACAGAAGAGATTAAAGTTACTCCTGAAGAAGACATCACATACATTCATGACTAAAATATATAGGCCCCCACTCAGCTATGGAAGTCCCACCAAAGCACTACGAATTGCACTACTGTCAAGCCATTAAAACTATGAAACTATAGGCGAATTATAAATAAAAGTCTTTTCTGTTTTCTTTGTGAGTTTCCTAACATTCTTAACTAAAACAATTAATCATTGAGTTGACTCCTTAAGGTCTTGTTCTTACTGCAGGACTTGTTCACAAAAACCATATTAGGTTCCTGAATGAAGACACAGAGGTGAGTCTGCACCTACTTTACTATTTCATGGGCAGACGTGAGCAGGACAGGGGCAGGAGAGCAATGCCAGCCTTCTCAGCTGGCAGACCACCATGTGCTGCTTTGTGTTCCTCCCACTGAGGAGGGAGCCTGCTCAGCTCCTTCCTAAAAACCCATGGCAAAACCCATGGCCCGGTGGCAGATGGAATCATAGAATATGCTGAGTTGGAAGGGACCCATCGGGACATCCTAGGAATCACATCATGTGTCCAAGAACATTGTTCAAACCCTTCCTGAAGGCAGGCTTGGTGCAGTGATCACTTCCCTGGGGAGCCTATTCCAGTGCTCAGCCACCCTCTGGATGAAAAAACCTTTTCCTGATACCCAACCTAAACCTCCCCTGACTCAGCTTCATGCCATTTCCTTGACTCCTGTTACTGGTGATGAGAGAGAAGCGATCGGTACCTGCCCTTCCACTTCCCCTCACAACAAGTTGTAGACCGGCATGAGGTGTCCCCTTAGTCTCCTCCAGGCTGAACAAACCAAGTGACCCCGGCCACTTCCCATGAGGCTTCGCCTCCAGACCTTTCACCATCCTGGTGACCCTCCTTTGGATGCTCTCTAATAGTTTGAGGTCTTTTTTATACTGGGGTGCCCCAAACTGGCACAATATCCAAGGAGAGGCCGCCCCAGAGCAGAGCAGGACAATCTCCCTCGACTGGCTGGCGATGCTCTGCCTGATGCCCCCCAGGACACGGTTGTCCCTCCGGGCTACCAGGGCACTGCTGACTCACATTCAACTTGCCATCGACCAGGACCCCCAGGTTCTCTTCCGCAGCGCTGCTCTCCAGCCTCTCGTTCCCCCGTCTATACACACCCAGGTTGCCCCGTTCCAGGCGCAGAATCCAGCGCTTTCCCTTGTCAAACTTCGCGCGGTCGGTGGGTGCCCATCCCTCTAATTTGCCGAGGTGTGCCTGCAGGGCACAGGGCTCTCTCCGGCAGGGCAGCACCTGCCCGCCTTCCCCGCTCGGGGACGCCCGCGGTGCTCCGAGCGGGCGGCTCNCGAGCCCCGGGGCGGCAGCGGCAGCCATGGGGCTGCAGCCCCTGGAGTTCAGCGACTGCTACCTGGACAGCCCCTGGTTCAGGGAGCGGGTGAGAGCCCACGAGGCCGAGCTGGAGAAGACCAATAAGTTTATCAAGGAGTTGCTGAAGGATGGGAAGAACCTGATCGCCGCGACCAAGAGTGAGTAGAGGGGAGCGGGGGAGCTGCGGGGGCGGCTGCCGGCGGCTCGGGGCCCGGCGCCGGGAGCTTTTGCCGTGGAGCCGGCGGCTCTCGCTGTTGTGGCAGAGAGATTTGTACCGGCGTTGTGCAGCCTCTCCCTTGGGTCCCCGCAGCGCCGCCTGCAAGACGCAGGTCCTCCCCAGCCCTTCGCCGCGGAGACGGATAAGGGAGAGAGGCGGCAGCTTCCCTCTCTCCCCGTGTAGCGCCTGCTGCCTGTGCCCGGTCCCTGGGCCCGGCCCGGCTTCGGTGTTGGGCGGTGCCGAGCCCCGAGCGAGCTGCGATGTGAAATGCCCCGGGAGGACTCGGTTTCAGGTGCTATCGGTGAGCTGCAAGCTCAGGGTCTGGGAGTTGCGTTCCTGAACTTAACCACGCCGCGTACATGCGTTTGCAGTCTGTAGTTTATGTGGGAATCTTGTTATTTTCCTTGAATGAATTAGTGTTCCTAATGAATTCTTAATGAATTCATTGATGTTCTTAACGTAGTAGTGTGCTAATATAAATTTTTCTATTTAAGATATAGTAGTACAGTCCCCTAAATTTTTAGTAGGATGATCGACTGTACTGATTATTCAAGTAAGCAGTGCTCCTGGCATTGTGTTCTGAAAAGTGTCCAGCATCTTTGGTATCATGGTAGACTTCTGAAGGCAGGGAACCATGCTGTGAAGATATTTCCCTTAAACTGATAGGGATTTGGCCAATGGTCTGAGCAGTGTAGCTGCATAGATATGGTGAAGTTTTTAAAAATGGAGCTAACTCATTTTGTGCAGAGAAAGAACCATTGTTTTCTGGTTTTGTTTCTGTTTGCTGTGCCTGGGTAAAAAGGTGGAAAAAGCCATATTAAATGTCACTTGTTTGTAGCTGTTATTCTTCGACCAGTTTACAATCAGTTATTGTAAATCGTGATCTTAGTGATCTATATGAAATCTGTGACTTGAAGTGTTGGTATAAATCTTAACTTGGGAGTGTAAAGTAAAAAAGTGCCCCTAAACTTAGATAAGAACCGTAGAGGGAAATCATTCCACTTCTATTCCTCGAGCATCTAGGCAGTATTTTGGCAGCTTCCCCAAACCCTCAGTTTCTCATGTACAGTTATGTATACAGAACTTAATTTGAAAGCGTGGAGCTGACGGTGGTGAGGAAAGTCCTAACTCAAACGAGCCTCCTGGCCACAGCAGGATCCTGTGCTGGTGATTTTGGCTTGGTATGTGCTTCAGTGTACTTGTTTGAAAGGTAGAAACAGGTTAGACCCTTCCTTTCATTGCAGGATTCTGCAGTTGTCTCTCCCCTTTACAAGTGCCCTGAGTGACAGGGTTGAAGCTGAGTTGCCTTCATCTGGCACTGGTGAAGTGTTGCCAGAGTTCAACAGACATTGAAAGACAAATTGAACCAGAGGAAACACAAGGAGAAGTTCAAACCCTTTAAAACCCCACTGGTGAGGGTATTGGTCCTCCTTGTGTTTTCAGAAGAAAACATCACCATTGAAATTCTTTTAGAAACCTGATTCATTTCTGTCAGGAAACCAAGTGGAATTATTATTTGTTCCAAAAACCAAGCTTCAGAAGTGGTCTAGACACTGATCTAGCTATTCACTTCTGTCAAAGCTGCATTTTTCTGCACAAGGACAGGCATACTGCAATTTAGAGAATGTGCTGGTAAAGCAGAGCATAGTGAGCTTAGATGATTGTCTCTTAGACAACAGTTGATTACAACTTCTAGAAAACTGTTTCAGTCTTTTGAACAAAAAATGTCATCTTAATAGCTAAAATATTTCTTATGAATATTATGATATTTGCAGCTGGTTTAATTAATATCTGAGCATAACAAGGTTCTCTGAGTGGTCTGCAAGATATAAAATGTAATAGGTGCACTATTCTTGAATTTGTGGGAAATAAAAAGACTGCAGTAGACACTGCCTGCATTTCCCTCTCTTAATGCTTTCCTCATTTCACTTGTAAAGCAGTGGCTTACAAGAAATGTTGCAGGGCTTCTTTAGGTGTGAATAACTGATGTAATTGAACAGATCCCACTTCCTGCTTGACAGACAGCCTTGTCACTTTGATGCTGCCTGCACTGGGTTGCATCTTGACAACTCCCCCTATTTCACACAAGTCGTCAGTGTCTCACATGACAAAACAGTAACATGATGTGGATCCTCTCCTGGATCCCTTCCATTTGTCTCCTCAGTTGTATGGGATTGCATTTTTCACCTGAAGCTCAGAAGAATTGATTTTTGTTCATACAGGGCTGTACTGCTTAAAAAAGAAAGAGAAAATGAAAAATAGGAGCATCTTTTGCATTCTTAGATTGTTGAATTTCCAGAGTGAAGCATACTTCAAGTGTATCTTTACACTTTAAAGTTGCAGTAGTTTCAAGAATGAGATAGAAAGATAAACAAGACTGACTCAAAGCTGTTTCCTGTGTAATGGTTTGAATCACTGAGTTGTCTGGTTCAAGCTAAATATTGGGAGAATGAATAAACAATAGGTGGCTCTTTTTTTTTTCTTGTGACAGTGAACTATGTCTAAAAGGAGTACAGAAAGACATTTTTTTTTCACTGTTACTGATCAGTAAATATAAGCAGTATACAGGTACTCTTTTTAAAATAGAAATGCAATATCTCTCAGGAGATTCCTGTTCAGTTAAACACTAGGATCAAAATATTTTGTAAATAACTTCTGGATGGAGCTAGTTGTGCTTCTGTTGAGAGAAACTGGATTTAAAGGTGCTTGATCAGAGAATCCTTAGTCTGAATCATGAAAGGAACTTAAGAGGTTCTGTTCTGAGCTCTTAAAAATCTGAGATACAAATTGTTAGAAGCTAAAGAATATTCTGCATAAATACTGTGTATTTGCTTCTGAATTCTTCTCCCCATGTTAGTCCAACTTTTGGTCTCTTGACACGAGAGTGAGGTTTATTCAGGATTTTCAAAGACTTTTTTTGAAGGCAAGACAAAGTAATTCCTCCTTTACTCTGAGATTTGGGGTTGGGAACATGGTTCTGTGAAGCCTTAGCCATTGCATTTGGTGCAGTGGAAATCCTGGGCACCCAGTGCTGGGCTCTGCAGGCAGCTTGTTGTGCTCAGGCTTCTGGTGACTATTTTTTGTGGCTATTTTCGGTTTATGTTTTTCACAGAACACTTATTTCTTGCACTCTTCCAGACAGAATACAAAATTAGAACCATATTTATTTTATCCATAAAAATTGCTGGTTGGAAAATAAAGAGTTACTGGTAATTGTTCCTGGAAAGTGCTGGTTTACTCCAGGACTATTTCTGCATAGTTCTCTTTACTTTTCTCTGAGGTGTTTTAGTCATTGGCTGTATACAAATTTGCCAGCAAGAAGTAAAGGACACAGGAAATCTTGTTGGCAATGGGAATAAAGCCATTTTAATGAATTTGACTGAAGAACCTAATCCAAGCCCAAGAACTAGTTTGAAGTCTGAGTTGCCCAAACCCATATTCTTTTTTTTTGGTCAGTTCTCCTATTTTGTGGTGCTGGTTGACCTTTCAGACACTGGTCTAAGGTAGAGTTTTGGTCTGACCTGGTATGTATATTATTATGTAAATGTAAAGGCTGTGGTAATCCACATAATAACACCACATAAAAGCCTCTCAGATCCCTTGAGCCATGGTGATTTTTTTTCTTTTTTCTTAAGCACTAATTGTCCATTTTTTAAAGCTTTCCTTGGTATAAACCAAAGTTACAAACCCATGTATAATCTCAAAGTCTTAGGAATTTTCTGCAAGAAAAATGTTCTACTGACACTCCAGTACATGTCAAAGAAGTAAGGTAAAACTGTGAATATTGGACTTATTAATAACTTCTAAAGAAGAAATGGACATTCACTAAAGATTTAGGAAGAATCCAAAGACTGAGTAAAAACTACTGTCATTATTATTTAACAGAGGATGGGGGATATTACAAAAGGGTCTTAGTTGAATTTGTGTGCCAAGTTTCTTCAATCACCCAGAGTTAGTTAGGACTTTGTATTTGATTAATACACCTTGAATTCAGTGAGAGCTGTGAATTAATAAATCTTCACACTTAAGGCTTTAGAAAGCTGTTTTATTTTTGAATTAGTACCTCAAACCCAAGCCTTGTTTATATTGTAAGGCCTGCTTTAGGTGTGATAAACATAATAAAATCAATGCTGTAGGTGAACACTGAGATTTAAATTTGAAATATACTCTGCTAGGACCAAGTTAGATCAAAATTACAGGACAGTTTTAGATCCTGTATTGTAAAAGCTGCTGAACAGTATATACCTTTAAACCCCCCTTTTTATGGGAATTGAGCTTAATAATGGAACCATTAGAAAACTAAGGCAAACAGGTATTTTGGGGCCCATCTTATACAGCTTTCCCTTAAGAAAGAGCTGCTTGTAATAACGTAATAGAATGTTGCTTTTGCCTTCCCTTCAAGATAATTGCCAGAGCTGGGGCCTAATTAACTATGACAGTACCTTTTTTTTTTTTTTCTGCTTGCAGATAAAGTTCCTTCTTTTAAGGATCAGGGAAATCTTTCTTTTAAGCAAGTACTCTGAAGAACGTTGTGTCTATCTCCACCCCGAGTAAAGCATTCGTTACTGTGTCAGGAGCTATAAAAAGTGTCAGACTCATTCTGTGGAGGATGCCAGTTTGTCATCTCGAGTCTTGTCTTTTCAGCTTGAATTACTTGCTAACTCCATTACTGTCTTTGTCCTGTAGATGTTCCACTGATTGTTTTTTTTCCTGTATTAAAAGTAGAGCATTGTGCTAGTGAGCTAAATGTGATGTCAGATAATATGAAATGTCACAAATTTATCTGGATTTTATCAGTGCTGAGGGATGTGACAGGCTGTCCTTGGATGAAGTGATTCTTTCTTTTAATCATTTGGGGAAAACGCATCATTTTTCAGCTTCAGATAAAACGTGTAGACAGTCATTAAAGAGAACATCAGTGATCAGTGTAATTGTCAGTCTTTAGGACAAAATCAACAGAAATAGGTTTTTAATTTTTTGACAGGTTGTCTGGTAGGTCGTATTGAAAACTTATGGGGGTTGTGTTGGTTTTTTTTTTATGACAAGCCTTTTAGAAATGTAATTTTAGAATTGTGTGGAATCTGAGTCTATCTTAAAGAGTTGGAAAAAAGGGTGGATTTTCCCTACAGTTTAAGTGTAAACACCTGCTTGCAATTCAGTGAAGAAAAATAGGCCCACTGCTAAGGCTGCAGGTGTCAGGCTGTTCCTAAAATTACCTTGTGCTTGCCAGCTTTGTGTTGCCAAAACGTTGCAAATTTTAACCAGCAGAGCACACTTCTCAAGGCTAAAATAACTTCATAGTCTTCATTGAGGCAGAATGTCTCTTCCTGATCAGCAGAGATTTTTTTTCCAAGGGAGGCAGGGAGGACAATGCTATTTTTTTGCCCCCCAGTGTACAGTAAGGTGAGTAGAAAACAGGCCAGGTGCTTTCTGCCCTGCTTTGGATAGGAAGCACATGGAAACATGTTTGGAATGGCACTGAAGAGCTGCATCCCACTATGTGTCTCCTCCTCCCCAGCTGTTTTTTAATATTACATAATTAATGGATATAGTTTGCATTGATTTTAGTGCTGTCATTTTACAACACGAGGCTTGGCTGTTTGGAGGAAATAGTCCACAGTGTATCAATCTTGCCAACATGCTTAATGTTTTGATAGTGTGGGTTGTGGCTTCTTGAGATAATTTTTATGACTTGCTTATGTCTGACAGGGTTTCCTTTGGGGTCTAATGTCACTTTTCTGAGTTTTGAGACCAGACTTACTGTTGTTCTATGACATTTGTCCTTAAGATGTTGCAACATGTTCACGGTTTTTTAAAAGTCTTCAAATTTTTGAGGTGGCTGTTTAAGACACTTTGAACAGTTCAATGCTTTCTGGAATATCTAGTGAATGTAAAATATGTGATCAAATAAACTTGGGCACATATTGGCAGAATAGTTTACTGTTCAGGCAATTTAACATCTCTCTCTGCTGGTGATTGCTGCCACCCACTGTAGTTGTCATTCCTCATCAGCACCCAAAATCTGCCTTGTTACCAAGTCAAACCCATCTTCTTTGCCAAGTTTAAACTAAGCCATCAATTTTGCAATGATGTGCTCCATCCCAGCAGCTCCTGTGGAGGTTGTTGCCCTCTGGGTGTGACTTTGATAGAAGAGAGGGCAGTAATTTATAATGGCCCACGTTATACATCTGGAATAGATGCATGCCTTCTGTCCAAAGTGCATGCTTAGATAGCTCACTGGGAAATAAGATACTGGAAAGGGAAGTCTGTGACTGGATGTACACTATCCTCAAATTCTTTTTCTCAACAGACATTTTTGGCAATTTTTAGCAGACAGCCTCAATGTCATGTTGTTTTTCCATACCGACTTGTAACTGTGGATGGAGCTTCTTGCAGATACCCTGTTCTTTGTGAATGCCTTTTGCTCCTTCTGCTCTGATTTTGTTTCCTCCCTTTGTTATTCTTTTCCATTCTTTATGTTTGCCTATCTTTCAGCATAAAAATAGAGAGAAAACACCCAGGCCCTCAGAAGCAACGTGACCATCTCAGGCCAAGGCCAAATTAGAAGTTCCTGCAAATCATTCGTGTTAGGCTTGTCCTCTCTGGGAAAGGAACAGCATGAGGGGAAAAATAATCTACAGAGATGGAAAATCACAGTGTTATTAAACAGTCTGTGGTTTCACTACAGCCCACACCTTTGAATAAATGTCCTGTTTTTGCCTCTTTAATTGAGAGGACTGGGCAGGGGGGTTATCTGCTGAATAGGTAGGTCAGAGAGAGGCTTTGCCTCTCAGTAGATCTGGTTTTTACAACTTCTCTCAGTTCTTGTCAACCTTTGTATATGCACCTGGCTGGTTGGGACTGCCTGTCCTTGAAGGGGAAAAACAATGCTTTGTTTAATTTGGCAGGGAAAATTGAGTATCCAGGATGAAACTGAGCAGAGCTGTGTACCAGGCCTGGGCCTTGAAGGACATTGTAGTGTGTGTGTGTGGTGTCCAGGAGCAGGTTCTCAGCCACTTTATTGCTTTAGTGTTTTTTAGCTTTGAAACTTGTTCATTTCCTCCATGAGGCTGATGCACAGGGGCCTAGAAATGATGAATGAATTAGTGATGAAGAGTCTGAAGCTTGCGTTCCACTTCCAGCATTTCAGCCTTAAGAAAAATTGGACTGTAATGTTTCTAATCTCAGAAGCTGGACTTTCTTCCCAAGCAGAAAATGAGCACCTTATTTTAATTTGTTTGTCTTAATCTGTGATTTTGTCAGTCATTAGAAAGAGTTGCATGCTTTGAAACAAGTTAATAATATTTGAAGGTAGGTATGATGGAACAAAAAATAAGGAAATTAGTAGCAGTTTCAAGTGAAAATATAGTTGCTTAGAATATGCTTCTTCAAAAGAAATCCCACTATCTTGCAAACAGGTAGAGGGAACATGCTGCCAGGTCACTGAGGACCTGAGAAAAACTTCAAAATACCATTGTGACAGTGAGTCACAATTCTTAGAAATCCATCATGGAACTGAGCCTGTAGCTTATATGGATTAACAGACTGTGGCTGCTGTGTAGTTTCAGCCTTGGGAGTACATCAGCACTCAGAACAAAGCAGTATAACTTGTCCATACTTTTCTCCTGTTAAAGTATCAGGTTGTATGCTATCGCTGTTGGAGAAGCCTGGACCAACTGACAAACTCAGTCAGGAGCCAAATGACTGTTTCTCCAAAGCTTTTGTCTGTTCAACTCCTCAGCCTGCAAGCTTTTCAGGAACAAAGCTGGCTTTGTCCAGTCTGCTCTTAAACACTTGCTCTGTGGTAATATTACTGTACTTTTATTGTGCTTCATTTTTCTTTGTGCTTCCAGTCATTTCAAAATGCACAGTTTCAAATTTCTGTTGTGCCTCTGGCCTAGCTGTTCCCTTGTTCCAGCAGATTCAGCATCTTTGCTAAAAGAAATAACAGTGCTTGGAAGTATTGCATGTATTTTTTTTTTTTAATGTTTAGAAGTGTTGTGGTTTAGCCTCAGCCAAGCCCCACAGAACCACTTGCTCACTCCTCCATCAGTGGGACTGGGGAGAGAAACACAGGGTAAAAAGCTAGAGAACTTGTGGGTTGGGATAACTACAGTTTAATAGGAAAAGCAAAACCTGTTCACACAAGCAAAGCAACACAAGGAATGAATTCACCACTTCCCAAGGGCAGGCAGGTGTTCAGCCATCCCCAGGAGAGCAGGGCCCCATCACAGGTAATGGTTACTTGGGAAGGTAAATGTCATCGCTCCAAACCTCCCCCGACTTTATATACTGAGCATGACTTCATGTGGTATGGAATATCCCTTTGATCACTTTGGGTCACCTGTCTGGCTGTGTCTCATCCCAGCTTTCCATGCATCCCCAGTCTCCTTGCCAGCATGGCAGTACAGAAAGCAGAGGAGGCCTTGGCTCAGTGTAAGCCCTGCTCAGCAATAAGAAAAACAACTCTATTATCATCACGATGTTCAGCACAAATTCAAAACTCAGCCCCATACCAGCCACTGTGAGGAAAATTAACTACCTCAGCCAAAACCAGCACAAGTAGTAAAAGGATCTTGTGCTAAAAAGAATCTAGAAAAACTCCTCTGTCCCATGACCACTTTTTTTGTTTCACAAAACACATCTGGGTTTTACTGCTCGTCCTATGGGTTCTGTAGGGTTGCACAGAGCCCCATTAGGGGAAGGCTGCCACCCTGAGGGGTAGGGCACTAGCTAGTGAAGCGTGGAAATTTATTGTTGGCACCTGTTTCTCTCCTCTCACTGCTGTTTTTTGTGATGTTTTGTGGAGCAGTGGTGGTAAGTTCCAGACCTGCAGCTCAAGTCTTTGTGTAGTTAATGTAATGAACTAAGGGAATGAACAAGGATGTTTGTGTTACATCCTTGAATGTCATGTGTAGGAACTTGGTCCTCACTTGAGAAATAATTCTTTGCATTTATTTATCTGGAAATTTTATTCTCCTTCCTGTCTCCATTGACTGCTTTCATATATCTGTAATTGGAATGTGTCTTAGTTATGAATTCCTCTTTTTTATTTACAAAAATACCTTTTATTTTGGTGCAATGTAATTTGTATGTAGGGCTTTTTTTTTTTTTTTTCTTAGAGGTTGCTCTCAGTCCTGAGGATCTTTCTGTAGTGGACATGGTTCACGTGTGCAGGATCAGATGTTGTTCATACCATAAAATTATCCAAGGATGTGAAACAAGAAAGGCAAGCTCTGTCTAGAGAATTGACTTTGTGAGCAGCTTTGGTCAAGCCCTTCACCTTTTTATATCTTTCTTTCTATCACTATTAAAGCTTTTGCCTCAAATTTGGGGACATTTATCTATTAAGCATTTCATGAATATTGAAAAGTCCCAGAGAAGTGTTGTATATCAATCCCTTCTGCATTAAGGGAGACTGCACCCACTGCTCTTTTTCTGTAGTCATTGTTTGAATTGAACAATAGTTATAAACTTCTTTTATCCTCTTCAAGTAAATTAACTTGATATAGGATCCATCAGAACAATGTGCCATATTCTCCTACACTCCTGTGCTGGACATCTCAGTATGGAGGGCATGGCAGTATGAGCTCAGAAAGCAGCTGTTCTGCCCTTGCCATGCAGATTATTCTAGTGGAAATTCAAGTCAGCAGTTTGGCTTTTCTAAGGTTTATAGCATATTGTCATTCATGTTTTTATAGGAAGTATCCATAGGTGAACAAAAGCACATGTGCCAACTTTGCTATAGTGCTTCATGGACACACTGAAATCCACTTCAGATTTGTGAAGTTATTGCAAAGCTTGCTTCACTGAAGAGTTCTTATTTTCCCTCATTATGCCTTTTGTTTGTAGTTCTTTAAATGGAAGTGTTTACAAGAAAGGTGGCTTTGATACCTTCTTGAAAATTAGTTTCATGTTATTACCATCAATGCCTTTAAAAATAGAATTCGGAATTAAGAAGTCAGTCAAGAAAAGCAGCAGTGTTTTTTTGGATGGGGGAAGCAACTGGACCACATTAGAAATAAATCTGATAGTGTCTCCCTGACACTTCTCTCTGGTACAGGGAAAAGTTTCTCTAAATAACTGTTTGTAGGCAACACGTAACACAAATAAGTAAAGCCCCTCCTGAAACAAAACCTTCTGATGTCACAAAAATGTCAAATAAACCCCAAGTAATTCTATCAATGTTTATTTCCATTTCTGAAATTAACTACCTCAAGTATGTAGGGCGTGCTTTACCTATAGTTTGCTTGCTTTTAGGATATTGAAGACTTGTGAGCAGACAAAAGGGATTGTATGCTTTTGATGTCTCAGATTTGATAGTAAATCCTTGTCAAGAAAATTTATGTCTTTAATTGCAAAGAGCGTTATCTTTTGAGTAAGGATGCTGTTCTTCATAATTTTTTTTTCCCTGAAGCCCTTTCTTTCAGTTTCTCTTTTAAAAATATAGACTTCCTATATTTTAATAGTGGTCAGGAGGTGATCTCACGTTTCATGAGGACACTATTCAATGGCCTTGTTGGAATATTGCTTCCTAGGCACTATTATTAGTTTAGTAGCTGAGAGAGTTATGAGCAGCTGCCGAGTTTTGTTCTGAGTTCCTGGGTGGGTGTGTTGGGATGGCATTCCCAGAGTGAAAAGCAGAGATACTGGGGGATGCCAGGAAGGATTTTTGATTGGAAACTAGTTGACATTAGGTCAGTGGTTTGTGATTTTCTCTTCTCTCTGTCTCCCTTCTGAGAGGTCTTAGTAGCATTGCTTTCAGATAATTCTTGCCATAGCCTCCAGAAATTGCTGCCTGCTTCACCTTATTTGGTGTCTTTAGCTGTCTGTTCTGGTGAAAATTTATGAAGCAAACTTATGTGAATGTTCTAGTTTGAGCATTAAGGATGTGCAGGAAAGGTCCAATAGGCACTTTAGGTTTCAGCACTTGCTGGCATGGAGATGTGCTCAGGGTTCCTAAGAGAGCTGGGAAAGAACTTCTAGGACAGAACAGAGGCTGAATCAAGTCATCTCTGAAATATGTACCTCTAATTCCTTGCTAGGCTTTGGAAAATTATGGTTTGGATTTTAAAAAGAATTCTTCCTTTGTTTCCATGCATGTACCAATTGGTTTTTTCCCCCCTAGTAGCAGTTTATTGAGTAGGAATAGTTTACTCGAAGAGCAAGGGCAGAAGGAATGCTGTCTGCTGATGACATTGCCAAAGGCCACTGGTGTTACAGAGGAGAGGTTCTCTGCTGGGAAGTTAATGACAAAACCAATAGAAATGTTGTTCCTAGGCTTTTTTATTTGTCTTTCCCCAAGTAAACTGCCATGTCTCCTACTTGCATCTCTCCCTTACAAAAACTTCAGTATTGCCAATGTCGGTTGAATTTTTAGTCACAAGACAATTAGAGGAGAAAAAGACAGGGCTTTTGTAGCTCTATAAAATGGCAAATGGAATACATTGATGTCAGTAATTAATAATGTCAGAGAGAGACAGCACATCAATTCTCTTCTGAGAAGGGGTGTACTGGGATTTCTCTCTTGCTTGTTTTTTTTTGAAGTCACTTGCTTATTCCCAGTTGCTTTGCTGCCAGAGAGGGACCCATTATAATGCTCTCTAATGCAGTTTTCCTCAGCCTTTTCAGGTGAAAGATTCTCTAACCTTTTCCAGGAAAATAAATCCATACTGTTTTGAACAATGTTATGATATTGCTGTGGTAGAGCGTTATTGAGTGAATTTGTGCATAGGTTTTCCCTTTCCCCTGTGTGTTTTTGTTTGCTTAAACCTGATAGGTTTGATTTCTGGCAGTCACTTTTCTCAAATTGGCTTTTATGCTTTGTGGATTTCTCATGCCCCCAGGATCAAAGCCCATGGGAACGCTTCAGTGATATGTGCAGTAGAGGGAGCTGAGAATTCCTTGGTGTCAGTAAACAGTTCAATTAATTTTTGTTTGTTTTCTTAAGTTATAATGATGTTTGTCTGGGAGCTGGTGTAATGGTTGTTTTCATTTCAGGAAGACACATAGTTACTGTTGTAAGTGGATAATGAATGTGAATGGAGAGAATTGAGAGTTGTTGTTCTGTACCTAAGTAAATTGAAGCGCTTCTGTCTGGCAATGACTAATCCCTCTTCATACTGTTACTGATACAAAATAATTAAAGAATTTCCCTTTGACCTGAATTCCTGCTTTGCTCTATACTCCTGCAGTGACCAGGTTGGTGTGGTAGGGATTCTTGAGAGCCAGAAGTTTCTTATTTAAGGTTGCCACTAGAAAAACCCAGTAGAAGGAAGTTCCCACTAGAATAACCCAATAGAAGGATCTATATGCAGGAAACATCAGCAGGAAAATGAAAGGTAACTTTGCTTACTTGTGATCTGCCAAGTCACAACCCGTTGTAAAGTCTTGGTAATGACTTCCTGTGTTCTATTTGTAGCATTGCTTTTTTTTGTCGGGTAAAGTATGTACACTTTAAAACACATTAATAGGAGATTAGTCTTAAAAATAAACAAACAAACCTCTTAGCCTATATAGCACTTAAAAAAATCCAAAGTGCGTAGAACATTTTAGGTGGTGTCCTTTCAACATACTGGGAAGTAGGTTGGATTGCTAGGTCTGTTTACAGATGGGTGAAGTGAGAGCCAAGTGATTAGACAGGATTGCACATCACAACTTCACTGGAGATGGAGTTAGTTATTAGGGGGCCTGGACATTCAGCCTCATTACCTGTGCATTAACATAGTTTGTTTTGTAACACAGCTGGGAGACATGGGGGTTGTATTGTGGATTATATGACAGTTTCAGACTACCTATTCAATTCCCTAACCAGAACTGTTTTGGTGTGGGTGCATGCAGATTTGAAGATGATGTGTTGGATTTTAAATGCTTGCTTTTATCGTGCAGTCACATTAAATATTCCAGCAAGGTGGTGAATGCATCTGTTTGATTCTTCGTCCTTTCTGGAATGTGAAAAACACGTCAGTGTGCTTACCTTGGTGCCCTGTTAGAATTGGCAATGTGTGGGCTTCTGGCTGAAAATACACCCCAAATCCAGCAGTTGGTTCCAGATCTGGTCAGGCAGTAATCTACAGACACTGTACAGTGGCTTTGGCTTGGCTTATCCAAACCTTGCCTTGTGCCTGGCAGTTCTTTCTGCCTGCAGGTGCAGATGACTGTTCCACCCTGTGCAGAGGCTGACCCTGCTGCTGGTCCTGACAGTGTCCCCTGCCTCAGTCCTGCCTCCCTGCTGCCTCTTGCTCCAGTCTGCCCCAGACACAGACCAGTTGCAGCCTTTCAAGCTCACTGCCAGTTGTGGCTCACTTTGCTCCTCTTCCTATCTGTGACCCTAGCCAGCTTAGTCTCTGTCTTAACAGATGGTTTCTACTGATACCAGCCCTAAATTTAGCCCTAAATTGTTCCTTCTGGACCCATCCTTAGTCCTAATTTGGTGATTGCAGCTTTTAGCAGATACAAGCCAAGAAAGGAAATTTTCCCTGTCGATGCTAACATCTCTCATCATCTGGCAAACCTCTGCTGAACCCAGCAACGAGTATTCCTACTGGCTGCTACCCAGCCCTAAAAGTAATTGGCTGAATTTTTGGAGTTCTCTGTGTTGACAGTGGTAACTAATAACAAAAAAAATGATTATCTGAAAATCCTGCAAGTGAGTCTTGCCCTAACACAAAGCAGGTGGCTCCTGCTGGACTGCTAAATGATGCATGGATCTTTCTTGGTTCCATTGTTTTACATTGGTTAATTATGGACAGATGTCTTAAAGTAGCATGAATCTTCAGAAACCAGGAGTGAAGATTATAAAATGTATGTAAAACCAAGGTAGCTTTTGTTTACACTAGTTGGAAAGAAGATGACAATGTGAAAATCAGAAGCAAGTTGGGTTTTTCATGGGCAACAGTCAGCTTAATTGTAAATTGCCAATATTTACAAAGTTTGCAATTTTTATGGTGATTTGGTATTAGTATCACTTGCCTTATAAAGCATTTTCTTAATCTCTGTTACTAATAAGGAAAGGAAGATAGTTGTGCTCTGAGTTGACAGACCAAGAATGCAAGAAGAGTGTTTCTGCAGAGGTTCCCATTTGCAGATGCCTGCTGTGGGATTGAGACAGATGGCAAGGGAAGATTCCTTCCTCCCCACCCCCATAACCTTATATGTGAAAGAAAACAAGTGCTTTTCCTTTCCTTTTTTATCCATATAGCTAATTGTATGTCTCATGTCTTGATGGCACTGTGTTTAAAGTTTTAAATACAGAGGGATTAGATAATGATTTTATATATCTTTTACCGAGAGAAATTAATTTCTGTGGGGAAAACTCCCTTCATTTACCAGGCTGTAATTAGGAAGTCAACATATTTTCTGTCCTCAGTTCTATATAATTCATGCAGCTCTAAACAGTGTTCAAAACTAACTGTACTACTTTGGTCTGAGGTTCCTACACTGATTTTTGGTATGTTTTACTTTGTTTTGGTAGAGGTTGCTGTGATGTAGAAATAGGGGGCAATCAGCTTGTGACACTTATGTTTGGTTTTATTTTGTCTGTTATTGCTTACTTTATACTCTAAATAAATGTGAGATCAAATCACTTGTTTTGAAAGAGTGGGCTGTGCTAGAGAAAAACCATAATGTTGTGCTGTGGGTTTTGGCCATAGGAACAGAGAAATCTTCTCAAAGGAGCAAATCTGATCTTATTTCTGTTTTTCTTTAGAGGTTTCTTTCTCTTTAAACTTCTGTCTTTGGACATTCCAGGGCATCTCTTGTTTCTCTTGCATCACCCCACAGTTACACAGTACTTTTGTGAGCATTCTCATGGTTAGCAACATGTATTAGTACAAGTTGCACTCTCAACCTTAAATGTGTCTCTAAAGAAGTAAAGATGGAAAAAGAAACAAGTATTTGAGAGTACTGAGGGCCTGTGTTCACCTCACTGCACATTTGTATTCCAAATCTTGCACACGGTAGGTGTGTAACTGTGATGGTAGAAGATGGAAAGGCCCTGCTGGAGCTTCCAGATGAAAAGGTAATGATGCTTTGCAGCACTGGGCCTGGGGTTAGATATTATCTCTTGCTGCAAGTGCAACCTCCCTACTCCCTGGTTAATACAACTTCTGTGAGGGCCAGAGCCTGTTACCTATAGTTTGCGTCCTGTGCTGACTTGTTTGGTGCCAAGTCTCAGGCACTGCAACTCCCTCTTCCTTCTCGACCTTTTCTCCACCCTCAACCCCACCTTGGCTTTCAGGACTTCTGTCTGTGGTTTAGTGACAGAGTCTTGGGTGTGATGATACTTTATGCTTTAATGGTTTTCACGCTGTATGCATTTGAATTTCAGTGTCACCATGCTGTTGGTATATCATCTGTCATTAGTACAGGCTGGTTTGCTGGTACACCCTGGATGTAGGGGCATCTCACACAACCTGTGTGTGACTGAGGACTGCAGAGATACTTCCCAGTGTTGACTCTCACATGCCCTTGGAGAATGTTTGCTTGCTCTGCCTCTTCTCCTGGAAGATGTAGCTGTCGTTTCTATTTAAACAATTATTTGTATAATCTCTCCTCTGTACACTAAAGCAGAGGAGTTGAAGTATAAGTTATCACAGAACTATTGTAAGGTCTCTGAGGGAAGTGGATGTTGTGCTTTCCTTTCTTGCATGTGTGAGGCTGTGTTTATCTGTTATACTGGACTCTTGCTTAATCAGATGTGCTGATATGCTCCTCCTTGAAAAATTTTGCTTGTACTCTTAAGTTAGACATTTATGCTTGAAACAGTGCCTGAACATTTAATTACATTGTGTGGTATTTCTGGTAATATGAGTAGTGTTCATATTGTGTTCCAATGAGCTGCTTATGTGTTGCATCTTGCTATCTGTGTATCCTTTCACCCATGACAGGTAATGAAGGGAAGAAACATCCACTAACTAGAAAAACTTGTAATTCAGTCCATATGCCTTCTTTGATATGCTGTCCTTTCCTAGACAGGGTTGCTGTTTGAATTGCAGGGTTTCAAGTTGAGGGTAGAATAGCCTGAAGCATTCTGTCAAAGTAATACAGAAGCCTTCATAATTGGTACAATTAAAACCAGCATAATTTCTGTAGCAGTCATCAGGCAATAAGAAAACCTCTTACGTTTGATTGCAAACATGACAGTCAGTATTTCTTGTACATCGTGGGTCACTGAATTCCTGACAGTCCTCGTAGAGCCTTGCTGGTCAGTGATTATTTATGTGGAGTAATTTATTGGGAAGAACTGTCAGCAAAACTCCAAGCCTCGGCTGAGCTGGGTTAGATTTGTTATACACCATGGCCTCCACTAGGGCTTTGTTTGGCAAGTGCACCTTTCCCGAATAACGTGAAAGACCTTGTCAAGCTGTCTCTGATAATTAGATTTGACATAGCTAATACCTGCAATACAGGCAGGACAGTCATGTGGCCAAATCGTGGCTCGTCAGCAGTGAATGTGTTTGTATTGAGTTGCCTGTGTTGTTTTTGTGAAGGGAGCATTGCATAAAGAGCATCTAGAAAAAATTTTGGTCCATTCTGTGCTGAAATAAAAGGTTATAGTTCTTCTGTGCCAAACTGTTGTTTAGATATTTAATTAGAGCATAAGAATGTTCCTTGTTTGATAAGTAAAATACTGCAAACAGGGTTGACTCTGAGTATTGATAGGCACATCCTGTGACTGTGTTGTCAATCCTTCCCAGTGCTGAGGTGCAGCAACCTTTAACCATGGATCTTTCTAGTTCACTCTTGACCTCATGTTTGCTGTCTTTTTTTTAATGGATTATAATGCTGGATTAAGGAAGACTGTCATGCAATGTATTAGGTGCTGCTGTTGCTTTCTTTAATGGCAAGGGAGGGAAGCAACTTGGAAACATAAAGCAACTAAAGCAGAAGTGTCCCCATGCATGATTGCTGAAATTTCAGATTACATGACCATAACTGTTGCATTGGAGAAAATAATCCTCCAGCAACCTAGGCTTTCTATTGAAATAATTTCTGCAGATTAAATACACCGTGTGCAAATGCTGACTTTTAAGGTTGAAGAAAAAGCACAAAGAATTATTTTCTGCTCCCTTATTGCTTTTCTCTGATCTTTAGATCAAAATTTTCTAATTTATATTAAGAAATGAAAATATATTTAGCTTGCTAATAAATGAAAGAGAGCTTCATTTAAAGCAGTTCAAATGGAAATTATTTATATCATAAGCAAATTCCTAAGGGAGACAGTTGGAAGATAAGTACCTGATGCAATCTTAAGTAAAGAGTCTTTTCTCCTTTCCTTTAAAACACCTTTGCATGGGTGTGTGTGTTGCTTTCTAGCTTGAAGACTGTTAATTTTAATTTCCCACTATCAGAGGAAAAGTCTTTCTGCATTACTATGGCAAACAGGCTAAATGGATGTAGTCAGTTGTGGTTGCTTTCAGCCAAACACGACCAGTTGCTCAATCGTGTCCATGATTCTTTCCTCTGCTTTTTGATTTGGTTGGCTGTGCCTTCTCTTCTGGCTCCAAGTCATTTTTCTGAATTGCACATTCCTGCAGGTACCAGGAGTCTCACAAGTTGAGCAAAAGAACTTTGCCTTTTTAATGTTTTGCTTGGAGCCACAGAGTGGAATATGAAATTCCTGGAGTTGAATGGATCTTTAAATATGCAAAACACAAATCATAAAAAAAATAAGGTGAGCTTGTGACTTGCATTATCTGTAGTTTCCTTTTTAATTTTGTTTTCCCAGTTTTCTCGAACTCTGTCAAAATTTGGATGCAAAGAGAACTCAAATGTCTGAAACTCCTTTGCAAGCATGAAGAATGTCAAAGAAAAGCTTGGTTTGCAGTTGTCTAAAGCAACTTCCAGCTGATAGCCTGGTTTTGTCACACCCTGTTCCTTATTATAAATGTGGCTGCTACATTGCTTTGGTGCAGTGCTGTGCTATGAGCAGCCAGAGGTTCCTTTGGTCCAGCTGATGGAAAGTTATAGTTGAGCTTCACTGAAGAATTGTTAATTCTGGTTTATTGAGTCATCAACCACCCGGCTGTTTCAAATAAATACAAGATAAGATGCAAACATTTGTTCCAATTTATTCTTATTTGGTCTGTTTGGCCGTATCACAGCATATTACTTAAGTTGTGTCACAGGAGTTGGTACTGTGATGTTATTTTCTTTTCCCTAGTTTATTGTTCACTCTCTTGTTTTTTCCTTTTGGAAAGAAATGAAAAGAAACAATTTCTGTGATATTGTTACACTTTTTTTTTTTTTTTTTTTTTCACCAAATATGAAGCAAACTTATCAGGGAAGGGGACGTTCTTACTAGTATGTAAATATTAGGTACAGAAGTGAAGAAATGACCCGTGAGAGAATTAGTGCTATAAAATGTTAGAATATTATTTATAGAAACTTAAACACTCTTTTTTTCCTCTGAAGATGACTGGGTGTCCCACAAATTGCTATAATGCCTTCTGGTTTTGCCAGTTCATGCTTTGCCAGGTCATACTTAGCTAAACTGTCCACTACAAAGAGAGTGAGCAGAATGGATAGGGGGAAGCATATTGCCTAATGCCTGATAAAACTTCCCTCCCCTCAATTAGTTGAATCATATCAATACTGCAGAAGAGAATATCAGCATTTGTGGAAATTCCATGTCATTTGACTGTCTAAGAGGGGATACAGCATGGTGTGCAAGACAACTACTCTCTCTAGTTAAATACTAATACTTAAAAAATGCTGGAGGAAGTTCAGGTGTGGCTATGAGCAAGTTAAACTGTTTCCAGCTTTCATCCTAAGCTCCTAAAATAACCCCTTAAAGTTTTTAACAAATATTGACTGATTTATCTCACATGGTTGCACAATGTGAATGTGACTTGATGGGCATGTCTTCATAGCATGATGGAGAATTTGGCAGCAAGAGCATTAAACACAATCTTAGTTCCTTGTGATCTAGGTCAGATATGAATCTGGTGATCTGGATAATAAACTCCTAAATTGTTGATAGTTACCATGCAATGGACCTTTGCTGTAAATTACAGTTCAATACGTTTATCTAACATGATGTAGAAGTGCAGAGATGCATTGTCATCTGTTTTTCTTGTGTTGTAGTATTCAAAAGACCTTTAAAAAAAATTCTTTTAAAATGTTCTTGTGAAATATAGCCCAGAAATAGAACAAAGTTATACATGAAGACACTTGCCTCACTCTCAGTTTTAAGTTTGGTTTGTTTAACATTTAAAAAAAAAGAGTAATGATGAGGATACTGATTTTTTTTTGTAGGTAGTTGAAGCTGTTGCTTCTTTAACCATGTTATATAGTGTCATCAAGGTTAAGATTTATAGTGGGTATCTATTTCTTATAATGGAAGATCTGATTAAATATGTGTTACAGTTCTGCCTCCAGGTTGGGTTGGGATTATACCATTGCCTGTACATTGCTTTGCCTGAAAAGATAGATCCCTCAGTCCTGACAGTGCTATTTTTTCATTATACAGATGTCTTTTCAAGGATTTTTAATCATCATTTTGCGTATCTTTTTTCCTGAAGAATAACTGATGTTCTCTTTATCATATAAACTGTATACATTCTTCCCATTGTTTTAAACCCCAGGTATTCTAAGATTTACAGGTGTCTGTTTCATTACCAGTGTACCTGGAGCAGAAGTGGTGAGAGTAAGATGTAGTGACCTGAATAGCTGAGTATGTTATTCAGTAATAGATTTTATCCTGCTGGTAGGAGGCTGAGTTACCTTCCCAAGCAATAGCTGGGGCACAGCATGAGTCAGTGACTTTGTCAAAGTCTATTCACGGGCTGGAACATGAAGCAAAGTCTTTTGAGCCCTGTTCTGTTGCTTTGTGCATGAAGCCAGTTTGCTTAATTCCATATATTTATTTCTACTTTTAAACACAATTTATGCCGAGATACTTGAGTACTGGTAGACATGCACTACTCTAGTTATTTACTCGTTTGTTTTCTCAGGGCATTTCACTAGCATGAAATCATTGCTCCTTGCTCCTCCAAAATTCCTGCCTACCCACAGCTGTTTTGAGCTTGGCATGCTCCAGGGGTAGGGAAGCCAGGCAGGAGGTTTGCAGCTGGGAATCTACTGGGAGACCTTTGTGCCATCCAGCACACAGACACCACTTTGCCAGGCAGGGGACCCTCAGCCATGTGGGGTGTGCACAGGCCACTGCTGTGTGTGGCATTTCCCACCTGCTGGGCTGCTATAAATGATATCACAGTCATCCTTTGCGTGTGTCTTGCTGCGGGTTCATGACTTGTCTTTAACCAGCAGCAGGTTAGACTTGCTTCATGGTGGAATCCAGTTTTCCTTGCAATGCTGCCACATCAATTTGCTCTTGTGGTTTTTGAAGGGATGAGTGTGGTGTGTTGTTTCCTCTGCGTGTGTTGTGTGTCCTTGGTGGTTCTTTTCTCATGGGTGCAGGATTTACACAAGGCCAGGGATGGGTGTTTGCATCTTGGTCCCATGTTTAGTCGTGGAGTTGTATTTGCACATGGAGGAGGTAGCAGAAATACAGGTAGTGCTGTCCTTTGATCAGGGATTTTGATGGTGCCTGTTGAACATGCTGTTTGGCTTAAATTACCAACTCGCTCATTCTAATACACAGTCTTTTTCTTGGAAAAGAAATCCCTTTGATGTTATGTGTGCATCCTTTATGTCACAAAATAGTGCCTCAGTCAGTGTTTTAAAAAAAGAAAATGTAGTTCTTTTGTTGTTATTTTTTAAAACCTATCTCACACATCATCTTCTAACATTATTAGCAGATTTGGGAGTGATGGATACAAAGACTTTGAGATGCCTTATGAAATAAGGATTTGGGATGTTAACTGAATAACCACTTTTCTGCATGTGTTTCTGCCAATTATGTTTCTGCCCTCTGGGAAGGGAATGCTGCCTTTTGAACTGATCTTTTTATTTGCACTAAATGCACTATCATGTTTTCCCAGATTTACTTTTGGAAATACTTGGTGAACCAGAGCAGAGAAGTTTTCTTTCTGTGAGTTGGCCCTTTTCCATCTCAAGTACTCAGCAGTCACATGTGCAGGGGTTATCATCCTGGTTTGAACTTTGTTCTGGCTTTTGAATGTGTCAAATGCTCCAGGATCAACATGACAGCAGTTAATGAAAGTGCAGGTCATCAGTGTTTAGTTTTGAAACGGAAACTGGCTGTGTAAGGGGAGATGTATTTCCTGTTACTCCATAATATGGAAGCAAGGCTGGACTTTTGTGTTCTGCTCTTCAGAGCTGCAGGCCTGCTTTCACCTGAGAGAATTGGTACAGCAACACTGCAGTGTACTGTACCTCTGGATGCCTTAGCTAAGTGCTTCTCATGTTTGCATCATGGTTAGGTGGTGTTTTCCAGTGTCATGAAAATAAGGTGAAAAAATCAAGTTTCGTTTCTTGAAGGCACAGGCACTTTGTTGGTCTGCCTGCTGATAACTGGAGTACCCTGGGCTGCATCAAAAGCTGCGTGTCCAGCAGGGAGAGGGAGGTGATTCCATCCCTCTGTTGTGCTCTGGTGAGCCCCCCCTGCAGTGCTGCATCCAGCTCCAGGGTGCCCAGAATAGGAATGACATGGATCTGTTGGAGCGAGTCCAGAGAAGGACCACCAAGTTGATAAGGGGGATGGAGCACCTCTCCTATGAGGAAAGGGTGAGAGAATTGGGATTGTTCAGCCTGGAAAAGAGAAGGCTTTGGAGTGACCTAATTATAGACTTCCACTACCTGAAGGGAGCCTACAAGAAAGATGGAGGGGGACTATTTATAAGGGCATGTAGTGACAGGATGGGGGGATGACTTCAAGCTGAAAGAGGGCAGGTTTAGATCAGATGTTGGAAAAATATTCTTTACTATGAAGGTGGTGAGGCACTGGCACAGGTTGCCCATAGAAGTTGTGGTTGCCCCATCCATGGAAGAGTTTAAGGCCAGGTTGGATGGGGTTCTAAACAACCTGGTCTAGTAAAACCACGGCGAGGGGTTTGGAACTGGGTGATCTTGTGGGTCCCTTCCAACCCAGGCCATTCTAAGATTCTATGAAGTATAATGTTGTCACAGTGACATAAAGCATAACTTATTACAATACTTGAGAGTGCATAATGAGACAAAGAGATTACAGAATTGGAAAAAGTAAGGTGTTCTACCTGTTATAGGTTAATCTCATCCCAGTCTTTGGAACTATGCATTGATTGTTTCAATTTGGGTCATAAAGGTCTGCTTTGAGCATGTTTATATTATGGGTAGACTAAACTGTGTATCTAGCAGTACATTTTTATGTATCATTAAAGCTAGTCATCTACATGTTGAGTCAGGCCAATACTTCCCAAATTTGTGCCTGTATCCTGCCTTAGGTTTTTTTTTTCTTTCCTATTCCCTGTGTATTAAATTGAAATTTCTTTGGGTAGTCCAAACAGGCAGGACTATTTTCCTATTGAGTGAAAGGCCTTTGTCCTGACTCCACCTTTGTTGATAACTAGAAAATGCTTGTAGACATGTCAGCTAGGAGATTCAAACAAAATATTTGTGGTTTAGCTATGCATCTTACTAATAATTTCTGGTATAGCTGCAAATATCCTAACTTTGGTAGAATGAATTTGGGAAAAAATCCCAAACCAATGCAACTATTTACAGTCAGTTTTCTTGGTAAATCTATTAATTCTGGAGAGCTGGAGTTGTAATGCTGGTATGGAAGTTTTGCTATTGACCAGCAAAGATCCTTGGTATCTGTTTTACAGCAGTCATGTGGATTTTCTGGATTCTCTTGTCTTTCTCTCCATAGAGAAAATAAGAAGAAAGTTACATAAAAATCAGTGGGTCTGTTACATTTCTCTTAGTTGGACACTCCTGCTCTTAAATTAGCATTGCAAAACACCTCTGTCATAAGATGAAGTGGCACTTACAGGTCTGCACATGCTGGGGTTTTTTTGGTATTTTTTTTCCCCCGTGGAGTTTGTACCATATGCTGCCACTCAAAAACCTCCCCACATTTGTTTTGGCTGGTTTCAACCCTCAAAATTTCTCATGGACTTTGATCTTTTGGATAGAAAGGTGGAGGAGCTTATAATTTTATAGAGTCACATTGAACCACATCTGACGGGCTTTGCAGTTTACTAGAGGTCCAGGGCACTGCAGTTGGACAATCACAAGCACAGGGCAGGCATACAGCTCCAAAGCTTTAACAACAGGGTGAATTGTGACTGAAAGTGCCAATTCAAAAGTAAAGCAGCCTTAGTTGCTGAAGCTAATCATCTTTAAAGGCTTAATGTTCTGTGTTACGTAGCTTCTGACTGAGCCTGTCTGAGATTTCCATGCTGGCATGGCCTTTGTCTGTGCAGGACAGTAGGAACCAATACTGCCATGATATTGTGATGTTTTTAAAGTGCAGGGCGTCCTAAATCATTGTGGAAGTAGTAAGAGCAAGTACAAACCCACCATGGCTGGGTTAGTGGCCTGGCCTGTGCTGCTGAGCTCCACTGAGCTGCTTCACGTGTCTCTCTTCTTTTCCCAGAGTCTGGGAGGTGTTAATTGTCTGGGGCTCTTGATGCTGTTTTGTCCTGGGCATCCTCAAAACAGCGTTGGAACAGCCTGGACCTTGAAAAAATGCTTTCCATGGAGTTGTATTTATAAACCTGTTGCATCTTGTTCCTGTAAGTCACAGTGAAGTGCCAGTTTAAGTGGGCAGAGTAGAAAATGGTAGTGTGATTTTGGCTAATGACTGTAGAGCCTAATCCTGCTTAAGAAACCGATTTATTTTGGTGTATCCCAGCTGATGGGTTAAAATGGGGCTTCTTTTCTCCTGCTTCAGCAATAATTTTAGTATGAAACCTGGACATGAGAAGAAACATTAGTAAATGAAGGGAGAAATGCATCGAGGAACTTGTAGTGTAGAAATTATTTCGTGGTGCTGACTGGGACTAGAAAATGAGATGAACAAAAATTTTAAAGCAAATGCCTTAAATGGGGTCTTTCACATATGTTGCAGCTTCTTGCAGCATTCGTAAGGAGCAAAAGAAAAAGCAAGAAAATATGAACTGGCACTTCATCTCTAGTACTTATTTCAACTTTTATTTCTTTAGGGCAGCTAAGCATGTTTGACTTTTGAATGCATCTCTCATTTACTTAACATAAAAATGTTGGATGTTAGATATCCTAGTAGGGTATTTGCTAGTAGCAGTACAGCACATTAGGTTGTTTACTGTGGTTCTGACGACCAACTGTTGGCCACTTTTGCCAAACTGCCCTGATTTACCTCATTAGGACTAGTTTGGAAGCTCCTGCTTCCTACAGAGACCAGCAAATTTCTTTTTCAGCTGTCATTGGCAAATGCATTCACTGAACACTTGAGGGTTTTGGGTATTTTGCTGCCATATTTCCATATGTGGTAGATTGAATGTGGGCAGCTCCTTCTTTGTACAGGCTTTTTGTTGGCTTGTTTGTTTATTTGGGGTATTTTTGTGGAGATTTCATTGAGAGTGGAGTCCTACATTTACAGCAGTGCAGGTACAAGGCTGGGATACCTGACTCTTTCCTTCTGGTCTGTATGGCAAATGAGCTGTTAATTAATCCAAAATAAGATTTGAGCAAAGGAAAATATACTTGATTTCTTTTCTGACAGGCCCTTCTCTTTCATCAGAAAATGACTGCCACCTTTTCCAAACTGAGAGAACCTCTTCACAATATTCTAATACTTGTTTGCTTTTTAGAGTTTTGAGTAGTTCTTGAGCATACTGTTGTTGCAGGACTGAACTTGTGTCAGAGCATCCATGTTACTGCTCTCTGTCAACAATGTATAGCTGTTTTTCCAGGTTTTTTTATGGAAGTTTTCTCATAAACGTCATGCTCTGGATACACAAAATGAATTGTCCCTAAAGCTAAAAAAATCCTCTCCACGGACACTTCTGGTTAACCATCTGAAACTACCTGTGAGAAATACTAGCAGAATTCCAGGAACAGGGTTTGCCAGTTGTAAAGCCACGAGTTGTAGCTGGATTCAAGGATATGTTCTTTCATGGTGATTCTCCAGGGGAAAGAACAGACTTTTCAAGTCTGCTAATAGATAGTTATCTTTCCTTAAGGAGCCCAGCTGTGAAATGTTTGCATTGTCTCCTGGCGGATTTGTTTTCTTTGTTGTTGCATTTGGGTTTTGTTTTTTATGTAAAAAGCGTGGCAGAATGTCCAACCACAGCAGCTGTACATACACTGTACGTACATGTGTGGCTGTACATACACGTTCTCTCCTGTGTGTATTTAAACCAGAGATGTTTAGATTACAGTGACACTTGGAGAGTCAGGTGGGATTAAATCCTTAGTTTATACTCTACATCTCAGATGGCCACCTT
The DNA here is from genome assembly GCA_013390005.1 of Calyptomena viridis. Taxonomy (NCBI): domain Eukaryota; kingdom Metazoa; phylum Chordata; class Aves; order Passeriformes; family Eurylaimidae; genus Calyptomena; species Calyptomena viridis. The sequence continues at coordinate 67,559 of WEIV01016621.1, read as the reverse complement.
GGTGGCTGCTGTCTGCTGAGCAAGACTGAGCATGGTAGTGGTGACACCGGAGAGCAAAACCTGAGGGGACACTTTGTCTGGTGTTAATGGTGCCATTTCCCCAACTACAAAACTTGTTCAAGTAGTTCTAGTAATGCTTTCTCTTGTATTTCATCTTTCTGAGGGAGGAAAGGAGGAGAATACAGTTATTTCAGTTCTGTAGAACAGAATACTTTTAATAGTGTATTTTTTTAATACTAGGTTAGGTTACTAAAGAGGGGAAAAATACTGCATTGTAGATAAAAGTCATGCTGTCCTGTGCCTGGATTAGCTGAGTAATCACTGCACTGGTCATCAGTCTGCCTTTCACTCTCTTGCTTTCAGTTTATGACTTTGAATATATGGGGAGTCTGTACCTCTTTCATGTTGGCCTAAGCTGTAAGTTTTCTTTATCCCTTGAGTGTGGGAAGAAGCAGGCTACTGAAGGAGCCGGATGGAAAGGTCTAATTTGGGAAATATCTAAGTTACATTGTCTAATAACTCTGCCACTCCCATAGCTGTTGAAATGTGGGGTTAATTTTATTGGCCAGGTTAATTTTAGTGTACTCCTCACTGCTCAAATGACTCTTATCTCATAGTTAATTTCTGTGGTTTGATAAGTATTGTTAAAGGTTTGGGTTTTGCAGCTGAAATAAATGTAATGTAAAACTTACGAGGAAAAAAAAGGAGTATTGCATTAGGGAAGACACAGGTTTGTTTTTTTAAAGGAAAAAGTCAAAGAGAAGGGAAAGGACTAAAACAAACCCCAAACCCTCAAATCACCAAAATCAGATTCTTTTTAATGTTTTTAAATAACTCTGTAGCAATATTACCTTGTCTTCCTAATGTACTTCTAGATGCTTTCAGAAATATTTGAATACATATCCTAATGTATTTCTCTTTGCCTCCCTGACCATTCTTGTCACTTGAAAGATGTTTGTTTTTTTTTTTCCCCTCAGAGATCAGTAGTTTCCATGAAGCAATCTTGTCTCCTGTTTCAGAAGCCTTGGTCGTGTTGAGACTGAGTCTCTTAATTTGCTCCAAATCCAAAGAGTGGGGAGTATTTAACCACCACCTCTTTAGTGTGAGCCACAGAAAATTGTTTAAATCTGGTTATTATTATTTTAAAGACAGTTTACAAAAGAATCCTTTTCACTGAAATGTCAGCCAAGCAAATTGCTCTCTTGTTGATTTGTACTCTAAATGCATTAACTGAGGTGAACCACATGGCTGTGGGATAAGTCGAATGATGATTTTTAACTGGTAACATTTTCAATTAGTTTTTTGGTAATGTGTGTTGTGACAGAGGGTAGGACAAACAGAGGACAAGTATTTAGTCTTCCCTATCAGCCTGATAAAATTTAGACCCAGTCAGGCAATTATACCCCACAGTTGTCATGATATTTCACATGAGGTGCCTTTTCCAAATTTTTTTGTTTGGTGTCAGTGATTATTAGCTAATTACTTTCCTTTCTTCCATCATCTGGGTTGTTTTCTGCTTGCTTCCAGGCTTGATCTATGAATAAATAATCAGATATAAAAGGCATGCACATTTGCAAGTTTTGTGAGCAGCCAGAACAGTTTGTACCAGTGAGTGCTAAAGCTTGAGCTATAAAGCCAGTACAGCTGGAGTGCAGAACACAGTGTTTTTTCCCTCACAGAACAGTTCAGGGTAGGTAGATGTACATGCTGTCTCTAAGTCTCTTCTCTGCATTGTACAGATTCTCACTGGTGAAAGCTGAAGCTTTTCCTTCAGATTGCTGTGTTATTTATCACCCCATATTTATATGTATAATTTAATTCCCCAAATTTGTATAGTACATATAACAGTGTGCTTGTGTGGCCAAGAGGGCCAAAGGCATCCTGGCCTGTGTCAGGAATGGTGTGTCCAGCAGGACCAGCCAGTGATTGTCCCCCTGTACTCAGCACTGGTGAGGCTGCCCCCCAAATCCTGTGTTCAATTTTGGGCCCCTCACTGCAAGAAAGACATTGAGGGGCTGCAGTGTGTCCAGAGAAGGGCAATGGAGCTGGGGAAGGGGCTGGAGCACAAGTCTGATGAGGAATGTCTGAGAAAGCTGAGGGTGTTCAGCCTGGAGAAAAGGAGGCTCAGGGGAGACCTTATCACTCTCTACTGCCTGACAGGAAGTTGTATCCTGTGTTATTTTTTTCTCCCGTGTAACAAATGACAGGATGAGGAAATGATCTCAGGTTGTGCCAGGGGAGGTTTAGGTTGGATATTAGGAAAAAATTCTTCACCAAAAGGGTTGTAAAGTATTGGAAAAGGCTGCCCAGGGAGGTGGAAGAGTCCATGATCTTTGGAGGAATTTAAAAGATGTGTAGATATATTCAGGGACATGGTTTAGTGAGGGACTTGGAAATGTTAGGTTTATAGTGGGACTCAATTTTCAAGGGTCTTTTCCAACCTAAATGATTCTCTGACTGTAGCATAGATTGTCACAGTCCAAGCAGCTCCTCATTTTATCTATTAGTCTGGTAAAATGGATTTTTTTTAAAAATTTTGTCTTGTTTTAGAGAAGGGAACCCATGTCTAGAATATTAAATTGACAATATCTCTTGTCAGTCATGGGTCAGCTTTAGTCTGCTCCCATTTTGTCTGCTTTTCACTTGTTCTGACATGTGCAGTTAAAACTACAAGTATGCTGAATAAATCTGGGCTAGCAAGGCTGGATCCTTTGTGGATCCTTTGGCTGATGATAAGCAGGGACAGTACTTGAATATGAACTGTTGGTGGTGGATCCAGGGAAGAGAGACAAAAGAAAAATTAATACTTCCCGGTTTATAAACAAATTATCCCAAGCTTAGTAATGCCTCAACTCCAGAAATGGCAATGGAAAAGTCAAAAATCCAAACATTTTAGAAAACAGCTTTTTCTTTGTAAGTGCTGACTTGCTCTTTTTTCCTCAGCTTCCACCAATGAAACTCAACCATGGCTGAACCAAGTACTCAACTTCTGTACTCCTCTTCTGTTATATAAAGTGTTCCACATATCAGAGTGGTGAGGAGTCGCTTCCACTGCAGGAAACACACAGTAGTTTCTAAGGGAAGTTGTGAATGCTTTGGTGGCATTGCTCATCTTACACAAGAAGCTGCACTATCTACTCTCTTGTGAAAATGCCTTGTGTCAGAATTGCAACTGAAACAGTTTAGTGAAGGAAAAACCCAAAAGTTACATAGGCTTGTAATTGCACTCAGAAATCTTATATGTTATGCTTATTTAGAAACAAAACCAGTTGTGACTCTTCTCTAAATCTGTGATAGTAAATTTAAGCTAATTCTTGTGCCAAAGCATAAAGAATGTAAATAATATAAAGAAAAATTCTTGCTTTGTTATATACTGTAAGTCTTCCTTTTGTTTGAAAACAGAATGAAATATTGCATTAGAAGACTAAACAAATGTCTTTTGTTTCCTCTGTAGGATTGCAAGATGTTTCTTTCATGCCTTGTGTTTCACATGAGGATATGGTGATTGCTCTTGACTGTCCTAAACTGCTTTTGCTGTATTTTGACCATTTAGTGATCTTTGATTCAGGAACCAGTTGCCACTGATACCTAGATTGGAAACTCATTTTGGAGGAATGCACTGAAACCCTGAGGCAGCGAGGCTTTCACACGCTCGTGTGCCAGAAACTTTAAGGTCAAAAGTTTTTTCTCAGTCAGAGATAGAAGTTTGACTGTGTTTCTTTTGACTACATAGTATTAGCCTTCAATTGAATCATTGGCCTCTTGTAAAATTTCTGATCTGAAACTGTCAGAAGGATTAGAGCATTTCTTTGTATGCAAGTTCAACTATTGCACAACTATGCAGACCAGAGATTTTTGAAGTTTCTCTTTTGGTACATACTCTACTACATAGTTGACTAAATAATATTTCCTTTTTAAGTTCTTTTAGCAGTTGTTGGTGGCAGAAGCAGTAACTATTCTTCTACCCTAGCAAATAAATTGCAATAATTGGAGAAGCTGGCAGGTGAAATGATGCTGGAGCATCAGGGCTTTCTTTAACTTTAAAAGACAAACAGTGAGAGCACTCAAAGAGGAATGTAAAATTCATCCTTTACTTCCATGTTTCATGTATTTCAGTGCTCTCTGTAATTTTTATTTCTTTAAAGGAATCCTGCAATCAGAATAAGGGTGTTGAAACACACTGTGGTGTTGGTATAAAGTTTTGGTCTGGCCTAATTAGAAGCTTCAGTTTTAATATGTTGTAGTCAGATACAGCTCATGGAAGAGCTATCAAAGTTTCTTTTTGACACAACTGTTGTGTTGCTTTACATGTAAAATCCCCATTTGACAGCTTTGGAAAAGGGTGGAGTCAACTATTTTTTTAATTCAAGCGTCTAGTTTAACTAGTTACCCACTGCTGTGTTGTCTGGTGGTTTTTCTGGAAACTATGTATGACATAAGTGCAGGCTGTCCTCTGTGCCACAGTGGTTGCCAGCTGTTTTCTCTGGGATTCTTTTCACTTGTGTGTCAAGCTGCAGCAAAGTTTTTCTTCAATTCTTCCATCTTTGGGGGCCTGTTGTGGTCATCTCGTCATTCTTGATGCTGAAGATTCACCTCATCGTGCCTACACTGGACAAAAAAGTCTATACCTCGAAAAAAAAAAAAAAAAAGGAGTTTAATGCAAATCTTTCCAAAATTCCCATCCTCTGCGTTTTGAATTTTGATGTTGATTTTTTTTTTTAATAAAAATGGACTAAATTGTCAAGTGTTTTCCCAAATGCACTAATACTCTCACCTTCTAGTAAATAAGTAAATAAATAGCCCGAAGGTCGGGCACTTGGCCTTTTTGTTGGATTATAGATCTCAGCTGTTGGTTTATCTGACTTGTCATTGTGTTTTCCTCTGTGCTCTCCCACTCGAATCCTGTTGCCCTTGGCAAAATAAAGCTGTACTAGCTAAAGTCTCTGCCTGCTGGAAGAACGCTGCTTATTTTTTGTGACTCATGAGCAGAGGAATGGGTGAAAATGTAACTTTATTTTCTGAGCCTTTTATGGTCTTACTGCTGACAAAGTATTTGGTAGCCATGTAACACCCTAATTATAAGTGTGCACTTGTGCTGAGTGCATGTTTGGACACATCTTGCTGTGGAGAAAGCACAGTTTGATCTCCTTTTGGGTTTTTGTCTACATGTGTTTAGGCAGTAATTCCATACAAGTCCCAGAGTTTTGAGATATCTGCCATTTTAAAGATACAAAACATTGTGAATGATTTTTTTTTCCCCCCTCCAAAGGTATTTCATTTTAATGTTGACATTTCTGCAGACTTGATAGGCAGCTTCATAAATATATTTCAAACCCTCAGTGAACAGCATGTGCTTTTAAAGATGATGAAAAGCCTTGCTCTAGTCACTCATTAGGGAGGTGGCCACCAGCTCTTCTGGTGTTCTGGCTGCCCACTTCCCCTTCTGGAGTTGTCTTCTGACTTCTTGTGAAAAGCACCACCAGACCACTGGAACCAAGCATGCAAGAGAGCTGGAAACAGACCTTCGTGTGAAATCCTGTTCAGGATTCATTTAGCTAGAAACAGTTGGGGAAAGCTTGGTTGGTTTGGCTTTATTTTGTTGTGGTTGGTTTGGTTTTTTTTTTTCCCCTCCCTCAATCCTTTGCTTGCTGCTGTGGAGGAAGAAAATATTTATTGGATGGGAACTCTGAGATGATGTTCATGCCCAGTGGCAGCAGATGTGGCACGTGAAAAACCTGCAAGCTGGTGTGTTTGCTGTGACCTTCCCACCCCAGGATGAGCTGTGCTTCCCTTCCAGCTTTCTCAGCCACATGAAGTTTTGGGCACGTGTGCTTTTGGAGACAATAGACTTCAAATAGTGAAGTCAGTCCTCTTTCTTGGAAGGGGGAAAACTCTGTGCCTTGGGGGTGGATCAGGACCTCTGCTGTGTTGATGTAACAACTTTAGCTGACTGCCATGAGCAAATTTTGATGACTGAAGAAATTAGATAGACATATCCTGTCAGTTATTTGGATTTTGAACAGTAAAGTGTATGTAATTTCACATGAGTTGTGAGGAGCTAAGGCTTCATTGCCCATATTCAGAGAATAGATTTTACTATGTGGGTTTGCCCCTCAATCACAAAACCCTTTTGTAATTTGGAGAACAAAATGGCAAAATGGAGCTGTTTTGACCAACAGAGAATTGTTATTTTCTTTTGCAATCAAAATAATATTTCAACACAATATTTTTTTTTTTATGTAAACATTATAGTTGTTGTCTGGGAAATAAGCCTGGGAAAGAAAGCAATACTCCAGAATTCAAACATTCAGAGTGCTGATGTTGGATAAGTATCTGCACAACAAACACATTTTTTCCTGTAACTACTTTCTTTCACAGTGTTGCCCAGTTCAGAATGTTTTCAGTTAACTAGCACAATTTTTCATCCTTAAACAGTATGGACTTCTGATTTACTTGGTGCTGAACAGGAGAAATGCAGGAAGACCTTCAAATCTGTGGTTGACATGAATTTTAATTAAGAATACAACGTCTGGAAATTTGTTCTATTTAGTGATCAGAGTTGTCTTATATTAAGTCCGTTTTAATTTCCTGCTTCAAAATTTACTACTAGAAGTGTGATCTCACCTTCTGAATTTATATATCTTTAACAAGAGTAAAATCCTGATTTCTGAAAAGGAATTTTTTCATCTCATGTTTTCTTCCGGAAGTGACTGAATTAGACAATCCCCAGGTCTGTGCTACTTGAAGAGCTGAAAGTATTGTAGAAAGATTTACCAGTGAAAGCTTTGATTGTACAACTATTTTGCTATTGTGTGTTCCAACTTTCCTTGTGGATTAGTGCAGAGTTTTCTTTTGGGAATGGGTATATACATAACACTGGTGTTTCTCTTTCTGTCATTTGGTGCAGTTAAAGTATAGGGGGAATTTTCCAGGAAATCCCGAACTGCTGGGTTTTATCTTTGGGAACCATGTGAATTTGGTGGAATGCTGTCATAGTTTTCTGCATTGCAAGTTTGTTTTCCTTAGTCCTCGCTTTCTAATTTATTATTTCTTTTGGACTGTTTTGTTGTGAGAGACACAGGGTTTGTAAGGATCAGGAAGATGAGTCTTGATTCCTTTGAAGACGAATTATCGTTGTGGAATTTCCGTCACAGTTGCAAGGCCCTTCAGCAGAGATTTTGGGATACTGGTCTTACATCAAGGTGGTTGCAGGAATGTTTCTGCACCTCTGAAGCAGTGAATTTATTGTCAGGGATGCAGGGCCAGGAATGAAACTTGTCTTTTTCTTTCACAATGTGACTTATGCTGCATTCCTGAAGGCCAGAACTGAAAGATGTAGTCACCACATGAGCTGGCAGAGGAGTGCAAGTTTTTGTAAGAGCTGTTGGATGTGCTCTAGGAGAACCTTAGTCTCTGCTTTACTAAATATGCTGTTTTGCCTGATGTCTGTGATGCAAAGAGGAAAATGCCCTTGGCAGGGTGGAGTAGGGCTGGCTGGCAGGTTTCAAAGATGCAGCTAAAAAGGCAAATAACCAGAGGCCGGGAAGGTGTGGTGCAGTTGAAGGACAATACCAACATGATTTGGCACTTTGCCCATCCTCTGGTAAGGTGCTACTTTGTATTTTGTGGTATTTACTATATGGGAATTAGCATGTTAATCAGGTGTCTCTTGACGTGGAGGAATGTGGAGTTTGTACCTTTGTACTTCCAAGGGTAAGAAGAGGATAAATGAGTCAAGTCTGTTTTCACTGATAGAAGTTGTAGAACTAGCAGAGGTAGATAAGATGATAATGTGTTTTATGTTATTGTGCTGCATACTTTCTATAGGAGAAAACAGTGCTTGGTGGTTGTGGCATCTAAAATGTTTTGCATATCTATGAAAAAAATGAATCTACTCTCCTAAAATCTGAAAAGTTTCTTAAGTTGCCTGTTTTGGTTGATAGAGGGAATAGTGGTGTTTAGGCTGTGAACTTATGCATATGAAAGAAAGAAAATCATAAAATGTGACAGAACTAACCTATGAAATAGATGTCTTGCAAGAATCAAGTTCTTCTTTTAAGAGAGGAAGTTGGAATGTCTTTGTTTTACTATTTACATGAAACTTGTTCAGGCTAAATAACCTGGTTTTACTTGTCACAGAATTATGCCACAATTAATGACCCCAGCGTGCAATAAAACTGGTATTAGGGAATGTCCAACACTGTGGAAGAAACATTTAAGACCAGTAGGTTACTGACAGAGGCACTGTTGTGAAGAAGGATATTCATTGCCCCAGTAGTCATTTTTCTCTCTTTTTCTAAGATTGGAAAATAAAACTATGAATAATAAAAACATGGTTTTCTTTTTTGGCTTCTAGGTGTTCACTTCCTGTTATCATTAGTTGGGAGAGTCATGACAACATTTGGACTTGAATGTAATAGATAGTAACTGGTGCCATTCTTCTATGACAAGTTAAAAAGAAAAATTCCATTAGAGACTAAGATTCCTAGAATTGTTACTTATTTCTTGTATTGACATATAAATTACCCTGAAGTTTGTTTTTCATTTACTCTTGCAATTTCCTTTTTATCTCTTTGATGGTGAAATGGAAAGTTTTTGGGTTTTTGTGTGTTTTTTTTCCTTTTTTAAATTTGGTGACAAAACCTCCTTCCATGTTAAAATTTGAAGACTTTTCCTAAAACATTGCTACTGCTGTATGTTGGCTCTTCCTTTTTTTGTTGCCATTTGAAAATTTAAACTCTCATTTGCATGTCCACGTGTGCCTAGAAAGTGCATCTGGAAAACTTCATTCTGACCCCAAAATTCCAAGGGATTCTTGTAAATAATAAAACACATCGTATCTTTGGGATAATTGGTGTGGAGTTGTCTCAGACCTGAGCATGTGAATGTGGAGATTTGATGTGAACAGCTGGATGCTTGGGAGCCACAGCTGGAAAGGCACCTCTGGGCCAGCAGGAGCTGAATGCCAGTTGAGTTAAACTAAAGTGGTGAGAGGTTGTGGTTTTCCTTATTTGTTTTAAAGGTGTGGGATGGACCAAATACCCTGTATTATGCTGGGGCAGTGGGAACCAGGGAAGTTGAGGTATTTGATAAGTAACATGTTGCTTTTTAACCCTCATACCTGAATTTGCTAAGCTTTCAGAAACTTGTGAGCTGCCATGGGTAGTGTGGCATTATCAAAATGGCACTCCAGAAACCTTTTGGGCTTTGAACTTGAATTCCATTCTGGTTTTGGATGGCAATGAGTAACTTTGTGTTGTATCTTTAATGTAAATTACCTTGTTTTGATGAGTCTCTCAATGTATTTACCAGATGATAAATGAGTGGTAAAAAGTTTATTTGGTTTTAGGGAGTTGAAACATGTTACTGCTCTTAATGATTTTGCCACATAGCTTGTGTCTGCTAAATTGGTATGTAAATCCAGTTTATCTACCTTAGTAACGTAGTAACTAAATCCTGTTCCTGTTCTCAGAGTCATGGGTTATATTAGATTCATTGTCCACCTTACTAAAGGGGACACAGAAGAGGAACAAAAAGTTGCTTTTTAAGTGTCAGGATGGTGCATGTTTTGTACCAAACATCATACAAGTCTGTACTGCAGCTCTTAGACAAACTATTTTAAGTGCTCTGTTCCTCTGAAGCTGCTTTGTTGGCTCTTGCAAGGAAGTTGATGCCTGGGAAGAAGAAGGGAGAGGCCAACTCTCCTTCAGCTTGTTCTTGCCTGTTCCATGACAGCATATAGCTTGCCTGATCTTGGTCTACTGTGAGAAAAATACATTGAGAAGTCTAATATTAGACCTTGAAATGGTAGTGTAACTTGAAGACAAAATTTGCAGTTAAATCTAAGTGGTTTTTAACCTTTCAGCTTTTTGGGGAGACTGTTGTTCAGTGAAACTAGAGCAGTTTTTTAACCCAGTTAAATAAACCAGAAATCTGTCATTCCTGGAGCATATCTGTCAGAGTCAATGAGATTTGTAGTTAGGGATGAGGAATGATGATGTAATTCCAGTGCTTCTTAAAAGCTCGATGCAGAACCTGCATATTGTTGTAGAAAAATATTAACAGTAACACAAAACAAGTGGGTAATTCTTCTACTGCACAGAAGTGATCTGGGCTAGCCTTAAGAAGCAATATTGTCTGGCTTTGTGCAAGGCTTAGTTTGTGTGGCTAACACTGAGGTTAGTACTAATCACAAAGGGACTGAGTGGGTTCTGGTGCTAAGTCAGGCCTGGCCACCACCCAGCCACTAATGGTCTTGTGTTGACTCAGCTCAGATAAGGAACAAAAGCATTTTCCCTCAAATCCAAATGGAAAAAGTACAGAGGTGTTTGTGTGGGGCACTGGCACTGGACAAACTCAGGGGAGCACTTGTTGGCCAAGTGTTTCAGAGCAACACTGAACAGAGTGGGGGAGCACACACTGCTCCCCTTTCCTCTACTGTGTTTGTAAGTAGTTGCATCCAAGCATCGAAGAAGGACAGTGTACTGATGTCAACAATGGCAAAGAGAGAAAATTAAAAGCCTTGGGGTCCTTATGTCTGTCCCTTCTCTCCCTAGAAATGTGTTTTCAGCCTTTTACTGAAAACATTTAGTAGCTGCTTGGTTTCTTTTAGTGTTTAGGTGAGTCTTTGAAATGACTCTGCCGTATGGGTTTGCCAGGATTCCATTGTATTCAGCAGTGTTAGTGTTTGGTTGATATTTAAAACACTCTTTGATCTTGAATGCCCTGTTCCTCCCTTTAAATGATAACAGTAGCTTTTAACAAGCAACTCTATTGCTGCTTCCTATACCTTGCTATTTGGTGTTACTGTGTAGAATGTGGAGATTAAAGGGACTGAAATAGTTTCTGGCCCTCTAAATTCTTAGTTTTTCAGTAGGCTGCAACATTATTCACATAATCGGTGTAGCTGGTCGTGCTGTTTGATACAAACTGTACTCGTGTGCTCTCTCATTCTAGTGTGTGTAACTGGAATCCATACATGTTTACAGTCTTGTTATATAATATATAACCCTGCACTGGTCTTGCAAGCTCTGGTGCTGGTGTGGAACACTAAGATGTATCTGTCAGTGCCAGCCAAATAATTTCACTCTAGTAAAGGAAAAGGTCTTCTGGCACAGCATGGAAGAAAGCCAATTTATGAAATTTCTAACTCAGCATTTACATTGTAACACAATAGTGAGAGACTGTAGTGCATATGATGATATAGACTTTTATAAATGCTTATAATTCTGTGAACTTCTATGTATGCCCTGTAGGATATGTGGAATTTATGAGGGTCCAGGCTGTAGCAGTTTCATGCTGTTTGTCTCACTGTGGAAGGTTTGACTGCAGATGGTCTCGGGTGTGTCACTGGCTATGCTTTGTTGGGTGACAAGAAAATCCAGCACAGGGCTATATTATCTTTTTTTGTGTTCAGTGACTATCCTTGTAATTTTTCCTTTGCTGTAGCAAAAAAACAAAACCCAACACCAACAAACCAACCAAACCAACAAAAAAACCCCACAACCAAGCAAACCTCCCCAAAACCTGAGTATTCTTGCTCTGACCTTCTGAGAAAGTTTTCCTCCATTTCTATTTGATACTTTTTTTTTTTTTTCCTTTTAGTTTAGCAAGAGGCAGCCCAGAATTTCATTCCTGTGAATAAGTGGGCACCAGTGGTTCTGCCTAGCAAGGTGCTAGTTTTATATTAGATCAGTGCTATTTTGGTGTAGGGAATGAAAACAGAGTGTGTGCTTAAATGCACATTTTTCTAAAATAATAAAAGACTGATGGATGATACATAAACATTGGAATGTGAATCTTGTAGTTAACACCTGCTGACTAAGCAGGATTAAAAGTCTCTTTATTCTGGCAGCAGTAGGACTCTGGTCATTGCAGCAATCTTTTGAACCAAGTAACTGCAGTGTCCTTCCCCCATTCAGGAGGTTTATTTAGTTTCACTTACATCTTGCAACATGTGATTGGTTTTTATTTTGCTCCAGTGACTTCTCGCCTTTGTTGAAAGTGCCAAGTTCTTAAAACCTTTCCAAAAATCTCTTAGCATTTTTTTTTTATATTTTCTTCTAGATGTTGGTTCAATAGACAGGTATCTGCAGCTTGTCTTGACCCATCAGGTCATTATTTTGTGATCCAAATCCCCAACTCCTTTGCACTCTCTAACGGTTTCCAAAATTTTCTGCAATGGTTTTTAAACATTTCAGAAATTACTTGTAGAAAGACTTTGCAAAAATTTAATGTGTCTTCAATGTTTTCATAAGGAACACTGCAAATCTAGCTTTGTGTTAAAAAGTTACTGCTTCCAACTACATAGTCAGTCCTTTGGCCAGTAGTTTCCAATCCCTAAGCAGATTCAGTAACGAAAAATGCATCAATGTGGGTTTCTGATCTTGTGAGAAACTGAGTGTTTAAATTGAGTTCCTTTTCCAATTGACTGAGGATGTTGGAATTTGCACTGCAAGAGCCTGGGTGTGGGCCTAGTTCTGTTTGCTGTCACTGTCACCAGAGAGGTGGCTTTTGGCAGAGGGGAAGGATATGCAGCCGTGCAGGAGGTGCTTTCACAGGACTCTAGGAGGGCTCATAAGTTCACTAAGATAGAACCCTTTCAGTCTGTGAAGGGAAAAGAGGATGCTGTGTGCACATGGTGCTGCATGTGGCTCTTAACACGTACCTTGCTCAACATTACTTGAATACTTCACCTTTGCAAGTGGGAGAAAACATACTAAACAATTCCTTCCTCTAGCATGGGGCAGGCTCTCACATGCCAGGGCTTTGGGAGGGGATTATCAGATTCAAGAAAATTAAATAAATTTGGGAGAGCGTGTGTTGTTGAAGCCATTCTCCCAGAAATAAACTCTCTTCAGCCTTGTGTTGTGACCTGGCTCACAAATAAGCATAACCTTAGATGGTTAAGGACCTTGTTATTTTCCATATTTAAGCCTTTCACAGCCAACAGAACTTGTTGCTTTTGTTGCCTGCTTTAGGAACAGCCCTTTAGCCCACGAGACAATTGAGTTAAAACACCCCTGTTTCCTTTTGCATGGGAATTACGTTACTTTTTCCTTCAACTTCTTATCCTTATTATTTCAACCCTGTGCAGCATCCTGCTGCATCATGTGTTGGAGGGTACATTTGCAACTGCATCTAAAGCCTGTACCAGGGGAGGCAGTACCTGACAGCTGGGCATTGACGGGAGCTGTGGAAATGGGTGAAAAGCAAGGAATGTCAAGAAACAGGAAGCTTTTTTCATTTTAGACTGTATTTTGCTGTTTGTAGAGTATTTGTGACTTAACTTTTTAAGTGGTTGAACTGAATTTTCAGTGAAGCATTGTATGTCGAAGTTGTGCTTGACTGTGACACATAGTAAAATACATCATGTGTTGGGTACAGGACCTGTAATAAAGTTGGGTGATTTTTTTTGTTAGCTTTTGGTTCAAAACAAAATAACAACAACCTCTCCCCCAAGTTAGAACAACAGAAAAAGCCCAAGTTGGTAATCTTCTAGTGCCAGTTAATATTAAAGAGCAAAATGGTTAGCTGGTCTGTTGAGAGTTGTTCTTAGCCCTTCAGAACTGCATGTGATAAGAAAAAGATTATAGATTAACTAAATATTTTAATTTGTCCTTAACTTTGGCTGACAACAAAAATGTGAGTGAAACCTTTACTTCTGGGTAGAGGTGTACCAGGGTACACATCCTTTTTTTTTTTCCACTGAGTTATTCTGTCTTTCCAGAGCTTGTGACATTCCCAATCTGCACATGTCAGCACAACACTGTTTAATCACAGCTTTATGAATTTTAGTAAGGGTTTATGATGATGTGGCTGGATATGGGGTCTGAGTACTTCCTGAAGGATGTAAGAGTGCAGTCGCTGACTTCAAATTGTCTAACAGTGATAGGTAAAAACTGGGTTGAATAAAATGTTTTAAAAGGGATTGCTGAAAATCTTTTAGAACTATTAGAGAACTGAAAATTAATTTTAATGCTGTACATTTAAATTAGTTAACTTTTGGCGTAGTTTAACTTCATGCAATTTCTAGTTCCAAAGCAACAATTGTTTTATATTTGGTTTATGTATAAATGTTTCACTAGTGGAGTTAACTATGTATAGTATATAGAAAATTGTAAGATGTGCATTTGTGCTGATGAATATACTAGTGTACTTAGGTTAGCAGATAAGACAATGGGCACAACTTACCCTGAGTGTTGTGCCTTTAAATTTGGTATTTACAGATCTTTTTGTGTGGCCTGTGCACTAAATGATGTTAAGTGTAAGAATCACGTACCTTTTACTATACAACCTTGTTTAAAGAAATGTGTGACAAATTCCCAGATGTGATCAGAAGAGTGTTAGACAATACTGGATGCTTGCAATGTCCTTAAGCAGACCTGTGTTAAGAGATTCTTGTAAAAGTTGATTATTCTGGGGATGGAGGGATTTTCTGGCCTACTTAAAACGACTCCCTAACCTTCAACCCGTGTTTTTTTTTTCCTTGCAGACCTTTCAGCAGCCCAAAGAAAATTTGCCCATTCTCTGAGAGACTTTAAATTTGAATTCATTGGTGATGCAGAGACAGATGATGAGAGATACATAGGTAGGTAAGAAATGACTGTAAGTGACTGTAGTTTGCCATGCCATCCTGCAATGTGATTAAACTTTTTTTTTCTGATTTTGTATTACAGATGCTTCACTTCATGAGTTTTCAAACTTTTTAAAAAATCTTGAAGAACAAAGAGAAATTTTGGTGAGTGGCAGTAAAAGATTTAAAAAGCTGTGCATATAGCAAATAGCAAGATCAACATTAGTTGAAGTTGTCTACTGCTTTGTTAACCACCAAGATTTTATATCATGAACTTAACAGTGGGAGCTCTCATTGTGCAGCCTCCTGGTCTACAGTTACAGACTACTAGTTCTCATTAAAGAAGAAATACATATGGTAGGGATGGATAAGTATGAGCTGGTTTGAAATGGTAGTGCCATGATAGATTATGGCTGAGGTGAATGGGAAAACCACCATGAGGTTGTTTAGCATTTACAGCAAAAAGGAAGATGAAAGAGTTAATGCTGCAGCAGGACACCCAGGGTTTGGCAGTTGGCCAGCTTTGGATCCAGGATCTCTGTATCTCCATCATCAAGGCTTGTGTGGATCATGGATGCAATCTGTTGTCTGTTTGTAGCAGCAGACTTAGAAACCCTTACTTTGTGGGGGAGCTTTCTGGTAGAGGGTTGGAGCTGCAAACATGTGGTTGTTCTGTTGTGTAGAAGGAGTGACTGTTCTTCATTCATTCATCACAAGCCTGTGAGTGCTTGGGTTATAAGTGTAATATGGCTCATGCTGGCTGCACATAAACCTGTGGGCTGAGAGCTCTGCAATATACCTTGCTATCTGGATTTCCTAACTTTTCCAAAAAAATGGGGTGATTTCTTCTGAATGGTACCATTGTTCTTCTCAGCAGGTGCATGCCCAGCTTTTGTTTCAGAGCAGGGATTCATAGAGCAGGTGCTGTGTGCCCAGTTTCCTTCTGAGTGTTGTCAGGCTCCGTATCTAGGAAATGTGCTCAAATCTGCCTCTGTGGCAATTGCATTTCTCAGTATTTGTGGTGTGATGGTATCTCTGTCTTCCTGGAAACCAGTGACCACTTGGCACCACTGAGAGGAAACTGAGACTGACCTGTCTTCTTTGTTTCTCTCTGCCAGAAGCTGTGGCTGCAGTGTAGGAGTATGTAGATAAGTGAGAAAAGAACTTGTGAACAATTTTTTAAATGTTTCTCTCTCCAGCAGTCCTGAACCTGGTAATAGTCATGGCTGCTTGTGTGTGCTGTGTTGTCCTGGTATGTTGTTCTGATCTGGAGTCACACTTGGGTCTGAATTGGGGTCAGTGTGGTTCCTCACACATTCCTAGAGAGTCCTGTTCTTTACATAGTAGAGGCAATTTTTCAATGTCTTTTTTTCCCATATTATAGGGATTTGCTCAAGTATATTTTAGTGCTTCTTTTGTTTTTCATAATTCTGCAATATAGTCTTCACTCTCCTTTTTCTTGCCATCCATAGCTGTATTTTATTTTAATGAAGTTGCATAAGTCTAACTAGTTAAAGTCTTTGGGAAGTTTTGCAATAAAAAATAGTTTATGGACTATCACGTTATTTTAATATCAGGATTTTTAGGGATGTCAATGTCACGACTTCAGAATTATGTGGCATATTTCAGTGTCCATATCAATAGATCTCCAGCAGGGATAGATTACCAACACAGTAGGCTGTGGAGAATCTAGTGCTGCCTGTTTGATAGTAGAAGACTTACATTGTTCAAACTGACTGCCATGGAACTGTATTACTTATTTTTTTGGTATGATGCCCAAGCTTACACAGATATCTCACTAAAAGCTAATTAATGTCAGTTTCTTGATAGGGAAAGGATGAAATGCAGTATTTGTTAGAACAGCCACAGTGTGATGAAAAGCCAGGGAGTGTAAAATGTTATGGGGCAAGTATTTAATACCAAATAGAAACAGAGTGTGTTCTCTGAGTTACCAGATGCTCGTCCTTTTTATTGCATCTGCAGTCTAGCAAATGTTATGTGTCATTTCTGGAGTGAGTTAATGTAACAGTGTCCATAAGTCTCTGAGATAATGATTGTGTGGTGACTGGAAAAAATAATTTTCAGCGTCTGCTGCTCTTTTTTTTTTTGACTTCTCAGTGGATGTTTTAACAGTGGCACGAGCTCTATGGATACTCCCATGGAGAATATTAGGGCATGTTGCTTTCACAGATGTTTGGAATCAGCTCAGGGATACACAGACTTTCCAGTAAGATACAAAGTATATAGCAGGATTTTTTCAAAAGCCTTGGGTCTTCTTTGTTAAGAATGCTCGTCATTGAGCATTTTCCCCCTTACTATTTTGAAGATGACCCAAAGATTTCTGACTGCTCACTTCAGTTTCAGTGCATAATTGAAGATAAATTACAGTCATATAAAATAAAATTAAAGAAATCAATGAATAATTACAGAACTAAGGACATTTCAGATATTGCCGTGAATTTTAATTTTTTAAGTATTTGAGAAAAGGATTATATTTTTCAGAACCACATGAACCACAATGAAACAAATTTGCACTTAAAATACATTCTAAACTGAAATTAAATACTCATCAGCTACACTTGTGATTTTCTGAAAGTATTTGTGGTGAATCCAGAGCCCATAAAAATTTGTCAGTGTTTACAATAAATTTACTGTTTTTAGTTGTCATTCATCTGGTGAATTTTTATTTGGTGGATGTTTAATTATTCTATTCAGACACTGTAGTCTGGCACTCTGTGGTTGATTTTACCATTTCTCCCATCTCCTTATATCCCAGATGTCCAAAGATTTAGCTGCTTGCAAAAAAAGGACAGTCTGCATGAATCCAAACATTTCACTGAAATTATTACAGAATAGCCAATATAAAACCAAATTACATTTTTCCATAACACTGTAGCTTGGTGACATTCCCCAGGGCAGATATGAAATGGATCACTTTGTCCTGAGAATATTCTGGAAATTATTTTTACATGTTAAGGGTGAATGGAGTCATAGGACTTAGATTCTGCTCCTTTGGCATTACAGAGGTGTTGTGGAAGTTCAGGGATGAAAGGGAAATTTGGAAGACTGGTAGGAAAAGTTGGGCATGAATGAGGCCAGCATGGTGATGCTCAGATGCTCTGTCCCACTACCTGGCCATTCTCCTGTTGCCAGGGCGAGCACCAAACCTCCCTGCCAGCCCCAGTCCCCTGGCAGCAGAAAGTGGGTTTAATTCTTGTGATGGACTCAACAACAGGCTTCACTGGCTGCCCTCATTGAAGCTGTGAGGATGACCAGAGCAGGATTACCTATTCCCTGTGGTTGGTAGCCCTTTCCTCCTTCTCCTTCCATTTTATCACCTCCATACCTCCCTTTCTCCATCCCAGTCTTCTCCTAAATGACCACCTGCCCCTAATTCGTGTTCCCTGTTAATTCCAGTCTTCCTAAATCATAACCTAGTTTGAGAGCCCTTGCATTGTTCCCTCAGTAATCTCAGCAGTACTTGGCACTACCGGTGTAGGTTGATTTTCTCTTTACCTTCATGTGCTGGCTGTGTGTGATTCCCCTCCCTGGAGTTCCTCTCTCCTGCCCCTTATCTGTTTCTGGAGCTCACCTGTTGCTCCCATAACTCTTCCCTAACCACACTGGAAGTGCAGACAACCCTCGTGTCACTGTTTGTAACTTTTGTCAGTGTCTCTCACAATGATGGGCGGTGTCCAGAAATCTCTTAGGTCCTGTTTAGGAGTGTCTCGTGTCCTATTTGGTTTGTTTACTCCCTTGCCAGGACTGACTTGGTTGCATTTACCTGCAGCCCTGCCAGATGTGTGAGTCACAGCAGGCTCACAGATACCTGGATGATCCTTGTCAAATCTGGTCTAACCTATTCTTAAAAAATTGCCATGAACACGGATTTCTCTTTACTCCAACATTTATTCTTCAGTTTTTTCACCTGGTATCCGTACTCCTTTAGTACAAGTTAAACTGGGAAGTGTTTTTCTAATTTTTCTACAGTAGTCACAGAGTAAAGCTGATCTCTTTTCCTTCATAGTAGTATTTTATTTTCACTGTTTCCCATTCCAAGTGGTGTTTTACATCTGTATTTTTCCAAGGTCAATTTAATTATACTGAGTTTAGACCATGTCTGTTGTATGTCAATATTACTTTTAATCCTGTTTTCTGAAAGCACTGACATTTTGGCTTGGATTTATGTCACTCCACACATATGTTGGTATGATGGAGTTACTTGTAAGCCCCTCCATAAATCCCTACTGAAAAACTGAATCCTGCAGGAAACTTGGATGTAGTTTCCCATATGGTACTTGAGATGTCCTCTCAGCTAAACAGGTATTTTTCAGAGTAGTTTAGCAACCAGGATGTTGTTTTCTCATTCTTCCTGTAAATTATTTAAGTCCAGGTAACCACCTTTGCTTTTGAGACTGTCCTGTGGGTCAGCATCAAAGACTTCATCGAGGAGTTCAGCTACTGTGCTGATCTCACAAAGGAAGTTCTTAGCAAATGTAGGGTAGCTTTTAACTTTTCTGTAGTTCCAGGACTTGTATCAGAGTTGCTATGTCTGGTCTGTGACTTTCTCAGTTGTTGCTTTCTCCTCCTCTTCTCACTTTTAGGTTGCTGCTGTGTTTGTTCTTCTACCATCCTCTGGGACCTTGCTTGCCTCTCCTTTGTGTTTGCTTTGCTGAGTTCCTAAACTACTCTGAAGCAAAGCCCTTTCTGACTTGAATGCAATTAATTCTTCAGTTGTGTAATGTAGGAATACCTCTAATTGCTCTTAAGGAATCCTTGCTCCCATTAACATCCATTTTTTTCCACTTTGTCAGATAATTTGCTGTAATTAACTGAGGCTTTTTTCCTTTTTGAAGATTATTAAAATCTGCTGTTGTGTTACACTCCATTGTTACTTTAATTCTCTTTCCAGTCAAATAATAGTTTTATAGCTTCCTTCCTCTCTGTTTTTGGAGATACATGTGAAGAACCTCTTTTCTTTAGGGCTTTCCTTGCCTCTTGCCAAATAAGATATGTTTTTGCTTTGTCTTTCTGGCTTTTCCCCTAAGAACTTGTTTATTTCCTTTTAACACCATCGAGTTTCTCTTTGTATAGGATTTCTGATACAGTTATATTCACCTTACTATATTTCCTGTCATTTCTCAAGGCAATATAAACTAGCTGTTTTGCTTTGACATGTTCTCTTCTATTTCCTGCTGCAGTTTTTGCACACTTCTATTCCTTCAGATATCTTAAGAGGAAAGGTGCTGTGTAGTTATTGAAGTCTTTCTCCTCCTTTTTTATTTTTTGCAGAAGAGAATGGCTTGTTCTTGTGCCATAGGTATCTTTGTGGTTTTGGCCTCTTAAAAGTCCTCTTGCATTCTTTGTCAGTTTTAACAGGTTGACAGAATCAAATCCGAATTAGCATCTCTCTGAAAAGCAGAATTATTCCTGCATGTATCAGGAACACAAGAAATAATTTCTCCATGGATTTTTAAAGAAATATCTCAGTGGACTCACTATTTTAATCTTTCCTTTTCTTTCTCTTAAAAAAAAAAAAAAAAAAAAAACCAAAAGAAGAGAGGAAGGGGGTTTCCCAGTTGTGGTTTCTCAAATTAAAAGAAGTTGTTAAAGTTCAAATGCATACACTCAAAAGGTTCAAGGCAGAATTTAAATGGTCTGTACAAATATGTACATATCCTCATATACTTATTTATACTTACATATAGTTACCTCTTAGGATAAGATATTTAAGTGCACGAGTATTTATTTCACGGGTTAAGTGCTCACTTAACACACAGTGTTCCTGAATAACTTACTCTGTTACCTTTTGTTCAGTGGCTCTTTGTATCTAGTTTACACTAGTTGACTGCTGTGAAGATGGTGGTATTAATTTTTCTAAGTGTTTCTTTGGCACTCTGCACATGGGCATTTAAAGGTTTGTAAATCTTGACAGCAATCTGAAGTGAAGGAGCAATCAGTTCACTCACTGATGTAGGGTAAAAGAGTACCCAAATCTTGGATGTGAGATGTATTCTGGATCTGTTCAATAGGAGTTCAAGGCATTATGTAGTTCTCCATATGTTCAGATCCTTTTTTAAGTCTGCTGACAGTGTAGGTTACTAAATATATCTGCCAGGGCAGTGGAAAAGATACGATTAGTGACCACTTCTAAAAAATTAGGCTGCCAACAGCAGATTGAACATCTCAGATGCAGATATAGAGACATAGATAGAATATCTCAGAACAGCATTTGACAGTCTTAATTGCAAAATCTAGATAATTTTCCTGTAAATTATCCAATTTTATATAAGAATTTCCAGTTTCAGAAACAAGCAGAACAATTGCTGCTCCATCTCATTTCCCACCCTTTACTTTTCCTCTGCATGGCATAAGACCAGATGACAATCATTTAATTATTGGAATATGGAACATGAATGTAGCACTATGACTATTTTGACCATGTCTTGCTCTGTTTTGGTGATTCCTGACCCTGAATGTTTGATTTATTTGTTTATTTTTGAATGCAATGTACAGTCTTTTTGAAATAGTTTGGTGAGTTAGATATGAGCTTGTACATGTTAATCTATAAAATAAAGATGACTTGTCTATACAATAGAAAAAAAAAGTGCAAAGCCAGTTTTGGGCGTGTTCCTCCCACCTCTGAGTGAATGTGGCTGACAAATTCTGTTACCCTAGAGCTTCCACTTCCAGACAACTTTGTGGTCTCACATGCATCAACATAACTCACTCATTCTGTTAGTTCATCAATGGGAAATGTTTGGAATTTGCATTGTAAAGCTGTCACCAGTTTGAATTTTGCTGGTTGTTAATAACAGCACTGTTTCTTGTGGGGGAAGGCACTGACAATTGAGCAGTTCGTTCTTGGCTGAACACTGAGGCTGTTGTTTGCTGTTGGATTCCTTGCCTTTCAGTGGCATCTTTTTGCTCAGTGGTGAGCTTTGCCATACATGAAAAAAATGGGCATAATGCTGTTTTCTTTTCTGAGCAGCCTTTTTGCTTTGTCAGGATCATGACCTGACCACTGGTTTCAAAGCATGGGCTGGAAGTGGTTCTCTGCTGCTGTAAGAACCAGACCAATGCTCTCACGTTGCACTGTTCAACTCTTGGGTTTGCTAAGGGAAGGTCTTCCTTGGAGGAGTTATTCCTGGCTTTCCTGCACTGCAGATGAGGAAAAGCTGATTTGTTGCTGTTTGGGAAAGTCTCTTTCTTTATGCTGTTTTCCTGTTTGTAATGTTTATGGCTTTGTAGTATTTTTCTCTTTATAGTGGAATGTATTTCATAAGAATGTATTTCAGAAGATAAGACTTTTAAATAGCTTTTAGTATATAATCTTTACTAACAACCACTGCCTGTATTTAATTATCTTTTTTTTTAATGAAATAATTTATTTTTTGCTTATCCTACCAATTTAAATTTTGACACCAGCAGTTTCCTGGCAGGAGAATCAATGCAGACAGCCTTTCAGAGCAGAGCACAGCATAGCAGATGGGTCATAGGAGGCCCTTTTAGCTGTCTCTCCATCCTTTAAGTCAGACATGAACTTACACTGAACAGGAAATAACCTTTGACTAGGAGTGAACTCCAGAGTTCTGCTATCGTATTCCCTGTAAGCCAAGGCTGCTGCTTTTGAAAGAGCTAACAAGTGCAGAGCACAGGGTTCTGCCTGTGTTGTGGCTTGTGGGGCAGTGGATCAATGGTCTAGGAAATTCCCCCTGGAACAATTTAAGGAAGTTGTTGTCATCTTACCAAACCCAGAGCAGGGGGAAAATCGAGACGCTTTTGCTGATCTGAAAACAAAATGAGCCTTGGATGTGGGTAGCAGTGCCTGCAGTGCTCCAACTAAATACAAAATCAGTGCTGAGAAGTGGTTAGAGAAATACACCCCTCTCTCTGCAGGGCGTGCTGGCAGGGGAGGTGGCTGTGCAGATAACTGGGAGCATGTTAGTGTAGCTGTAAGACTCTATTCTCATGGGAAAGAATAGAGATTAGGGCTTCACAAGTAATGTCTGATGTCCTCGGTAGCAGAATTGTATCTGCAAAGTTTTGTAATACAGAGTTTCAGGCACGGGTCTTAATGGTTTCAGAAATTTCAGTAGCAAATCACTATGCAAAGCACAAAAGCTTTTTGGAGGACATAACATTTTTTATATATTTCCATCTCCCCCAACATTGGAGGGATCAGAATTGGCTTTTTTATTAGGCTGAGTGTTGCCATTTCTTAGGAAAACACAGAAGAGTGATACCCTCTGTAAGTAGAAGTGCAGCTGTAGGTGGTAAATTTCTCTATTAGAAAGTAAACTTCTTTATTTAGCAGCATTGTTAACTACTGTGTTATTGAATCACTGGTAGGTATGTCTTCCTTTCTGAGTTCTCTTTTGCACTCAGTAAAGCAAAACTTCCTTCCCAGATCTAGTTTCACTGACACTTGCTCAGTTTCATGAGCTTTACCCTACTGACTGGTGCCTTCCCTCTTGGCTTCGTTGAGGGGAGAAACAGTCCTGCCCCTAACTACAAATAAATCTTTCCATTTGGTATGCTGGGAAACTAAACCCCCTCTTTTATGTGTGGCATCTGATCTGCATTGCACTTCCTGGGATGTGAACTGGGAGCTGTGTTACTGTGCAGTCTGCAAGAAGGTGAATGTTTATGGCTTCGTTTTTTTCTTTCTTGGTAAGCCTGTCTTTTATGGAGGAATGCTCAGATTCAGAATGGAGCAGTGTCAGGATACATATTTACCTCACCACTAGAGTTGCTGGTGAGCAGCGTGTAATTTCCAGTGCTTCAAGTAAAGGCTGAGATCTAAGGACATTTTCAGGATGAAGGCTGGGAAGGCCAGCGCTGCATGTGTCTAATAAGCAAAATAAATTTGGTTTGATGTGGGTCGATCTATCCTTTTTAGCCACAGGGCCTGGACTGAACAGGCCATGCAAAGCAGCCCTGCTCCTCTGCAAGACAAGCCTGGTTGTGCCTGCAAGGGCAGTGGGAACTTAGAGGACCCGCTCCTGCCTAGTGCAGGAGGGTGAGGAAGCAAGAGGAGCATGGAATGCTGGTGCTTGGTCTTGACCATCAGTGCACAGGAGGAGGTGTTTGGGGAAGCAGTTTCTCCCTAAACACCTGTACTGCCACCTTCTCTGAGAGGGGAGGAAGTGACAGTCTAAACAGAGTGGGTTTTGTGGACGGGCAGTGACTGGTAAGTGCCCTGTTTGGATCTTGTTCACTTGACTGAGGAAGTATCCGACAGCTGTGAATGAGCTTGCTCATGGATTTAGTCTGGGCCTTTCCCGGTCTGCACTAAGAGAAGTTGGTACAGCCTGTTACATATTCCTTTGGAAGAAATGGAATTGGAACAGTCAAGGTTATCACCATTTTGTACAACTTCTCTGAGCAGGTGGAGCTTTGTAAAGATGCATCTGAACTAAGGAAGTATACAAAAAGCTGAAAGCCTGCTTTGAGATGTTGTTGGAAATGTTGGGTACAGTGGTCTTCTGAGGTGATGATGACAATGATGACTTTATTGCTGCTATTG
The DNA here is from genome assembly GCA_013390005.1 of Calyptomena viridis. NCBI lineage: Eukaryota > Metazoa > Chordata > Aves > Passeriformes > Eurylaimidae > Calyptomena > Calyptomena viridis. The sequence goes on along the minus strand of WEIV01016621.1, from coordinate 43,455 downwards.
CCAGGTTTGTGTCCAAGCTAAGTTAATTCTTTGACCTTTCTGTAGGTGCTGCAAATAGAACAGGAACAGCGTAAGCAGTTCCAACTGTCTGCTCAAGACACGCGTGTGCATCGGGTTAAACATTTCTTAAAGCATTCCTGTGTCTTGGTCATTTGTAAAGCTGGTTAAGGTGTTTTTACCTGAGACGTGACCTCTTTGTATTGATTCACTTATGACTTACACACCTTAGTTTGCCTGCCCGGTTTTATAATTGAATGTATATTTTTTTCAGGTAGGTTTGGGGATGTAAAGAAGATATAAAGAAAAGAAAGGGGTTTTTTGGTGCCCTTTAGATAGTACAATCCTATCATAATCTGCCAGGATTAGAGAAGTAGAGGGATGAAAATTACTTTGAGAGTTGAGACAGAAGTTGAAAAAGGAAGGAACATATATTTTTGTATTGATGTATATTTAACTTAAATGCCTAATTTTTCCTTGAAATTTTACATTTTAACAGGGTCCTAGCTCTTAAGGAAGGTATAAGTGATAATTCCAAATATATTCAAACAATCCTTAGTTTATTTCCTATTTTCTAATCTGTTAACCATAATTTAAAAGAAAAAAGGTGTTGGTTTGAGTTGCCAAGTTCTAAAGAAGCATAGAATGAATAGCAGTGTAAATAATGTTTTTATTATATAAATATACATATTTTTGTAACTTTTCTTGATAAGCACTGAAAAACAGTGGTAATACCTCTCTGTTTAATCTTGTATTGGACATATTTTCTTTATGAACTTTGTATTTATTTCTGGGAGTCAGCTGTACATCTCTGTAATTCACTGTTGAACTTACTAGTCTTGTATTTCTATATGTGAGCCTAATATGGTACTTCATGAGAGTGACCAAAGATCTGCAAAATCCCACTCCACCCAAAAATAATCAAGAGTCCTGTTGTTTAACCCAGGCAAGAAAGCAAAGGGGGTGACAAATCATAAATGCCTGTATGGAAAGCTTCTAGGGATGCATCTGTTGATGTGAGTTTAAGTTGCATGAAATGAGAAATGTCTTTTTTGGAAGGAGGGGAGTCTTGTTTTTCTTTTAATGGGAGAGTTACTGGCATATTATACCACTGGCAGCAGTGGAATCTGTTTCTTGGCAGTCGCTGAAGAGAACATCCCATTTTGATTTAAAGATTATTTTCTGCTTCAAACAAATTCCTGTAGTGGTTCCCATGGTTAGTACTGCACAGGAGTAGCAGAGCAAGTGATTTACAGTCAGCCCTGCTGGTTTATAAAGCACAGCCTTTTCTGTGGATGTTTTCTCTTTGTTACATCAAGGTGCTGTGCTTTTCTTTGACTCGGACTTTGTGTTCAGCGTAGGTTCTTACATGTCACTTTTTTGAGTAAAAGTTCAAACAACTAATAAGCAACTTGTCCTTTGTTATTTATTTTTCACCTTCTGTCCACTTAAATGCTCACCTTTTAATGCTTTTAAATGGTTCCAGTAACCCTGGTGCTCTACCTCGTGGCAGCTTTTATCTTCCTCTCTGAGGAGGCCTTGTAGCTTTCTCCCTCACTTGGTCAGTATAGAGGGAACTGGCAGAAGCAATTTAAACTTCTTGAAGTTTTCCAACATAGAAGGACTATTCTGTGGTTTCCATGAGCAGTTCCTGCAGTCAGCAAGGAGGGATCTTTCAGTCCTCGGGTGCTTCTTCTGTGTCTCAGGAACTTGTTTCTGGTGCTTGATCCAATTACAAATTCAAATTACTGTGTTCTTTCAGCCACTAGGAATTTTCAGTGAAGTTTTGGGAAGCTGACAAAATCTGAAAAGTCTGAGTACCCTAAAAACTTCCCTGGAGACTCCTGGTAACTGCTTGAGTAGCTCAGATACATGTTGCACAGGCTGTCACATCCTTCCTAGAGCCACAAGTTCAGCTCCTATTTGGGGCATTCAACTGTTCTTTTTTAGTGAGAGTAGAGCTAGCTTAGGGAATTAATGGATCTCCAGCTGCCAAGAGCATTCTCAAAGCCTTGGGATGGTCTCTTTGGGATATCTCTTTGCTGAGCTGGAGACTTGGCAGAAATTGCTTGTTGTCCTTCCCTGCTCTCCAGTTCATCTTGGTTAGCCCAGTGCTGCTGTACACTTCTGAAAGACAAAATTGTCAGCATTCCTTTTACTTTTGCTCCCACCAAGGGTTCACTGAGGTTTGGAGTGTTTTTTTGCAAAATCAGGAGATGGATGCAGAAAGAAAAAGTTTGGGCCGTGAGAAGAAGTGCTCTGAAGTTAGGATGGAGCTGTTACACGGATGACTGTGCAACACCCAGTTTGGCCCAGACTTGCCAGATATTTGGGTTTCCTGTTAGCTGCAGGTTAGTGTGCTGCCCTGGCTGTTTAAAAATGTGGGTTGCTGTGGTTACAGTGAATTGGCAGCATGACTCCCACAGTAATCCCTGCATGGCTCCGGGGATGGGTGGGAGCAGACAGTGATGTGTAGATTTGGATTGTGCCAGATCTCTACTACATCCCGGGTGTGTTTTATGATAAGGATTTTTCAGAAGTGTTCCAGAAGGCCGGTTTAAGCCCGTGGTGTTTTGTCTGAAGCTTTTCACCTGTGTAGGGGTGGGGGGAAAGAGGATGAAAGAGAGAGAAAGCCTTCTGTTGTTTCTCAGGGAAGCTGCTGGGCAGCTCTGCCTGAACTCCTGGCATCTTAGCCCAGTGGCTGTGCTAAGCTCAGTTCTGGGCATGATTTACCCTGTGGGTCTGCCTTATACCTCAGACCAAAAAGATCCCACCTGCTCCCCTGCACCTCTAATGCTCTTGCCATCTTTTCCGTGCTACTGTTGTGTTCAAAAAATTTCAACCTTTCCTGAAATTTTGAATATTTTTAAATGTTGTGTCTTGTTTGCACGAAATGGAACCCTGCTCCATTTTCAGTGAAATTTTAGGTGAACTACAAACTCTGTTTGGTGGCCAGATCTAATAAATTACATGTTTCTGTTTTATGATGGAATATTTTGTCCTTTTCCTTTCTCTTTAGCATGGCTATGAGGCTGTATGTCATAAGTGCACTGGTGGATGCTCACCCAGTCAAATAAACCTCTTGTTTATTGACTTTGCACCTCTTGATTTTATAACTTAGGCTAATTTAAGGTCTTCTTAGTGTACCTAAGTGTAAATATCTGGAAATATACATCAATACCTAATGGATTTAACTGTGTCTTAAAAGATTATTATTTGCTACTCAGTGGTCAATTCTGCAGCTCTTTGTAGTGCTTCTTGTGGCAGAAATTTTTGTATCCCCAAATGAAAATCACTTGTCCTCTGTCTCATTCTGCTGTTCAGCCATCGAGACTGTCAACCTGATCTACAAGAGTGGCACAAATAAAGCAGTGGCAGTTTGGCTGCAGTCCGGAAAATTCTGAAATTTCTACATTTGTTTTAGATTTAATATTCCTGACAGTGGATTGAAATAAGGGGTGGAAATTTTGAAAGCTTGAATGAACTCGGAGATGTGATTTTTCTGAGTTAGGACTCCTAACTTGCATGCTTCTCTCTCCTTTTACCCCAGAGCTTGCTTGCTTTTTCCTTTTTATTGCTGATGCTAAAGTGACTCGTCAGTCTGGCTATGGAAACTTAACCCATGCTTTTTTTTCTTTAGGCACTCAGTGTTACTGAAACTCTGATCAAACCTTTGGAAAGATTTAGGAAAGAGCAGCTAGGAGCTGTAAAGGTTTGTCCCTTGTTGCCTTTTTAAGTTTGTTTAATTTCTCTACTTAGATTGCATTGCAATAATGACACATAATTGGCAGAAACATATTTCATGTATTTATATTTCATGTATTCACACTTTTTTGTTTCTACTTTGAGAACTTGCTTCAGAAACAAATGGAATGTTTCAAGAAGAGAAGAATGTGTCCTATCCCTTCCTTCTCCTCACCTCCCTTATCTCTTGTGTCTGGAATAGGAACAATCCTTCTAACAGCCTGCCTCCCTTCCTGATGGGTGACCCTGTTCTGCTTTGTATTTGCTTGCAGTTGCACAATCAAAGGCTGAGAAATATTAACTACCCAAAGGAACTCGCTCATCCATATGCTTTTAACTGCATTTTTGCCACCTGTATAGTGAAAATTGCCCTTATTTCTTTTTGTTTTATATAAATAATTCACTGTCTCTGTATGAGTGGAAAAAGTAGGGATGAAGAAGCTAAAGACAAGATCTCATTCAATGTATTTCTTTTTGGTGAAAGAGGTAATTTTTTTAAGGTTGTCACAAAATTGTGTATATTTAAAAAAAAAAGGCAAAGTAAACTTCATGTGTTAAGTACAGTCTAGCTTTGGATAAAAGTAATAAGGACAAATTTGACCCCTTTCTACCTGTCTACCTTCCTTCCTGCAGTACAAAATTTCAATGCAAAAAAAAAAAAAGACAGAAAAGAAAAAATCCCAGCTGTTTGTTACAGTTTTCTGTTGCAAAACTCAATACATTTTCAAACTACCTGTGTATTTTTTCTTTTACAATTTCATGATTTCATCACAAGTGATATTTAATAGCCAAGACAAGGCTTCAATTACAAGAGCACTATGCATTTGGACTTTAGCAGGAATAATTAACATGTTCTGGATATGATTTCAGTATTCATGAATTTAAAATGCTCTGTTCATTGTAAATCCTTTCAGATTAGTAGTACAGTGAGCTTTGTGTTGTTTTATGGACTGGAGAGAAGTATATTAGATGACCCAACAAACATACAATAAAAACTTGGCCTCTATTATAGTGAGTCTTCCAAGGATAGAGAGAATTCATTCTAAATGTAACCTATTGTCACAGAAGCAGCTGTGTAATGAATGGGTTATTTCAACAGTATTTTTGCTGTTTTGGGGGTGAGAACTCCTAATGCTTTAAATTGTCTCATATGTGCACTCATTTCCTAGTCAGAATTCCATCCCTGGTGCTTCTAACACAAGTTACATTCACACATTCTACCTCTCTCATGTTGTTTGGATGGATGTTTCATTCCTTGTGTCTATGCATACTGTTGCTGTGAAGCAGTAGCTCTTTTATTTGTGATCTAACCTTTTTTTTTTTTTTTTGGACAGAATTCTCAATGACCATTAAATAGAACAGTCTTACATAATGGTATAATATTTAAATAAAAATCCTTTAAAAATATTTAGCTCTTGGAATATTCTTAACTGGATATTTATTCAGTATAATCAAAGCACTGATGGTGGAAATATAATACTGCTTAGCTCTGAAAACCACATTATGGCAACTAGTGGTGAAATATATCTGGAACATTGTGTAGTATTTGCTTTAGGAAAGATTTACACACCACCATTAGAAAATAAATTTGAATCTGCTGCCTCAGATTTTTCCTGTATCTTACATTCCCTGCTGATCAAATGATCTGAGTTAGGGTTAAGAAGAAAAAGAAAGGGATGAAAGTTTAGCTGCATAGTGCTGGGAGCTGACACCTAATTGAATTAGCCTTTAGTGAAAGGTGTTGCTGCTCTAATCTCAAGCTATGTGTGTAAAGTTTCTGGCTTTGCCTTTTAAGAAGTTAAGAGAACTCTTTTTTTTTTTTGTCTGGCAGCACTCAAATTTTCACCAGATCACTGGAAACGTTGCTAATAAAACCACAAAGAACCATCCCCTTCCCCACACTCTCTTCCTAATTCCCCAATGGTAATGTGGTATCTCTGATCACACTGATACCATATGCATATCTTATTTTTTCTCAGTTGATA
>WEIV01016621.1:5636-37707 GCA_013390005.1 Calyptomena viridis | reverse complement strand
GCTCCTGTTTTAAGGGAAGTTCTTAGACTGATAATGGAGGAAAAAAAAATAGCATTTTTGGTAAAAGCTCTTGCTGAGAAGCAATCCTAAAAAGTTTACATCCCCTCTTAAATACAATGCCATCTTCAGAATCTAATGATTCAGAGAACAACAATGTATATTACTTACAATACAGTATATGTAATATTATTAAAAATGAAAGGTTAAGAGAGGAAAAAAAAAGAGCAAGTAAGTCTGTAGAGTTTAACCAGGATTTTGGGTAGAATACGTTTAAATTAAATTCCAAATTGACAGATAACGGAAAAATATCTTAATTGAACTCATATCTTTCTGATGAGTTAATCTGTCAGTTCTTGAATATGTGATACTTGATTTTACTTATTTGAAGTTATTTTCAACTTCAATTAGATATGCTAAAAATAGCTTCAAAACTGGCTGGTTGAATTCATTAATACTGATTTTTGCTGTAACACACTGTGTTAGAAAATTAGAACTGAGGAAATAATTTGTTTTACAATGTCTTTTGCATTATACTCAGGAACTCAGATTTCCTAGAAGCATTTAATGACTGTCCCTCTTCTAATACATTGCTTTCTGTGGTCAGAGAAATGGATTTCCACATGCAAATGATACATGTCTGTGAGAGTTTCTCTTTTGCTAGTATGATTTTGTGTTTTATGGAGATTTTTCTTTATTTTAAAAAGTCTTTTTTTGTCATGGGCACAATAAAATCCTGGTAGGAACAAGAATTCAGCACAGGGTCATTGTATAGCTTTAAAGTAAATAATTTCTCTGGAATATGGAGGTGTATTTGCTTTGGGTTTTGAAGTGTTGGAACTTTTCCCCTGTCAGTTTTAGAAAGGTTTTTTTCAGTGTATCTGAAATTTCCATTGTAGTTCTCTATTCAAAAACAAGGTGATGTGGATGAGCCCTGAAAGTAATGAAAAATGCAATATATCAAGAAAAGGCCTGGTTTTCTGCTTTTTTGACTTAGTGGATGTAAGCATCTGTGTGATAAGCCACCCCATAATGATAACAGTGGGATTTCTTTTCAAGTTAGCCTTTAAACTAGTTTTCAAAATTAGATGGAAACATACTTTACTTATCAGAGCTATGATAGTTTTTTCTCTTTGTTTCTGATAAAGTAGAATTTTAAAAGAAAGTGTCTTACATTTTTCTATATAAATGATTGCTACTTTGTTTTCTGTGTCTAGGAGGAAAAGAAGAAGTTTGATAAAGAGACAGAGAAGAACTACAGTTTGTTAGAAAAGCATTTGAATTTATCAGCTAAGAAGAAAGAGCTGCAATTACAGGAGGTATTGTTGCCTCTCTCTTTTTATTCAAGCTAAAGGCTTTTGAAAAGTACATACATCTATGCAAATGCAAAACCAGCATTCATAGTGGCAAAATAAAAAAGAAGTCTTAACTGGAAAGGTTAGTGAGAAAATCAGTAGTATATGCTGAATTTAGTGTTGTAGCCCTACCATTTTCTGAATTAAGGGCTTTGTGTGTCTATGAAGCACTGAATATCATGTTATTTTTTGTATATGATTAAGGGAATAGCAAAGTGCAAACATGTTCTGAAAAACTCTGCATTTCTTATAAGGCTTTACCATAGATGTAATTTGCATTGCAGTTTAAGTGTTGACCAAGTGTCCTGTGATAATACTTTATGCAAAGTACAGCAAGAGTCTATTCCTGAAGAAAGTGGTTTTGTGGTTTTTCTTTTTCTCATGTTTTGAAGATTTGTTTGGGGAATTTTTGTGTAATGCTACAAAAAACTTTGTTGACAATATATAACTTAAAACCAGATCTGTTTTCCCTGGCATTCCTTCTGTCCCTCTGGATTTTGTATCATCATACTTATTTGTAATCATTTTTATTCCTGGAGCAACAGCAAATAGTACGTGAGAAGACTGCAGAGAAATCTTGCAGAGACATTCTGTAGCCAAAAGGATGTTTGTTTTTTTTCCTAGACAAATGTAATTATGTCAGAATTACTAATGCTTAGACTATAAAAAAACCTTAATGTTTTCCTCAGAGACAACTTTTCTCCCTGCCCTCTACCCCATCCCAAATAATCTATGCCATTTTTCATAATGTCAGTTAATGTAACTGACAAAGTTGTCTAGAAACTTTAAAAACTCTGATGGCTCTCAAGTTTCACTATGATGTTACTTGGCATTTGCAACATAGTCCCTTATATGTGTAAACAAGTGTGTTTTGGGGTGTTGAGTTGCCTTGGTGAAGTTACTGGGCATTGCTCATGTGTCAGGACTTTTATCAGATTGATCAGCTTGATGCAGAAAAAAATGATAAAGGATTGATTATGATATCTTGATGAAATATGGTTCTCAATATCAATTCTGAAATGAGACCTAACCTCAATGGAAAAATACAAAATGCCTGCAAGAAGTATATTGAAGCTGTATCAAATATAGTCTGAAGCTTTAAAGCATGTGTGAAATCTAGAATGAACAAATAAATGCATTTTAAATTACCTTCAAAGTCCCACAAGCAAATATTCTGGAAATCTTCAGTCAGGCTCTTTCTTTTGTGCGTTTAATTTTGGAGTACAAGTGTAGAAGCAATTTAAGAAAAATAGGCCCTTGCAGCATTTTGTTGGAGTGCTAAATAGGAAACACTTTCTTGCACAAACTTAGAGAATAGGTATATGTAATTGCAGTGGAGCTTCCTAGCTTAGTATTGTACATGGCTGGTTGTGTCACTTCCTGACGGGAGTAAATAAATGAGGCAGGGATAAATTTGACAAAAATCTGTTGAAAAACATGCCATGTTTTGGAGTATGTCTTATATTAACATAGTCTTTGTTGATGGAGGGATATTCCTGTAATTTCATTGAGGCACAGTCTTATTTCTGTCTGTCTTACTGTGTCTTATTTCTGTATTTCTTCAGCAGTACACGAAGTACAATGTGACAGTGAGTGAACTTGCTGGGTGCATGGAGGAAGGCTCATGCCTCAAACAACTGAGGAGAGATGTGATAATTTATTTACAGGGGAATTGAGATGAATCAATAAATGGCTGTGTTAAATATTGTATTTTGAGTTGGGTGGGAAGGCAACAAAAACACACTGATAAAGAAAGAAGAGAGACAGGAACAGGCTTATGTGGGGCTTTGGTGTATATAGGGCTGTCTTACAGTCAGTGAGCCAGATGTCCTTGCAGACCCACTTCAGAGTCCTTCTGTGAAGGTGTTGTGCTATCATTAGGAGCTTTGCTGACAATCAAGCAGTTCCTGTGTTGCACAGTTTGTAGAGTGCCTCAGAATGGCATGGCTTGTTGGAACACATTTGCTTACTGATAGGTCTATCAGTGCTTAATTTTTTAAATTGCATTTGTGGTTGTGCCCCTTTAACTGCTGACAGGTTTCTAGCACAGAGAAGTAAAGCCAAGCACATCTTAAGGCAAAACTGTCCTAAAGCTGATTTGACTTATCCTCTTAAAGCATAGCAGTCACTGTTCTGCCTGAAGGATATAGTCTCAGTATTTAAGAGAGAGTTCATGATAGTAAGTCTGGTCCTTTCACCTAGCCCTTTCTCCATTTCCTTTTGTAATTTAGTGTAGAAGTTTTTGGTATTATCATATGGGTGAAGACTAAGTGTTAGTTACTTAGTCTATAGCCTTTCTATAATGTTTTTTAATAAAAGTTTACCCAGTTTTTAAAGTTTTATAGTTTCAGAATGGCACAGGTACTTTAAATAATAACTTAGTAAAATACATAGATGCTAGAAAGTTAAATATTTATGTACAGGTGGACGGCAGCTGAAATACAACTGTGTTGTCATTTCAGCTGTGTTAAACATCAGCTGCAGTTAGTAAAGGCTGCATTTTTAAATATTTGGCGCTCTGTGGAAACTTTTGAAGTGTTGTATTTATAAATGAACTTTTTTCCTATTGCGTTTCTTGCTAGTTAGAGTGAGCAGAGGTGTGGGATAGGTACAGTAGCATTCTGGCTGTTTGCAGCAGTTATTTGGGTTATAGAGTAAAATTTACAGTACCAGCATTGCAGTTTTCAAAAACGTTTTCTTCCGTAGTTGGACTGGAAAGATGATTTCCTCCTTTTCTAATGGAAGGTGCTCCTAGCTCCCTCTCTCTGCTTGGGCATGTACCTTTGCACTGCTATTAAAGCAGTGCACAAGTACCTGCTCTGGTATATTTGTCTTGGATTCCTCAGAAAAGAAGCTTGAAGAGGTGTTATTGGAATTTTTCTAAAAAATAACTAGCCTTGGGATTCAAAACAACATGTTATCTAGTAAAAGGGAATTGCTGCTGCCTTTTAAAAGTGAACAAATGATGTATCTTTTGAAGGAACAAATCCCAGTTTGGAGAAAATTATCCACTTGCCATTTATATGTTCTGTGTGTGTGTCATCTTGAAGCTGCCTGCAAAAGTCTTTGGGACTTCATTAGATGTGTTCTGTGTGCAGGCAGACAACCAAGTGGAGCAGAATAGAAAACACTTCTATGAGCTGTCCCTCGAGTACGTGTGCAAGTTGCAAGAGATACAGGAGCGGAAGAAATTTGAGTGTGTGGAACCTGTAAGTATCAGTGAATTCAGCCTACCCTGTCTTTCATAAAGGTAGGATCAGAAGGAATGCAGCTGGACAAAAGCCAAGCTCTGTTTTCTGGAAAACATATGCAATTGGGTGGCTTAACAGGATTTAAAGCAACTTGTTACTTCTGCACGAATTCCTGGCACGGATACACATAACCAGGCATCTCAAAGGTTACCTCAGTAATTGCACTTGATTTGGACCCACTGATGTTGATTTTCAGAAAATGTGTGAAACCTTTTGCTGTACTACGAAATCCTGAATTTACAGTGTGAAATAAAGGATTCAAGAAGACAATGTTGGTGTCAGGCTTCTTGCACTGGGGTTTTTTACCAATGAAATAATATTGCTGACTAATGGAAGGAATCTAATTTTTAGTATAAAGGGTAGACTTGGAGGCCTGCTAGGGAAGAATTGAGGATACAACTTAATTAAGAAGCTGCTGCTGGATAGAAAGCCCATTATCAGGTAGCCTGATATGTTTAATTTCACTTGCGATTGAATCTATGCAGAAATCAAGGAGTTTCACTTTTTCATTTATGCTGTTTTGGTCAAAATCCTATGTACACTGACCAGACTTACTTAAATCTCTGAGAAGAGCTTATTCTAAAATTTTCCAAAATGTGCATTAACTTCATAGTATAAATACAAAATTACCATAAAACAAGAGAACAGTAAGTGAAATACTGAGATAAAGGGAGGATGGATTGTAAAAGTGTTTCGTTTGCTCATACTCTGTAGTCTGTGTTTTTGTGCCAAGCCTGTCCTTTTATTCTAATACAGTTACTTTAGTGTAATAATGAAAAAAGTTCCAAATGACCCTAATCAAAGTAGTTGTTCATTATGGAGCTCATGAGAACTGTCTCTTTTAATGTAGTTTATTCCTGTGTGAAAAAAATGACTAAAAGCCTTAAGGGGGAATAAATTACTGCATTTATATTAGCATAAAAAAGTTGTGCTGTGTTTTTATTTGTTGATTTTTTTTTTTTTTAAATTCCAAGTAGTTTTGCATTTGGTTAATGTGTTTCAAACCATTTGAAGTTTCCTCAGAACCAGATTAGAGTAATGAATCTTCAAATGATGTATTTGAAACATGTCCCTTTTTCTTTTCTCAAAACTCCCTCTGGATGGGGCTGAACTTTGTTGCTTAATTTGGATTTGAAGTTTATGCTGGAGTAGTAAGCTGAAATTTAGTACCAAATTCTTATTCACTTTTCCCTTAATAATATTTTATGTGTTCTTTGCGTTTTTGAAAATGGTTTATTTGTGTATGACTTCAGACTTCATTAAATAGTTTCTTTGGTTTGTTCTCTTTAGAGAGTTGTTCTTTTGTGTGTCACTTGCTTCTTTCCACCAACCTGAACCAAACAGGAGAGTTAGACAGGATTGTACCTCATCCTGTTTTCATTCTGGTGTAACTCATCCCTTCATTTAAATTGAAACTGCCAAGTGGATCATTTGCTGGTTCTGATAGGAGGTCACATCTGTGCACAAAAAGCAGTGATGGGTGAAGTTACTGGGGGAAAAGCTTCCTTTTTTGAACAAACCAGATGACTCTGATATGAAAGTCACCCCCACGTGGTCGTTAGCAGAGGGGAATGACCAGGGAAATGGTGACTAAAAGACAGAATGATCATTACCTCCTTGTAAATCTTTATTCCAGACATCATTGGTGTCAAACCAGCTGTAGAAAAACATTACATAGGAAAGTTTGGGAGATAGGGAATATACATTGCCTATGATCAAAAGGGAAAGGAGAGATCAATTGTGAAATTCTGGAGACAGGACCACTCAAAAATTTCTATATACACAGATTATCATTTGGATATAAATAGTTACTCATAAAGAATAGGCATTTGTGGAAATTTGTTTAAAAATAATCATTTGGTCATCTCTGATCTTTTAGAAAAAGCCTATGTGCAGCAATTGTATACAAATAAATGGAATTTTTTGTTTTAACAAGTCTTTTATTTTCATTTCAGGTGCTATCGTTTTTTCAGGGTTTGTTCACTTTCTATCACCAAGGATATGAACTTGCTAAAGACTTCAATCATTACAAAATGGCTCTGCAGATAAATATACAAAATGTAAGTTGTGTCTACTTCTGTGAGTAAAATCACCCTCTAAAGCTGCTGCATGTGGAATATCTGTACTGCCAATACTTACATTGGTGTTAGTGCATTGGCTGTGAACTTTGGGGATATGGTGCCATCTCCTGGATAACCAACCACATCACTGAACAAATCATCACTAATTTCAGGGAGTTCTTTGTCATTTCTAATAATACTGTAAAAAACAAGCACGAAGCAAAAGGCCCCCACTCCTTTTTCCAATTTTTTTTTTTTTCAAATAGAGAAATAACGCAAGGCTTTTCATGAAAGAGTTTAAAAATGAAGGAAGTCTGTAAAAATGCATAAAACACTGGATAATTCAGAGGATTGGTAATGGAACACCAAGGTTTTCAGTGTTTTAGATGTGTTTTGAAGTGAGGTGTATGGTGACCATGTCTGAGGGTGATTGCTTGGTAGGGCTACATTATCCATAACTAAGAAAAGGGACGAGAAACTGCTGGGCATTGCTTTTTTTTAATCTCTGCCAGGTGTGTGATTTGGAGTTTCTGTTTGTCTTGCAGCAGGCCTTTTGGGGAAGAACATCCCTGTTGTTTTGGAATGCAGAACTGATAAAGGAACTTGGTGTTATCACCCATGATGTATTTGACAAAACAATGCGTTGCTTCAAGGACAGGCTAACCAGGGGCCCACCTCTGTTTAAGTGCACCTTCCCACCAAATAGACCTGTGTGAACTGCTCAGGACTGGGAGAGCAGTAAGCAAGGTGACAGGAATGGGTGAAGCAATGGGACTGGCAGAGTCACTAGTCAGATGGTGTGTTTGCTTCCTTGAGATTTGTTGAGGAATAAAGCTTGCTCAGACCAAGTTGGACATGCCAGAGGCCTGGTGGTAGGGAGCAAACCGTGTAACTTCCTGCAAACAATCAGCTGGTGATGGTGCATCTGTTTTGTTGACCTCTGAGGGCATCTGGAATTAAGACACAGAAACTATTTCTTGGAGATGGCATCTGTTTTTAGAAATGGCTTAACTAGCAGGGAGGCGGAAAGGCGGAAGAGAGGATTACAGTTGTTGTAATACATAGCGACGTGACTCGTGTCATTCCTCTAATTTTCTCCCCACATGTTTAAGTCTGAAGTTTCCTCTTGAGCTGTTGTTTGGTTTGGGAAGAGGACCTGATTAGCAGTAAGTCCATAAGCAGAGTTTTGTGGCAGAAGTCGGTGTTTCTGGAGGAAATTTCAGGACACTGTGTGCTTGGCTTAGAGTGAGGAGCTGCAATAGAGGGGAGCTGGTGCAAGATGAGCAAGAATGGAAACATGAGAGAGAAGCTGTGATATGGTTTTGAAGAGCTGGATTTCAGATTACAGATGGAAGAGAGCAGGTGAAGTGATCTGAAGAAGTGATGAGCATTAAGAAAGTACGCTAATCTCAACAGCAGCAATTTCAATTGACTGAATGGTATAATAGTGTGCCCCAGCAAATTCTAAAGAGGTTGAGCATTACAGCTCGAGTTTTGTGACTAGGTAGAAAGAAGAGAGAAAGGAGGGCAAGGATTAACAACTATCCAAGGTGTAAAAAGAGAATTGAAGGAATCATCTGAAAAGATCATGAGAGGACGTGACACATTCTCCACTGTGTTGAAGATGAACAAAATTTCCCAAAGGAAAAATGAACTGGGGCTTGGTTGTGGTACTGTTGAGCTGCCTGCAGAACACTGGATTGACATGTTAGAGAAGAGGCTGGCTGGATACAGAGAGGGATTTGAGAGTTGCCAGTATAGCTGTAGTCATTGCCTTCCATTTCGTTCAGGTTGTCTTTACTTTGAGAACTACGCTGTGGATTTCCTCCCTGAGCTGTGCCCCAGACCCTGTCTTCTCCTCAGTGCCCCTCTACCCCTCCTTAAATGAGAGAAAAAAAGCCTTGTAGCCCAAGACCTAGAAATCTGATGCTTCCAACAGTCATCTTCTCTTATAAAATCCCGTGTCTCCAACTAGATTCCCCTGCACTCTCAGGACTTTTGTTATCTCAGTTCTGTGCCTGGCCCTGTACAAGGATCCTTGCAGCCTTGACCATGATGTCCTGCTTTCATGGAAAATCTGGCCTTCCCTGTGGAGAAGGGGCATAGCCATGGTAGTGCAGCAGCTGTGGTGAACTACTGTGGTTAAGCTCAACTTTGTCATAGCACAAAGGGAGAGAGAAATTTCATTCAGGTTTCTGGAGCCCGTGGTGCTTCATCCCACCATTCCCAGGGTGCATTTTCACACTCGAATTTGTGAACACTGCACAGCCAGGACAAAGATCCTGGCAGGATCATTTACAGCATCTAACCTTGGAGTGTTCAGTGCTCAGACAGGAAGATTTAGGTATGAACAGTCTGTCACTATCAATTTTTTTGCCTTTGTCCTGAGGACAGAATATATTTTTTAATGCAGCTCTTCTAGGAAATTATGAAAAGGAGCTTGTAAAATTGTTTAGAGCCTTGGAAATAAGCTTATGTGCAGGGTCTAGTTTAGAGCCTTGGAAATAAGCTTATGTGCAGGGTCTAACTCCAAGCAAGTGTGAGCTGAAATCAGGATGATGGATATGGAGAGGGTTCAGAGCAGTTGTTTTGCCTGGAGGTAAGAAGGCAGTTTTTCTTAGTCATCACCTAACAGGTATCTTCAGCTTTCCTCTATGAAACACATAGATATGGGTGGCTGCTCTGGTCTGCTTGCATGGACTATGTTTGTGCTCGTGAATAAGTGTCCATGCATAAATCTGAAATTTGCCTGTACAGATGGCCAGGCAGGAGCTTAGTGTTAGAACTGTGTATGTTCAAGAACTGACACTTATTTATACTCATGATAAATTTGTCAGTGTATGCTTGTCCTGGGGAAAAATTAAAATAGTTGAGGCAGCATTTTCAGAAAAATAAAGGTGCTTTCAGAAAAGAAAAAGACACATAAGCATGCATCTTGAACTGTGTGCTTTCCTCAAAACACATGCACCAGCTGGCAAAAGTACCAGCTGGGAATTTAAATGCGTGTTTTCAGTGTTTGCTATTTGGACAGGTGCATATGTGGAGAAAACCAGGTATTACTATGACTGTTTTGGTTTTGTTATTTGCTCATTGGCCAATTATCAGTGTTTTTCAGACCAAACTGAAGAGTTGCTTGTGTCAGGTGTGAGGTGCTCTGTTATTTTGTGTAGTCTTATTGTATAATTTGTGGATTATATGGTTACTTTCTAATTTTTTTTGCTAATATTCTAATTAATCTCTTCTGGCTGCTCGCAAATTTGAGAAGTGACATTCAGGAATGAGAGTCAGCTGGACTTCTAGGGTGTTTTTTTGAGCTTGCTATTGCATGCTTCTGCTTGTGTTTGATGAAAGCATTTGTATATATAGTTGATGACCTTTCTGTCATTTTTTTTCTCAATAACCACAGCAAACACTCTACTTCCTGTCAACTAGTAAGAATATAAGAATAATATAATAATATAAGCTAATGTCTGTTCCCTAGGGAAACTTGAATATTCAGATTAATTTTGCACTCAGTGTTTCACTGCTTTCTGAGTAGGTCAGCACATTGTTTTAGAAATCTACTCTGGCACTCTCTGTGTGCTTTCCACAGTCACAGCAGCTAATATCAAACCCACACATTAATTTAAAGAATATCAGAGAACTTGAGGAATAAATGTATATGGAAATTGTGCCCTGACTGTCCTAAAATGACCTGAATCATTCTCTCATTTCAGTTATTTGTGGTGAGTTGATCTTGGCTGGATGGCAGGTGACCACCAAAGCTGCTCCATCACTCCCCTCCTCAGCTGGAGAGTTTGTGGGTCATGATCAGGATAGGGAGAGATCACTCACTGTCATGGGCAAAACAGACTTGACAGTTTAATTTGTTACCATATTAGGGTAGGGTAATGAGAAATAAAACTCAAATCTTAAGCACACCTTTCCAGTACCCTTCCCTTCTCCCCCAGCTTAACTTTCCTCATGACTTTGTCTGCCTCTCCCCTGCAGTGGTGCAGGGGAACAGGAAATGTGGGCTGTGGTCAGTTCATCACATGGTGTCTCTGCTGCTGTGTCCTCCTCAGGGGGAGGACTCCACACACTCTTCCCAGGCTCCAGTGTGAGGTTCCTCCATGAACTTATCCAACATGAGTCCTTCTCACGGGCTGCAAGGAGACAGCCTGCCTTCCCCTGGTCTGCACCACAGAATCAGGGGAATCTCTGCTCCTGGAGCACCTCCTCCCCCTCCTTCACTGGCCTGGGTGTCTGCAGAGTTGTTTCTCTCACATATTCTCACTCCACTCCCTGGCTGCAGTTGCTGTTTTGTGGTTTTTCCCTCTTGCATATGTTATCCCAGAGGTGTTCCCACCATCACTGATGGCCTCAGCCAGCGGCAGGTTTGTATTGGAGCCGAATGGCATTGACTTCATTGGACATGGAGGGAGCTTCTGTCAGCTTTGCACAAAGGCCCCCTCTGTAACACCCTCTTGAGGACACCAAAACCTTGCCAGTAAGCCTGTCTTCCACTCTCATTACTAAAGAGTTTTTGCTGTCTTGTTTTAGACACGAAATCGTTTTGAAGGAACAAGGTCAGAGGTAGAGGAGCTCATGAACAAGATCAGAAGGAATCCTCAGGAACATAAAAGAGCAAATCACTTCACAATGGAAGGATACCTCTATGTACAGGAAAAAAGTAAGGTGTATTTTGTATCCCACAGTGCCCATAATGTACATATAGGCAAGTTTTATTTCTACAGGTAACATGAAAATACAAAAGAGTATTTATAGTTTGTTGAACAGTCATCCAAGTAAATGTTCAAAGTCTCTATTGGCAGTGTTACCATGGCTCATAAAAAGAGCATGGAGCTGAAAGTGTGACAGTTCTTAGTAAAGTTAGTAAAGTTCTTAGTCTGAATTTGGGCAAGTTTTAGTTGACCAAAGAATGAATTTCATGTTATCTTTAATCTCGTACTGATGACTTCCCCTAAAACTGTCAAACATTTGTTGTCAAACAACAATATGAATTGAGAAAATTGGGCTACTTTAGTATGGTGAAATTGAGTGTCATTTCCTTGCTTCAGTGATATGCATTAAATACCTAATTGTAATCACAATTGTGATCATAAACCAGGCTACGTGAGGTATCTGGTGTTAAAGATCTTGCAGTGAACATCTGTGTCACACAAATCATGTTCTGTCAATACTTTGAACAGTTATAAATCTTTCTTGCACAAGTAAAAAAGCCAAATAAGATGCAGAGCTCATGCTGCTTAAGGAAGGACCATTAAGTAATTTCTTTTCTTCAAATGTTTTGCCTAAAGCATATTTTTAAAATGTCTGCCCTTATAGAAAGAGAAGATTCCTTTGCAGATCTTTTTTAGGAAGAGTGATTTAAGTGAGGAGATACAAAGGGTCAGAATCCACGTTTGAAGAGTTAACCTTATTGTGCAGATCTCAACAATACTGTATGCAGTAGGGTGGGCTCTTAAGTGTGTGTTTTCACTAATGAGTAGTTAGAAGTGACTTTTGGTGTCAATTATGATCAACCTTAATCAGTAGATAGTGTAGAAGTTGCAACACAAGTGCAAGTTAATCTGTGGTTATTTAGCTTTAAGTTACCAAGTGTAAATCTAGCTTTCCATGTTCTACTAAATAAAGTTTCCAAGGGATATTTAACTTATAAGGAAATTATTATTTTGTCTGTAATAGTGAGACAAAGATATTTAATAATTCTTTCCATTTGTCATTAAGCATAAATGTGAAATACTGCATATATGTCATTTTTTAGAATAGTAAGCACCTGTTAACATTTGTATTATGTTGTGTAATATTATTCATTCATACCTTTGTATTAAATTATTAGGAGTCAAGTAGGGCTCTGAAGTATCATTTTAGAAGAGTGGGAGAAGAAAACACAGAAACTGGAAAAAGTACATACTATTTGATGCTTTCTTGTTATGTAGGACCTACTCCCTTTGGTTCCAGTTGGGTGAAGCACTATTGCATGTATAGGAAAGAGACAAAGAAGTTCACCATGATCCCATTTGAACACAGATCAGGAGGGAAAGTTGTGAGTTTATTTTTATATTCCACTCTTATACTTGTCCTGTGTGAAGATCAGAGGATGTGTCAGATAAGATGTGTCAGGTACTCTCCCTCTCTACCCTCCTTACCCCTTTTATCTTCTTTCCTCATGCAATTCAGTCTACCATTTAAGGACATGAAAATAAAGTTATGGATGGATTAATAGATAAGAATTCTGTAGACCTTCCAGTTGCCTCTTTTTAGAAGACCAGAGGACATGGTGCAGATAACGTGCAGTGTTTCACTATTTGGAATCTGGTTTATCCATCAGGCATTTAACTTATTAAAGTATAAATCAGGAAAATAGAATAGACTTAGAAATTCCTTTCTTATATGCTCCTGTTAGATTTCTCTTTTAGAGATGTAACAACTAACAGTGGAACTAGGAAAGTGGATTTTCACAGGAATATAATTCGTACTGATAACTGAATGTAATTTCAGATATCTTTGATAGCATCTGAAATATTCAAGACCTTGTTGATCTTTAAATGGCTTTAATTCCTGCTGAAATAGTTGGGAACTGATGGCACTCAGCACCTTCAGAGATGACACACTGAATGAATGCATTAATATGGATGAAATGCATTTTGTTGCAAGGAAAAATGATATCTGAAGCTGCCTATAAATGCAGCACCCTGTCCTGTCTTCAAATTTGGATAGAAAACCATGTTGTAATTTTATGAAGTTATTACATCCTATTAGTTTGAGCAGAGGGGGAGATAGCTTTCATCATTTTTAGGTCTGTATATTTACAAATGGATTTAACTTGGAAGAATTTTCAAAAGCTCTGGAACACCCGATATACTGAAAATTAGTGGTATTTGGGTTCTTTAATCACTTCAGTACTTCTATGAATTCTTCATGCTGATTTACTCTAATTGTAATAAGCCATTTCAGTTAATATAGTATGTAGTATGTGTCTAAGCATTCAGCATTCTAAAACACTTTTGAAGCCATTTCTGCTGTATTAAAAGACCTCAAATTTGGAAACCCACAGTGTTAATTACTCCTTCAGTGACAAGCTTCTGTGTCTGGAGATGCTGAATAAGACAAGAAATAATTAAAATGTACAGTTAATCCTGATTAAATCTGGTACAACTCACACAGCTGATGAGTTTATCATCACAGATGAGTTTATGTGATTTCTGGGTAAAATAAGATCCTAGTGTTGATTGGTCTTGAAGAAAGCACTGCTTCTGTAAGAGGTTACAGATAGTAAGAAACATTTTATTCTAGTTAGTGTAGCAATAGCATTTACTATGAAAATCACTGATCACTGTGTCTGACATGAAAAGCACACAGTCTTTGTGTGCTTATATTGTAACAGGTGCAAAATCTTTATAGCAAACTATTTTTGTTAGTTTAACTTAGTGTGGTACTGATTCATGCTGTAAAGTACCAGCTACAATGGACTCAATATTTTTGCACTTAATGTGCTATAAATGACCATAGAATTTGTGTGCAGAGAAGTGGATGGCAAACATGAGCAAATTCTTTTACGAGCGTCAGTTTTCGGTATAGCTTTTGCCATTATTTTAGTATAAATTTATCTTACTTTGCTGGTATAGCTGCTCACTGGAGCTTTCAGTTACTGGGTCAGGCATGTAAAAGCTTCCTTTTTTATTCACAGGGTGATGAGGAACTCTTCATCCTTACATACTGTACCAAAAGAAATACAGATACAATAGACAGGAGGTTCTGTTTTGACTTAGAGGCTTCAGACAGGTAAGCATGTGAAACACACTAGGAAGAACTCTAAATAGCAGTTAAAACTACTGTAAAACTACTGCTGTGTTTTCTTCTGATTTCTTCAATGCTCATTCAGACTGCCAGTGGGAAATGGTCACTGGAGGGGCAGGGAGGCACTTCCATGGCTCACCGTGTGTAGCAGAAGCAGGGGGTTACTAAACTGAAATGTAGACATTGCCTGAGCTCACATTAGAGAAAAGGACAGAAAAAAATTAGAGAAACTATTAAGAGTTGTTGTTATAGTGAAGAAATATGGTTTAAATTGAAGTACATACATGTAGCTATAGTGAAAGGCTGTGATCACAGTAATAATTCATGTAGTCGTGATCGTTTTGCACCACAATCCTGCTTTCCAGAATGACATGTTGCTGAGAATATATGCTGGATTTAAAGATTGAAAATAAGATTATTGGGATTTTGAGGCTTTTTGGGGCCAGTGTAGTCATCCACTGCACTTTGAACATTTTTGCCGCTGCCTTTCTGAGGCACAGCCATTTTGTTGCTCTATTTCAGAAGAAAATAATTGCTCATTTTTTTTCACTTAAGGATCTCAAAATGTGATAAATATTGGTTTTCAATAGCATTGTGGTCTTCCTAGATTTATGAGGGTGAGAGAATCCGACTTAATAGAGTGCTGCAAATAAATACAGCTGTGGTAATGCTACATTCTTTTGATGCAGATTGTATTTGTGCAGAAAAGGGCTATATCTAGAATTAAATGCTAGATATAAATTAGTGGACTTTTGCTGAGTTTTTACATTCACCCCTTCTGAGCTTTTTCTAGCCTATATCTATTTTACTTATATCAATTAACTACATTCTAATTCATAATGTACTATGTCTTCAAGTTTTATTGGTTTTTGTTCCATTCCAATCAAATTCTTAGTACTTTTCACTTCAAATTCTGGAGTGACCAGTGCTGTCAGGGCCCTCTCTCCTGTGATTGTTAGTGGTCTGCAGATGTCTGTGGTGAGGATGATATACATGTGCACAAACTTAGATCCAGGGCTACACCTACATGGTGTGGCCAGTCATCCTCACTCCTGTAACAAGCCATGGATCAAGGAATGTGAAACTACCACTGCATCAGAAAACTTCTGGCTCACATGACAGATGACGAGGAACTCATTTACAGCTCAGGTGGCATCTGTCACCAGTCTACAGCATGGTTTGAACTTACTTTTTTGACTTGAGGGGGATGTGGCTTAACTATCCTAACACTGGGTCCCAACAGTAGAAAAGAGAGTAAAGATTTGTACTCTTGGCATCAGCTCCTCTTGGGGTCGGTGTGTTGGACAGTGTGGATAACAGCTTTCAAACTGAGTCTGACCAAGTTCCTAAAAAGTAGCATGAGAAATGTCAATCTTTTCCCCTCTGTGTGTCATCTGCTCAGTGGGGTATCTGGAGTTTAAACAGAGATGGATGGAGAGCAGTGTTTCCTTGATCCTCCAAACCATTTTTTCATTCTCTTCTCTGGCAAAAGTGGGAAAAGTCTAATTCATCTTTCTGTCTAGGTATAATAGACACAACTGGTCCACTGTGACCTTGATATCAGACATTTTTCTTTTAATAATATATGTGTGTGATACTGAGATGTTCCCATGGAGATTAGTTCTGTGCTGCAGGCCATTAGCTTGTTTCCTTGGTATCAGTTCAGGGCACACTTATCCCTCAGCTTGTCCAAGTTAAAAAATAACATACAGTTTGATGGCTGGGCAGGGGGTTTTCTTTGTTACTGTGCTTTGGAAGGAGGCAAGGTCATAAAATTTTAGCAGACTTTTCATTAGCAAACATTCAGCCTTTGTGTGTGACTTGAGCATAATTTGTAGCTAGCTGAAAATTTACATATTTTTTTTAAAAGGAAAGCTGAAATGTCTTTTTTTTTTTGGTTAAATTCTGATACTTGTGACTATAAGCTTTGAGGGTACTAGGATCCTGACTAAATCTCTGGGAAGTGATTTTTTTTCTGTTTCTAGTGTACTCCATCATGTTTAGTTGAATGTGACTAGTAGTAAATGTAGAGAAATTTAAATCTTAAGGAGATAGCAGAGGTCTTTTGGGGTAGAAAAAAGATATTCTGTTGATAAAGAGCATTATCCTTCTGAAATACTACTTAGATTTTAATTTTTCCAATACAGGAAAAGGAGAGAAGGCTTTGTTTCTTTTGGCCTTAGTTTGAAGACAAAAAAAATAATTTTCATGCAGCATATACTGAGTTTGATATATTGCCTTGAGTGTTGTAATTTAGTGAGATTTATTGTAATTTAGTGAAAAGAAGGGAAAGTTTTCCCTGCCTAAGGAAACTCATTTAGTTGTAGTTTAAACTAGTAAAGGAAAGCAGACAAGGAACAAACAAATGAGCATGTGAGGTTTTTGTAGTTAGTTTACTGTGGATGTTTCTTCCAATGAGTCAATAGGTTTGCATGTTTATGATGGTTGCAGCTCTACACTACAAGCAGACCCATTTCCACAGGAAAAAAGCTGCTGTGGCTTGAGAAGCTGCATTGCTTGGTGTTATTGTTAATACCAATACTTCCTTGTTTTAGTCATAAAGGTTTATTAATTGCAGCAATTAGTATCGTCACATGTTGTCTGAATTTTGAGCAGGAGGTATTTGTACCTGTGGAGTTTTATGCTGTGATTAAATTGTCTGGTTTGATACAATTTATGGCAAGGAGAAAATGAACTAGAAGTGTCTCTAGCTGTAAAAATGTGAATGTGGCATGTAGATTGTTACAGTTTTAAGTAAAACTGGGGTTTGTACTGGTTTTCTCTGTGCTGTTATTTTCATATAACATTTTTCACTGTGGCTGTTTTGCTGCTTGAAGATAGATATCATACAAAAGACAGAGAATGTAATGATTAGTTCTTGATTCCTATCTATTTATCTCTATATGAGATTCACAAATTTGCCAAAAATATTGGCAGACCAAATATAATGATTTTTTTGTAACTGGTAGAAAAATAATTACCTAAATAACCTGTTCTGCTTTTAACTCTTCTTGCTTTGTATGCTATGCTGAACCACACCATTACTGTTTACTTTTCTGTGATATAAGCCCCAAAGTAGATTCATATTAATGTCTGTTCCACTAAGCCCTACATCCCAGTTTTCTGTCCCTGCTTTTTAGGGAAGTTGTAATAGTGGAGTTTTGTGATGACATGCTGCATTAAGACTTGGTTATTTTTATTACTGTCAAAGTATGATCACTGTTGCTGCTTTAAAGCTGAAGATTATGTATTGAGTAACTTAACAAATGCCATTTTTCATCTAACAGAGCAAGAACAAGTTTATTGACAATTCAGAAAACTCAGTAACTCCTGGCAAGTGTTGAAATCAGCAAGTGATCAACAATAAGCTATTTCAAATAAATAGTTTGCAGATTACATTCACTTTCTTTTTTCCACTATATTTGCCCTATTTCTTACTGTGTGGATCACTTCTATACCTTTCATTTTTGAGATGAACAGTGTTCAACCCAGACTTTTAGAACTGTGAGCTTTTACTTGTAGTTGGAAGTAGAATTTGACAAGACTTTTGGTTGCTGGTGAATGCAGTTCCTCTATGTCATTGGTACATCTGCAGGCCTGGAGTTCCTGTGACCATGCAGGCGTTTTCTGAGGAAGACAGGAAGCTGTGGATGGAAGCCTTGGATGGAAAAGAAGCTGTAAGCATAATTTTTTAAACATTCTTTTACAGTGTAATGGAAAATTCTCTCACCCCTTGCTTTCTGATACTATTTATACTTTAATAAAATGAGATTATGTAATTTGCGAAGTCATAAATTCAATGAATAAAGAATAAAAGTGAAATAAAACTCAGGAGAGATGAGTTACTTGGTAAAGCTCAGTGTAGGTAACTGCTAATGGTGATACGAGATATTTTTCATTGTAATGACAGCATTGATTTTTATAAGTGGTTTCCCATCACAATGATAATATTGGTGTTCTAGAAAATGTCTAGTATAAGCATTTTCACTTAGTCTTATGCTGACATATTTCATTCCAGTGGCAAAATTGTTGTAAGTTATGTGGTATTATTATTTAATTTTTTAAACTAAATCAAAAAACTTATTGTCAGCGGGACTGAGGTTGTATTTGAATTTGCTTAATTTCTGTTTCATGTCAGGAAATGGGTCTGAACTGTAGAATTGAACCACACTGTAGATTATTCTTGCAATCATCAATATATTGGTCTTGTGGGCCAGAAACAGTGGGGTTTTCTAGACAATGACAGTCACTTGCCTGTCCCCAGTAATTGTCTAATGGGGATTTTAGCAGTAAGTTTTATTGACATCATTGCTGCACAAATCTGGTTTCATTTGCAGAGGTGTTTATTGCCATGACATGTTGTCTCGGCTGGATTCCCCAGTAAGTTTACAACTTCTGGGAATGCCAAACTGGGACAGAAGTCCCAGGATTCAGGAAAACAGTTTGCAACAATTTGAGTGAGCTTGAAACTGTTGGAAATTCAACTTAGGAACGTGGAGCATGTAAATCACAGTTAATTTCAGTGGCTACAGATAACATTGGTCTCTTCCCCAAGGAACTGTATTTGTTGAGAATCTTTAAAAACTTTCACTCCCTAAAAAGTGTAGTTACCTGCTAACTGAGGGGTCATGAACCTCTGGTCCTGCTGTTAGAGCTGTTGAAGTTGAAGGTGATAAGTTCTAGCTGTAAACAGCTGTATTTGTGTATTTGTATTTGTGCCTATTGAGGATTAAGATCGGGGATGCCTTTTTTCTGGTTCCATAAAAATCTTTAAAAATAACTTATGTCTTCTTACTCTTTTTGTGTTAGCTGTTCATCAATTCGAATCGAGTGAATGCAAAACGGGAGGGAAGTAAGTATTTGAATTAGTATTAAAGCTGATTTTTGTTAACATTTTGCAATTGAGAAAGACAAAGGGAGGTTTTTTTTTCCTGTAGGTCCGACTTAACTCAATTTTTACTTTTAAATCATGAGTTATGAATATAATTTGGGGATTTTGTAATTAATGAGTTTTCACAGTAATTCAGCTTAGTACAGATATAAGAATTGTAGGACTGGATGTAAGATAGAGAAATAGTCTGATTGTTTTTGCCAATTTACTTCATACTTGAAATGGACTAAAAAATAGGTGAATTTGAATGTAAATGCATCACAATTTCTTAATCCAGATTGTGTACACACATCTGTTAGAACGTGTAAGTCTTAAAAGCAATTGCAGCTGAACATAAAGGTCAGCAAAAAAAGCTGAATGCATGCATTTACAATATAAAGCAAAATATGGAAGTAGAAGAGATGTCTTTCATTAGGCAACATTGGCTTCCTTCTGTTAGCAAAGTGTATGAGTGAAAACAGGTATCCTTTTATTATCAGACAATTTATGCTTGCTTTTCTAAAAATTTTAATTAAATTGCTAGTGAAAGCTGGATCCTGGTGTTATTAATAGAAAATTTTTCACAGATTTTTCTTTTCATGGTGCAAGATAAGGTCCCTGGGAGCAAGAAGGCCAGATGTTTGGGGGAAGGGCAGTTTCGCAATATAAGCTTTTAAATTAAGTTTTGATGTGAAGAAAAAGAGTAAGATAGGAACAACAAAGGAATGCTGGAGCTCAGCTGTTGTCCTGTTAATGCATCTGCTTTCATGTAGTCAGATCATTAACTGCTGTGAAATGATATACATGTGTCCTGTATCTTTAGTGTGGGAATTTCTTTGGTTTAGGGTAGGACTCAGTAAAAGCCCTGCTGTTGATGATTATGTTTTTTCATCACAAGTACTTCCTTGTCCCATTTGGTGAACTCTCTCAGATGTTGTTGATGTTGCAGTAAGTACTGTTAAATTCCATTTTGCATCTGCCAACATATGTAACTAATCAGAGATCCCATTCTTCAAAGGATGCTGCTGTGAACAGATTCAGTGAAGTCACTACTACCAGAATGAGCCTTTACATGGGCTAGGCAGGATTGTGAAGGAGAAAAGCAGAATTTGTCTAGAAAAAGTGATGCAGTATTCATTTTCCAGAATATTTACTGGTTTTTTTTTCAGAAGTACTAACTATATGATTGAGTCCAGCCTTATTTTCAATGAAAGACATGATTGTAATGGTGTTTTAAAACTGTTCAAACCGTTTTTTCTCCTTATAGGTGCACAATTGGATAAGATAGGGTTCACCATCATCAAAAAGTGCATCAGTGCTGTTGAAACACGAGGTAATGATCAACCCAACCTGTTTGTGAAGAGAGTGAAGCAGCTGGTCTGCTCTTTGAAGAAGGCCTGTGTGGTAAAGTCTCCTGTAAATCTCTGCAAAAGGCTTTAACATGGTAGACTTTTTCACTGCTTACACTGACCAGGGCAGGTGTCTGTCCAGTCCCAGCCTTTTATGTAAGGATTTCCCTCAAGAAATGTGTTTTCCAGAAGTGCTCACAAGCAGCAAATAGCACCTGCCTTGACAAAGGGAGCCAATGTTTGTGAGCAACAGCTAAGAGAAACCTGTGTTTTGTAGGCAGTTCCTGTACCTTTGCTTTGCTTTTGGAACAAAGTCATTTTACTGTTCCATTTATGTTTAGTCACTTGAGAAAGAAGAACAGGAGCTGAGCAGGCAAGTGACAAGCAAAAAGTACTGAAGTACTTTGGTGGAGTTACTCTCACACCAGAGACAAAGATGCTGTCAGGTTTACTGTTGCATATACTCATTGTTGTACCTCCAAAATTGGAGATGGAAGAGAGAGGTCAGTAAGCAGACAGTGTTCAAGGGGTAGTTGGGATGGATTGTGGAGGGTGAGGTGACCAGCCACTCTGAGGCTCACTGTGTTGTATATGGTGTTGTGTGGAGAACCTGCTTGTTTGGTTGTGGTTTTTTAAGAAAAGAGGTGAAGAGATGAAAATAGGTAATTGGTTGCAGTCTATATCTTAGTTTGTTGAAAAAGAAGTTGAAATTTCTTTGTGTGCGTTTTGTTTTTCTCTTAAATTGTTGACCCTCTTTCCCACTCCCAAAGGGAGGACTTAGGATTTTTCAGGAAATGTATCTTTTTTCCTAGAGATTTGGCATTGCCTGGGGCAGAATACTTATATCTTTCTTCGTATCACAGTCCATCTTAAATAAGATAGCTGAACAGAAGAATGGATTGTTCATCCTTGCTGTCAGTGCAGGGTCTTACTGCCAAATTGTGTGTCTTCCATGAATACACTTACTGTACAATACTATTAGTAGGACCAAACAGCCTTTGTGATACTGAGGATTTTGCATTTAAACAGCAAGAAGTATCTGAAATCCTTTTTCTCTTGGACTTTTTTGTATCAGCCCTGTCTGATGCATTAAAGATGTTATTCCAGATTAGACCATATTCTATCTGGTGTTATTTTTGTTCATTCTGTTCCTTTGAATATTTTTCAGATAAGGTTTGCCTGTCTCATCACTTTAAAATTTCATTTACTGGCATTTACAATCTGAATATTTCAGCTGGGAAACATTGCAGATAAAGCTGGCATCCTACAGATAAGTTGCCTTCACTGCAAAACCCTGCTTCAATATAGACTAGATCTCCTCTTTACAGATTTTATGAAAAGGTGTAGCATGTGGTCATTTAATGAAAGGCTAGTTTTGGTCTATGGTACAGTGACTGGCTACTTTGCAATACCTCATGAATCATCTTACTTTAAGTAGTGTGGAGTACACTATATTTTGGTTTATTATTTGTAAGTGTGTTCGAATAGTTTTCTTCAAGTAGTCTTTTTTTTTTTCCCCTTTCTTTCATACCCTGCAAGGAAAGTGAAACAAGAACATAACTGTGGAAATAATCTGAACACTTTCTTCATGAAGTGGCTATATGAAAAAAAAAAAGGTTTTTTTTTCTCACGGCTGTAGGTGGGTAGGTTAAACTGAGTGGAAGTTTGTCTGCTCTGTCATTTCTGCCTTGATTTAGGGACACGTAAGAAGGTGCAAAATATATGTGTAACCCTCTTACTGTTCAAGACAGATGATGAGCTTTCATGGGTTGGAAGCAGGGATCTGCCCTTAATCATACTTGGAAGAGAATTAAAGTTACTGAAGTCTTTGGGGGCCTGGCAGTTTTGCAGTCTGTTGTTCACAGCCTTCGTAAGACCTGCAGCCAACAGAGTGTTGTAATTACTACCAATGAAAAAGACTACTTTTTATTAACTTTCTTTTGGAGAGTACTCAAGAAATAATTCAGTGTTCGATGAATATTCTTTTTCCCAGGGTTTCAAGAATGGATTTGAGTGAAGTACTACCTTCCAGGAACTCAGCAATCCACTTAGCTCTGTTTCAATGAGCTTGATTTGCCCATTACGTTTCAAGCAGTTGTTGATGATTTTCTGTTTACAGATTCTGAATGTAACATCAAATGCATTTAAAAACCAAACCAAACAAAAAACCAGAAACAAAACACCTCCCCCTGCCACACGACCTTCTGCTGATGTCTGCTGAGCTAAATAAATGGAGGGCCAGGAGAACATTCAGTTGTTTGCCTCAAGAGTTTGACTAAATAATTGTACGATGAAGAAAATCCATTTTTCAGGCTGTGGAATTTTATACCTGTACTCGTTCTTAAAAACAATTTTTACTTGGTTATTTTACTTTAATGATAACACATCAAAAGCAAGTTATGCTCAGCGGAAGAAAACAGGACAGATGCTTCTTCAGAGACAGTGCTTGTGTGCCATGTTTTTATCTCTTTTAATCATAATGGGTGTGAGGTTGGCGTGGGTGGAAGGAGAGGACAGTCTAGTGTGGGTGGAAACTGAGAATAGTCTTGTCATGTCATAGCAGAAGTAGTCTGGTATTCGGAGAGAGAGGAGCATAACAGAGATACTGAACATAAACTTGTCAATGGCTGGATAATTTTTTCTCAGTTATGTTCTCTTTTATAAAGCCAAGAAGGAAATTATTTGCTCTGAATGAATTAGAAGCATCAAAAGCAGTGTCTTGGTTAAAATGCATGTGAGCTTCTGATTCAGCATAGCTTTGCAAGGCATTGGCTGTGCTTTACCTGGTAGGGGATGCTGAGGCATCAGGATATGCATCCTGTCTCTCACTGAACACCGTGCTGGTGGGATGCACACCTGTGTTTTGTCTTGGAGAGAGAATTTGGGGTATTTCATTTATAATTCTCTACTGAGAGTAATCCAACGGTGTAAATGTTTATGAAAACATCAAAGAGCTTTTTGCTCCAGCGTCAGAGACACTGTACATATTTTTACCTGCAAGTAGTTGGTTGTACCTTCTGTGGATATGTGGTAGGTAAAGTGTTTGCCGGAGCAGTGTTTGTCTTGAGTTTAGATCTCCCGGAGCTGCTAATCTGAGCTGCAGAGAGAGATGGCAGCATCGAGCTACGTGTCCAGGCTGCTCCTGAGACAGAAAGTACATGGTGAGGAGGAAGTAGAAACCTTTTCACGTAACAAAAAAATCTGGCATTACCTTGAATTTAGAGTGTCACTTGTATGGCTGTTTCTGTGCTATGGGGCTCGATACAGGAAGTTGTATTTGCAGCTATGTTACAAGCATGTGTCACCCTCATGCACAATGCCAGTCACAAAGTAGACTTGCCTACGTACCTTGCTTACAATGATATAAACTACTATTTTGCTTACAATACCTCAGATTTCTAAGCATGTTTCACAAACTGTGTACCTGTGCCAAACTCTGGTATCAGGCAGCCAAACATCTTGAGCTAATGTAAGTATGAAGGAAATTGTGCTGCGGGGCTTTACCGCTCGAAGTTGCCAATAGTGGCTGAGCCGGCAGACACAGCGTCTGAACCCTTCAGCATTTTAGTCAGTGGTGAGCTATTCCTTGCAGTGAGTCATCTTGTCAATTGTGTCCTGTAAATGCCAAGCATCATCAGATGTGCTGGAGGTCTGAAATGTGCAGATTAAATCCGAAATAGTACTGTTTCAAACCAGGTTTGTGTATTTTAAATAGAACATGACGTAAAATTATGTTTAAAGGTATCATCTAAAACTGTGGTGAAATATTAATGCCTGTGTGCACTCCTTGATGTCTGCTAGGAATTAACCGTGCTTTTTTCAGGGTGATGAATTTGAAACTGATCAATTATCTGATAATCACTATCACAGACTTACGATGGTTGCTGGAGGATTGTCTTGGTTTCAATACTGCCATTATTTCTGAAACTTTTGCATATCATGCCTGTCTTAATACCAAGTTCCTGTGGTTTGACCTAACAATTTTTAAGCCCATAAATATATGTTTGGGGTCAACACAAGTGGTTCCCCCCAGTTTTCATGTTAGAAGCACAGGAAGTCACGGGCCAACTTCCAAGATAAGCAAAAGCTAAATATGACAGTATTTCTTCAGCTTTTAAGCATCTTGCATATGATGCAGAAAGCTTGTTCTGTGGTGACATTGTATAAAAAAGTCTGATGCGTTTTGGCAAAGCGTTAAAAAACTCGGTATTATTTTGGTACCAGGATCCTCCTGGACACCTCTGAGAAGTTTGAAGTAAAAAGTAATTGGCTGCTCTCAGGACAGATTTCTAGTGCATCCCTGTTTGGAGTGTATCAAGGACTCTATCATTGGGGTTTTTTTAGTGTCTCCAAGTGGTGTATAGTATCCTATCACACTTGTTCTAGGGATCATTGGAAAACTTACTTGGCTGGGTTGATAACTTCATATTTTGAGAAGAATAGTATTGTGGCCACATACCTGGTTTTTTTTCTGGTTCTTTCTTTTGTGCACAGCTAAATTATGAGCGTACTCTGGACTTGTGTTTTTGGTGACCACAGATAAAATAAAGCCAGCTCTGAACACTGCATCCAGCTTAAGACTCAGCACCATTACAGTGAATAGGTGGGGAGAGAAAAGGGCTGGTTTTACCCAGGTGGAACAACCAAGTAGCAGCTGCAGCTGTAGCCTGTCAGCTCCCTGCTGGGACAAAGGAAGGAGCAGTGCTAACAGGGAGGAGCAGTTCAGCAGGGTCAAAGTTCTGGGGTGGCTGAGGAGCTGCAGACTGTAAGGAAGAGGGTGAGACGAAGGAAAAGATGTAGCAAGGCTAGGCAGGATGGGGAGGTAGAAAATGCCAAGTTCTCTCTACCGTATTGAGAATTATTGCTGTGTATTATGGCTGTGTCTGACAGTAATTCATTAAAAGGCTAATGATTTTTACATACTTCATCTAATATTTATTTGGGAAGAAACTTTTTCTCATATGACTGGCTTTAATTTTCCTTCTCTGGGTTGGAACAGCTTGATATTGAAGCTGGGAATTCTCCACAAGTCTTCCTTTGTTGAAGGATATTTTGAATAAGAATACCGCATAATCTGTTATTTGAAAAGATTTCCTTGGAGTGGAAACAGGTATTTTGTGGCATTTCTACTCTTCTAGGCCAATGTGATTATGAAGGTAGAGTGTGGTTGTGTTTGTAGATGACTGCTTATTATGTGGCCTTTCAAACATCTGTGTCAGCTTCAGGACTGCAATATTTTACCTCCCACTATATGGGCTCTGAAACAATGCAACAGACAGACATACCTTATTCTGCCCTTTTCCTTCCCTGTCCCTTCTCTCCCTCCTGTTTTTCTTTCAATTTATATTCATAGTTTTACTTCCCTGGGGGTAAAACGGGGTATTGTAAAAGAAAGCAAAAGCAGGTGAAGAAAGGGATGTGTGAGAGGACAGAGGGGCACAGAGGAATGACAGGAAAGTGGTGCAGGGTTCATACAGAATGGGAGCAGAGGACTGAAAATACTCTTGCTGGTTATGGCTACTCTGTTCACTCTGAGCAAAACCAAAAGCACTGCTTTCAGTAACCTGTGGTGGTGCCTCTGGATGTAACTGCTATGTGGACCACAGTGGGTTGGAATGAGACCTCATATCTTAAATGGAGAGCATTTACAAACTTGAAAAAGCATTGGTTTTGAGGACTGGGAATAGGCTCAATTTTTTCTTCATCCAAACTCTTTTTGTCGCCACATACTGGGAAAAAAAAAGTAAAATTAAATTTATTAAAGCAATCTTAAATTAGCATTTGTTGGTTCAGTTCTTGCACTGGTAGAATGTGGATGCTGATGTATCCAAAATGTTGTTTAAAAAATTTGAAACTACACAGTGGTTTATTTATTTATTTTTTTTCAAGCAAAGGTTCATCTCTGTTTGCTTCTACTCCCAGTTTCTGAAGTGGAATCGAGGTACATTAAACCTTTATCAAAACATAAGATGAACTTATCCTAAAAACACAGAACGACAAAAGGATTCTTGTAATACTTTATTTATAATGATATTCTCAGGACTGTTAATTCTGTCTGTCTTTGAGGAGAATTTGTTGCCTGGGGAAAAATTTTAATACTAAATTTGACTGTGGTTGATCTCATGCCTTGTTTTTTTTTTTTTTTTCTCCTTTTGCATAATAGGTATAAATGACCAAGGATTGTACAGAGTTGTGGGGGTGAGTTCAAAGGTCCAGAGACTTCTGAGTTTGTTGATGGGTATGCCTCTATTTTACAAATATTTTTTCAACATTTTATTTCATGTTTTACTGTCAATTTTTAGTTTTTAATGCATCTACCAGGACTGGTTCTTTATATGGGCCAAATCTAATTTGCTTTAGTCTATGCAAATAATCACCATATCATTATAGGTTCCTCTAGTTTAGAAAGACCTAAATTGGTTGTCAGGAATATACTAAGAGAACTGCTATGTAGCAGTAAATCATAGGCTTTGTGCAAGGTTGGGTTGATTAAAGCAGCCTGAATTGAAGACTCTGATCAGAAAATTCAAAATGCCACATTCAAGCAAGTTTGAAGCTTGTTGCTTCATTGTTTGAAGTTTCCACCTTTCTTCTGCCTTGTCTAGGATGTACAGGTGTACACGCCCGTGCGTGTCTTTAGTTAATCACTGTGCAAAATAAGACATTTAGTTTAAGCCTACTGGCAAAGAGCTCCTTGGTTTAAGAGGAGGAATATGATCTACGTATTAATAACAACTATGTGTCAAGGCAGGAGACAGATGGAGAAAGGATTTGTTTTTATAAACTTAGTAATATAGCTCTTGTATGTGGATAATGTCTTGGGCTCCTTTGTACCTAGTTAGCTAAAATAATTCTCAGAAACTTTTTTTTTCCCTTTTCTTTCTGGAAATTTTGATGCATCTTTAATCCCAGTGACTGTAGTTCTCTTGCCACTCTGCTGTCCCTGGGGTGGGGGGGCTAAATAAAGTATTGGCACCTGGATGAAATCCCTTGTCTTACCAAAGTAGTAGCCATGACTGCAAAATGTGCCGTGTTTCCCCATTTCTTGTCCTGAGCACTGACAGTACATGCAGTCAGACAAGACCACTGGGATTAGTTCATTTTTACAGAGCTCCCAAACCTGTCACTTGACAGCAAAGGTCTGATTCTCAGGGATTCATTGGTATGCAAAGAAGCTTGTTTGCAGTTTGCACCAGGCTCTTCTCCAGAACCATGCATGCTCCATCTGTGCTGATAACACAGTGTTCTTTGGCACTGCAAACTGGAGGAAGCCAGAAAGTGAATTCATTTCATTACCCCAGACATTATGTGAATGACAAAGCGCTTTTATATTATATGCTGCTGTCAGTTCGGTGCCACCTGTAAGACTTTTTCTTTTCCTTCCTTTATTTTATCAAACAGGCTGTCTCTTCAGAAATGATAAGACATCTTGAGGCTTGAGGACCTGCATGTCATATCAATCTGTCATAATGACCTTGCTAAATATTAATTTATGATGTCTTACTTTAATCAATATTAACAGCACCCTGAAGTACTCCATTAGTGCATGTAAACCTGCCTATATCTTTAAAGTATTGTAGAAAAAAGGCCCTTTTTGGAAATACGAACTGGGA
This sequence comes from Calyptomena viridis, assembly GCA_013390005.1. Lineage (NCBI taxonomy): Eukaryota > Metazoa > Chordata > Aves > Passeriformes > Eurylaimidae > Calyptomena > Calyptomena viridis. The sequence continues at coordinate 9,409 of WEIV01016621.1, read as the reverse complement.
TTAATAAAAATGACTGATCTATAACAGATTCTCATAGAATCACAGAATATGCTGAGTTGGAAGGGACCCATCAGGATCATCGAGTCCAACTCCTGGCCCTGTGTTGGAGGTCAGCCTCTGTGACCAATAACCATCTTTAGCCATTGACCATGGGAAGAATGATGTGGTGTCACTCAGAGAGTCTCAGTTAAATACATTTGATAAAATACGATGCTTTTCGGTTTTGTACTTAGCTTGGGCGTGCAGATCTGGCAGATACATTTTCCTTGTTGCCATTATTGGTATCCAAATTAAATAGACTCAGGTTGCCAGTGGTTCAGTAGCAGCTGGAAGAGTTTAATGGGAATTCCAGCATCTGCTTTTAGTTATTATTTAAAATCAGAAACATTTTTTTTTGTCGCTCCCAAGATTCATGTATTTATTTGACATAGGAAGATGAGGCAAAATACTGAACAGGAAAAAGTTAGGGTGCAAGCAGGTGCTCTTTTCTGATGGTTTGTTGAAAGTGATCCTATCTGAGCTCTTTATCTGTCTGTCCTCAGAGAAGAATAAAGAGGGTTTCTTTTTGATATACAGTGGTACAGAGAATTTAAAATGACTGATTAATCTTTAATCTTTTGTCTCTGGGCATAGTCTTAGATACCCTTTTTATATGAAAGATTTTTTCAGAATCATAAAAACCTTGTATTAACTTTCCGTATTTTAAAATATTTGATAGGATTTCAAAGTATTTTAAGCTACCTGTCATTGACCATGAAGTTCACAGTTGGAAAGGCCCAATGTGCAAAAAAAGTCTTCCAAAAAGTAACCAGGGACATAATAGCACGTAGTTTTGCCTCTTTTTCAGAATATTTTCTGTAGAATTTTGGAAAGTACATTTAAAGTCAAGAGAGTATGTGAAGACTTGCTATGCTTTTCTAGTACTATGAGTGCATAGATTTTCATCTGTAATGCAAAAATCTGGTGAAACCAAGTCTTCTGTAAAACAAGGCTCAACAATTAAATGTGCAATTCTACTTTCTTTTAAGAAAACATTACTTTTGCTAGTAACTTAGTCCTTAAAGTTACCTGTAACTGGCTTTGTGCTATGGTAATCTGTTTTGCAGGAATGATCTTGAGAGGCATTTGATAAGGAAAACACTCACTACCTTTAAAGGGAACATGTTCAAATATCTCATTGTAAACACGGATACAGAGTTAGAAGTTCCAGTGTTACGGGGATCTGTTATGAGCAATGCAGAGGGTGTTGTCAGCCATCAGGAGTCTCAATTCTGGAAATGTCAGAAATTCCTCTTCCATCTATGATGTGCATTATAGATCTAATGTGCATTGTTTCATACGTGCTGCCTATGCAGATTTCATGGAAACCCCTACATAGGTCAGCTTTCATACAGACCGTGGCTTGTGGGGAAGCAACTGCTGAGCACTTGGAGTTCCTGCTGATGAGTTCAGGCTTGATTTCTGATACTCTCTGGTGTGAAAAAACGCCAGACTTTCCATGTTGTAGAAGGAAACTTTCAGGTACTTCTGCCTTTTCAAATCTAGCAGGTTTTGAAACAATTACACTGAATTCCTTATTGTTTTACATACAGTAGATGACAGTGCATGCACACCTACAGAAGTCATATTGCATATGAAAGCAGAGAGAGTCTCCTCCTAACTTAGTTTAGTGAACTGGACTGTTCTTAGAAACTCTGGCTCCCTTATTGTCAGAAAGATTTGCATAAAATTTCGAGTTGATCTGTCAAAAGCTGTTCCATAAATGCACATGGTTATTTTCATATGCATAAAGTTTCCATCCAGTGTGCAGTGGCTGCTGTGTGAACAGGTAGCATGAAAAGTAGTAGTGTCAGGGGTGTTTTTTAAATTCTGGTTGAAGTTCCAATTCTTACATTGGTCTGGGATGTTTGAAGTAGAGGAGAAAAATGGAGCAGGAATAGTGAAATGCATTAGGTGATGGGGCACAGAGCTATGTAGGGCAACTGTCAAACCAAAAGTGAAAAAAATATCTTTTAGTCTCGATGGCAAACTGGGGATCCTGGGGGTTGGTAGCAGGGCCACCAACTTTTTCTTTTCTCCGAGAGATAATGAAATGTTTCAACAATACCTTCTGTTTTTTTGTTTTAAGAGGCTTGCTTTGGAATTCAGACTCTTATTGTTTTCCTCCCAAAATCCATCAACAAATTTCAATGAACAGGGTGCATACTTTGAATGTAAAGAAGGGTGGTGGTTATGAAGCAGCTATTTAAAAACTGGGTATTACATAGTGGTTTAGTAACAAAATCCCTGTAGATTTTGCTAGTTTCTGATGTGATGGCAGTTTTTATTTAATTAATTCAGTAGACAGGTTTTCTTCTCAAAAACAGAGAATTTGAACATGGAAATAGCTAGCATGCTAAAAAGAGGGGAAAAGAAGCTTATTCCTGAGACAATCTTGAGTATTTTGGGTGGTGGTTGTCTAGTAACAGTTTGCTAGAAAATGTTATCTGACTTGTATTTTAAAATGAGATTTAAATAATTGATATAATGAGGGAGAATATTCAGTTACAGAAATAATCGCTTGGCACAGCTTTTAGAACAAAATTATTTAGTCCCAGTAAAAGGACTGCACCTTTAATCAGGGATCCTAATTCGATTTTTTAGATGTGTCTGTTGTTTGTCTGACAAGCCAAGTAACAAATGAATTCTGAATTTTATGAACTGGTCAACACGTAATCTGTGTCAGCTACTGCTGTAGTTCACCGTAGTGACTGACAGAAATATGTAGCAGTAATAATAACAGAAGCTCAAGCACTCAAAGTTAGCAAATATATTGGGCTAGTCTGGCCATCTACAAGTGATCCTCTCATGGCATCTGGCTATTGCTTCTTGTTTTGAGGCCAAAAGGGCTTTTTTGGATTGCAAACCCTTCCAGTGTGTTGTATTGTTTTTTAATCTTCTGTCAAAAGCTCATGGGTCAATCAGACAACCCATTCAGTCTGAGGTGTCTTGTTATAAGACACTCCCAACTAACCTGGTAAAGGGTGGGAGTTCTGTGAACCTGACAGATGGTCAAGCAAACAAGTGGGTTTTTTTGTCCTGTGGCTAAAACTGATCAAGTAAGGGAAGCATTGAGGCCATCTTGTACATAAAACTTGCTGGTAGCAGAGAGTCCTTTTTCTGCTTTTGAAGCACTCGGGAAGGTTTTCACACAGTAAAGAGGGTCATACTGCACTTTGGCTGTTCTCATCAGCAGTTTACAAGCAAAACTGTGGAAAACATTTGAAAATATTTATCGGTGTACTTGCGTTTTAAATAATGAAAGAGAAAAGGATAAGATAGGTTGTGCTTCGAGGGTCTTTTTTTTTTCCTAAACAGTTTTTGTACATCTTTCTGTGTTTATGTACATCTCTCTGTTTAATTAAAGGTGTGAAAATTTCAATCGCTATTGATATCTTCTTACATGAAAGTGATTTTTAATCCTTCATTAAAGAAAAAATCAGCAGTAAATAGTTCTAAAAACAAAATATGGAAATGAAATATTACTATGCAAGCATTACTATTGCATAGTAAGTCTTCTTAGTATTAACTAATAATAAAAAAGATGAACTGCTTCTATGTTCAAGTGAGCAAATACATGATCAAATTCAATGTGTTGCTGTTTGTGTAAGGCATGTTGATTTAGAATTCCCTTTTTTCATCTCCTTCTTTTCTTTCTCATCATTTTCTAGATGCAAAAACCTGCAGTGAAGTAGACCTGGAAAACTCTGTAGATTGGGAAGTGAAGACAATTA
>WEIV01016620.1:178709-195434 GCA_013390005.1 Calyptomena viridis | reverse complement strand
AAAAAAAAAATAAAATCAGAGAATCATTGAATTATTTGAGCTGGAAGGAACCCTTGGAGGTCACCTAGTCCCACCTCCTTGACATAAGTAGGGACACCTTCCACTAGATCAGGTTGCTCAAAGCCCCATTCAACCTGACCTTGAACACTTCCAATGATGTGGCGTGCATAACATCTTGGACAACCTCTTCCATATTTTCATCACCTTCATTGTAAAAAATGTCTTCACTACATGCAATCTAAATTTACCCTCTTTCAACTTAAAAACATTGTCTCTTGTTCTGTAACTGCAGGCCCTGATAAAAAGTCTTTCTTTCTTATAAATCACTTTTAAGTATTGAAAAACTGGAATAAAAAGTTCCCAGAGCCTTCTGTTCTCCAGACTAAACAGCCCCAACTCTCACTCTCCCAACACTTTCCTTATAGGAGAAGTGTTCATCCTTTCTGATCATTTTTGTGGTCTTGCTCTGGACCTGCTCCGACAGGTTCTTGTCTCTCCTGTATTGAAGACTCCAGAAATAAACATGATATTCCAGAAGGGGTTTCACCAGTGCGGAGTAGAGGGGGAAATTCACCTTCCTTGGCCTACTGCCCATATGTGGCGTTACAGACTCCAGCAACACATAGTCTCTAAGACTTAAGCCAAAGACATTTATTTTTCTCAACTGGGGTTTCTATGTACCTTTCTGAAAACATCATTTAACCGTACATGGAAAACAGCAAATAAGTGGTTAAATTACACCCAATGTGGTTTTTGATTGACAGCTCAGGCTTTTTGTTCTCACTGTCAAAGGCCTGGCATCAGATTTGACTCCTAGGTTCATTACAGCTGCCTCAGGGCAATTAGCTAAATTATTGTTTTGCTAATAGAGCTTAACTGAAGCTACTCCTGACACCCACACTTCTATTTATGCAGCCTAGACAAGAGATGGTATTCAAAAATAAAAAACAATTAACTTTAAACACAAGCAAATGTTAATATAAATATAATTAATGTCTTTTTTTGTTGTTGTTTTAAAAATGAAGTATCAAATTTTTTTTGTTTTAATTGGAAAAGTCTCAGAGTATAAGGATACCTCATACTTCAGAGGGAAAATTTATGATTAGTAACCAAATTCAACAGTATGGAAGATGATTTCTCTTTGACAAAGAGAAATTCCACTATGTGAAATTAAATTAAATGAGATTAGACTGTGAAACAATTAGACCATAACCCAACAAAATGAAAGAGACAAACACAAAACCATCTTTTATTTGTGTGGTTTTGTCTTAGTGAAAGCAATATACCAATGCAAAAATTGTCTATACATTCCCAAGGGTTTGTCATTTTTTTTTTCTTCCTCCCTTCTGTATTTTTGAAACTACCTTTGTATTTAAACATTGGCCAGTTCCTGAAGGCCAGATGAAGTATTCAAACATCAAAGCTGCTTTAAAGAGGGTCTTGAACCTTATCATGCACTATCTGCTATTCCTATACAAAGTATGAATTAAAAAAGCAGTTCAGATTAATGTTTCACCCAGACTTTGTATAGATATGTATTAAAACCAAGAAAGATGATAAAACATCAGGCTTGCATATTTTCTCCAAAGTCCACAGTGCTCTATTTCATTTTCCTCCTTGGTTCTGGTAAAACTAGACATGTCTACATCCTTTTTTAAAAAAAATACATTCTGTAACTGAAGAAGAATTTCAGATTTCTGAATTGCCTCAGCTAATAGTGTAAAGGTGTAAATGCAATAAGAAAAGTCTTAAGAGTATCATGCAATAGCCATTAGCACACGGATTTTGGTAAAATTAAAAAAATAAAACAACCCAAAACAGAGCACTGAAGCAAACCTAGCTGTTCAGTGAAGACAGATTTTCCCTCAGATTGCTGAAAATATTATTTTGAGAAGATTTCTTGAAGAAGAAACCAAACCAAATCTCAGCCTTCCACAGAGAATTTTTGATAAAGACAAGTTGATGTATATCAAGAATCATCATTTTAAAAATAACACACATGATTCTTTCCAATTGGGATCACATCAGAACTGACTTATCTATATTGTAAGAGAGAGATGAGGCAGACATGAGCTGTACTGTTCAGAACTGCTTGCCCTCAAAAAGGATTATTCAACCCTCTAAGCACTGCTGGCTGGTCATCACACAATGAAAGTTGTGCTGATGTGAAAGTAGCTCTGTGATGCCTCACATATTCACTAACGGAGCTCTCTTTCATTTTGCTACTGATTGACTGCAGACACTTTATACAATTTGTCTTAAACCCATTAAATTGATCAAAGCCCAGTAACGTCTTTCATTGCATTTTCAGCTACTAATTCTGCTTGATGATCAGGCAATGAATCAACTGTAACTTCTGGAACTTGTTTACACTCTATGCAAAACCTTATTTTTCATCATCTACTATTAGTCACTTCACTGATGTCTCTTTTGTTCAATTTCCAGAACATTTTCCTTGAGAAGTTAGATTAGGAAAAATAGAAGCAGACTTGAATATGATTTCTGTTGTGAGATAATGCTATTTTTCTCCCCTCCATCCAAAATTTTCAGAAAGACCTTATAAAAATTTTTTTGAATAACTATTTTTTTACAAATGAAGTTATCTAATCAAAACTCTAAAAATGCCAGAAGAAAATTAAGTGACAGAGAAATAATATGTCAGCATAAATAATGCATTCCAGATATTTTCAATAAAAGCAATAAATTGATTAATCTTAAAGTTCTTTGATATTTTGTCAGTACCGTGAAAATCACTTGATATATGAACATATGCAATCGAAAGAGATATCAAAGTAAAAAAGGATGGAGAATAAATAGGAAGTAGGTTCCCGCTTATTCCCTTGAGAATAAACAATTACCATAAGTCATAGGATTCAATGAAGCATATGATATTTTACTCTATCTATGGGAAAACACATAATATTAATTATAAGATGTAGGTGGACATACAAAAAGAACCTGATATTAAATTAACTGGAAAGATTTTTCTCTTTTTATGTTATCTTGTTCTTTTGATATTCTGGTTCTTTTTTGTTCTGTGAAGACAGGAAAACAATTCTGTTGTCTAAATATAGGTATCTAGAGACATTATGTGTAACATATATTTATATATATAACTTTGGAACAGGAGGATAGGACTTACAGAATCCACATAGCAGAAACAAGGGTTCAAGAATGAGAACCACAGCATCTGAAAAAGGTCTGGACTTCTATTTTTAAGCATCTTCCTCACACCCTGAGGGTCATATTTCCAGCCGTTGAGATGATGAGATCGTATAACTACACTTATTTCTGTCTCAGACCTCATTTTAGTTCAAGATGTATAGCGATGTGTATAAGCAAATATACAAAGGTACATTTTTTTCTACTGATTTGAGTTTTTTGTTTCATAGAAAATCACAGAATCACAGAATCATTTAGGTTGGAAAAGAGACCCAAAATCATCAAGTCCAACTTTTGACTGATCATAACCTTGTTAACTAGACCATGGCACTAAGTGCCAGTTGTTTCTTAAACACCCCCAGGGATGGTGACTCCATCCCTCCCTGAGTGGTTTGTTCCAATGCTTAGAAATCCTTTCCTTGAAGAAATTCTTCCTGATGTCCAACCTGAACCTCTCCCAGCACAACTTCTTTGTTCTCTCTTCCTGTCATTAGTTGCCTGGCAGAGGAGGCTGATCCCATCTGGCTACAACAGCCTTTCAGGTATTTGTAGAGAATGATAAGGCCTCCCCGAGCCTCCTCTTCTCCAGGCTAAACAATCCCAGCTCCCTCAGAGGATCCTCATAGGACTTACTCTCTAGACCCTTCCCCAGCTTCATTGCTCTTCTCTGGACATGCTCCAGCACCTTAATCTCTTTCTTAAAATGAGGGGCTCAAAATTGGACACCGGTGGAACTGGAATTGAGGTACGACCTTATCAATGCATGGTGAGTTTTTCACAGGTACATGGCTAAATATGTAGTGATTCTCTGAATATCTTGGTTAGAGTAAAAATGGATACATTCACTTTGAAATACAAAGGTCATATTTTAAGGGAACAGTTTAAGGAAAACATGGAGTCTTATTGCTATTATGACTTAAAGTAGATTGGAAAGCAAGTAAGAAAAAAAGAGGTTTACTTTGTTTTATTTTATTTGTGAGCTGGGTTTGGCTCATCTAAAATGAGAGAGTAGGAGGTTTTTGTCAACCAAAATAAATGAGACGGACTAATTAATATATGTGCAATATACTAAATGGATTATACCTTCAAATAATGTTTGCTAAATATGTTAAAAAAGAGTCAAAGCTAATCATTACAGATCCAAATAAATAGAATTGTCACACTTAAAGCAGCATATCAATGGCAAATATATAGTGTACAGAAAGTAATTTCATGCTTCACTTTCTACTTATTTGCATTTTTAGATAAGTAATTAAGGTACTTCCAGCTGTTTCTGGATATTGTAGTTCCCAGAACTAGTACTATGTGTACCCAAACTAAATTAATTATATGCAGCAAAATACTATACTTGTTGGAAGAGAATTTCTAAAATAGATGCAAATAGTCATATTACTTAAATGCAAAGGTTATTTGTATTAGTTTTTAGATATAGTGAATGTGAAAAATCTAGGGAAAAATATGAGAAAACTCACAGAAGGATATTTCTCTAGAAAAATCCTCAAAACCTGCATGCATATAGAGATTTTGTCAATTAAAAGATTTGTCTTTGGAGGCAATTACAATCTATAGTAACGTGGAGAGAGACACCATTTGTAAGGAGATGCTCTTTGCATAAGGTATCTGAGTTTGGCTGACAGTTGAATTCTGCCATAGTTAAGAGCACAGACTTTTAACTATGAAAGCACAGTTTAACAGACTCTTTAAGAAGGCACAAAGATTGACCATCTTAACTAGCTGTTATGCAATATTCACCCCTGAGGAACACCATTTGTCACTTCTCTCCACTTGTACATCGAGCCATTGACCACAACTTGTTGAATGCCAATTCCTTTGAGTGGTCTGTCCACAAAATCTGTATCTCTCCAGTTTAGAAACAAGCTGTCATGTGAGAGAGACAGCGTCAAATGCTTTGCACATGTCCAGGTAGACCAGTTGCTCTTCCTTCAACCACCAACCCTGTAAATTCATTATAGATGGCCACCAAATTTGTCAGGCATGATTTTCCTTTAATGAAATCGTGGTGGCTGTACCAATCAGTTCTTTATTTTTCATGTGCCTTGGCATAGTTTCCACGGTCTTGAGGGGTACAGAGGTAGGACTGACTGTAGTTGCCCAGACCTTCTTTATTTCCCTTTTTAAAAATGAAGGTTGTGTTTTCCCTTTTTTTCACTCAGAACATTATCAGACTGTCATGACTTCTCAAATATGATAGATGGTGGCTTAGACACAGTTCCCTCATGACCTGTGGATACCTGTCATCAATTCCTATAGATATGTGGCCCTTCAGGTTTCACAGATATTTTTAACCTGGTCTTCTCCTGCACGGGGCCATTCTCCATTCTCCTAGTCCCTGTCTTTGCCTCCTGGAACTTAGGATCGTGGCTGGAGTACATGTCAGTGAAGACCAAGGAAAATGAGTCACTGAGTATCCCAGCCTTCTTCATTTAGCTGGTAGCCAGGTCTCCAGTTTCCTGCTGAAGAAGGCCTGAATTTTTCCTAGTTCTCCTTTTATCACTGACTGTACCTATAGAAGCTTTTCTTGTTGACCTAGATGTCCCTAGACAGATTTAATTCTACCAGAACTTTAGTCTTTCTAACCTGATTTTTCTCAGGCAATATATTTGTAGTCCTCACAGACTGTCCATGCTTCCTTTCCTGTATGCTCCTTTCTGTGTTTGAGTTTGTCCAAGAACTCCTTGTTCATCCATGCAGGTCTCCCGTCATTTTGGCCTGACTTCCTCTTCATCGGGATGCATTGCTCCTGATCTTGGAGGAAGTGGCCCTTGAATACTGAATATGCAGAAAATGTCAGTCTCTGAGGAAATGTTTAGTACATCACTAGATATTTCAAGGACTGCATTACAAAAATGAGGTCTCAAACTGTCCTTAACCCAATACAAAACGTAAATCTTATGCAAATATTGAGCTCCAACACCTGTGATATGTTATGTATGCTTTTTGGGAACACTGTAAAATGAATTTATGCAGGAGGGAAAAAGATATATAATAAAGGGAATTCTTTCACAAACAAAATGAGCAAAGCATTCTTTGCAGAACAGTTTCAAAATATATGAAGGTACAGTACATTTGTCCATTTGCCATTTGAATGTACATCCCATACGCAGGGCAATTCTTCATTCTTTTCAGCTTTGGTTATAATAATTGTGAAGTAAATTTCCATGTATTCCTAGGTGGATTACAATGCCTATGAGGCAGTTATTCTTGGATGCATACAAAGGAAATTTGTAGCTAAAATCTGCTTAATACAAGGCATATATGGCATCCTTTAAATATGCTGACTTAACACTTGAAAAACAAATGATCATCTATCTATGAAGGTTTAAATAAGAAAAATAATAGGATTGCATGTAAGACAGACAAGAATGAAGAAAGGAAATAAAATTTTTGGTTGTCTTCTGCAAGACACATTGTTAATTCCATGTTCATATATGAAAATGCCTGTAATCTAATACACAGAGGCTCCTGTAATGGGTCATCCAGTTAAACATCATATTTCCACAGGAAAATTCTTATGGATTCAATAAACCTTTCTGCTTTAGGAAGTACAAAACATTATCAAATCTGAGATATGACATTTTGGGAGAGGTCAGTAAGAACCAGACAAATATTTTTTTCCTATGTTTGCTGCACAGAGTGTCTAACAGACCTACAGAGAGTAAGAATATCAAGATAACCAAGCACAGTTGCTGCGCAATGCAAAAAGACTGTTTTTTTTCTCCATGTTGATCCCAGAAAAGCCAGGAATAGAACTCTTTAAGACTCTTTGAGTATTAGAAAAGCAAGCATTTTTCATTATGGTGGCTGGATGCACTGGAAAATGTATTCCAAATTGCACATGTGGAATTACACAGGATACACAGCTTTATCCTATCACCTAATTACAAATTCAGGCATTACCTCATCTGTTCCACCTTCTTCCAGGACCGTTTCACCCACCATTCTACCCTCGACACACCTCTGACACGTCTCTCGAATTTGAGTTAGAGGTCCCATAACGAATCCTTGTGCTCATCTCTTTCCTCTTCCTCAACTTCTCCTTTTCTTGACCCCCTAATTTTGGCACAACATCAAATCTTCTGAAATGGTTTCAAGGCCTACAACCAGCTTTGGCCAGTTTGCCAGTTTTTGTTTCCCTTTATCAGTCCTGTCCCACAGATGGTGGAAACCTCTCTTGTTAAAATTCCTGTCTCTTGAAACTCTTGACAATGAATGAAAACTATATATTTTAGCTATCCTGGGAAACCATATAGTTGCTAGTAAGCTACATCAGTTTTATGGTTAGAGTGCATAAATGCTTTCAGTTACATCTTACTTGTACAGTTATCCCTTTTACATTTAATGTATAAAATTTTTTTGTTTTTAATCCTAGTGAAAATATTTTATCAGATAATGCTATAAATTATATATACGTTATATATTGATTATATATTCATATATCTGTAGATCAGGAAAAAATTAGTTATTTCATTTGTATATAAAACCACTATATCCTAAATGCAATCACAGGCAGGTATTTAAAAGTAAACAAAAAATACAAAGCTTTCAAAAAAATCTTGTCTCACATGATGCCAAAAAACCTTTTTTGCAATCTTGAGTTGCTGTTTCTAAAGCATGTAAAGCATAATAAAATTATATTTTACCTAAAGATATTAGGTATGCAATAATGCAAATATTTCCAAGACACTTGAAGTCTAATATTACATTGATCAAAATCATGCTTCCTCATTAAATGTGCATGCAATAAAAATATAGCTCTCATGTAGAAAAAGTAGGTGTGCATGCACCCACTTTGCTAATATCTACGACTGGAGGATTAAGTTAAAGACCTACTGGTACATTCCTCTGAATTACTACTTTAAAGGATTGCATAAGTACTTGGAGTGATGGTATTTACCTAAATAAGTAATTAATTAACTATTTGAGGCAAACAGATACTTCAGTCAAACCTCCGTATGTTTTTTGTCAGTTCTTATTTATCAACAGTCCAGATGGTTTATACAATTTAAAGTTTAATGTAAAATACATAACAGTAACTGTATTGCGTAATATCGCATATTCTGAAAAGTGCAACCTAATTCTTGCTCACAGTTCTGCTGTCATTTCTCATGATTCTTTCTATGCTACCTAGAAATACTCAGTCATCTCAACCTGCAAGTAAATTAACTTATTTTCTTTTAAATGCTTCCTAAAATAATCTCTGTGTAAAATGTGCAAATGCTCAGGTCAAAAGATAACATTTCCAACACAATATTAATTATAGTTTTCCAAACAGCTTGGAAAAAAATCCCATTTTGTGTGTTTATTTGTTAGAACTATTATTGATTTCCAAAAAAATTTTGAGACCTTTGAAATATATTCTGTCAACTTTTTTGATGTCTTTCACATTAGAAGCACTCTAACTTTATCTCTGAAAAAGCAACAACAATATTAACAATATCAACAACATAACCAAGACTGTAATAATAAAAACATACAAAACTACACAAAACAAAACAAATTATCAAAACAAATAAACAAACAAAACCGCTACAAAACCCCAAACCAAATAAATGATGCAACTGTCTATGGCCAAGAAACACCAGCTGGGAAGAAAAAGAGATCATAAAAAAACTAAAGGTAAAAAAGCTTGGCAAAATTTAATGTCTCTTTTTCATGCTTAATTCTTTACACTCAATTAAAGTAGAAGTTCTTTAATATGATATGATGTGGTTAACAAAGTACAGAATTGGCCCCTGAAACTACATTTTATATATGGACAAAAGGGAGGGGTGTATGATAAAGGCTGAACAAATATGCAAATATGTTCAATGCTGAATGGGGTCAGTGAATTAGTGAGAGATTATTTCAGTATTTCTCATCAGGTTTTAGACACTCTTAAAGAACCCAAATGTAGTAGTTTAACCCTGGCTGAGTGTCAAGGACCCACTAAAGCCACTGTCTCACTCCCCCCCTCTGCAAATGGACAGAGAAGAGAAAAAAAAAACCCAGAGGGTTTCACAACTTTGAGATAAGGACCATAAGAAACCCCTTACTGATCACCATCATGAGCAAAACAGACTCCAAGTGGCGATAGTAAGAATTTATTATTATCAAGATCAGAGCTTAAAAATGAGAAGTACAATAAATCTTACAGACACCTTTCCCCCCCCCCCCCCTTTCTAAGATCTACGTCCTCCCTCCAGCAGTGCAGGGAGATGGGAATGGGAGTTGCAGTCAAACGTTGTTTCTGCTGCTGCTCAGAGAGAGGAGTCCTTCTCCTGCTTCCCATAGGCTCTCTCCCATGGGAGACAGTTCTTCACAAACTGCTCCAGTGTGAGTCCGTCCCACTTGCAACAGTTCTTCAGACAGTGCTGCCATATGGGTCATTTTTCCAAAGGCTGCAGTCCTTCTGGCATGGGCTGTTCCAGCATGAGTCTCCCACAGGCCACAAGTCCTACCAGGACAAATCCTGCTCCAGTGTGGGCTCTTCTTCCCATGGGCTGCAGGTGCCTGCCAGGACCCTGCTCTAACATGGGCCTCCCATGGGGTCACAGCTTCCTTCCAGCATCCACTTGCTCCACCATGGTCTTCACCACGGGCTGCAGGGGAACCTCAGCTTCAGCACCAGGAGCACCTCCTGCCCCTCCTGCACTGACTTTGGTGTCTGCACTGTTGTTGTTCACAACTTCTCACTCAGCTCTTCTCTAGTGGCCATCTTCATCTGTCTCCTAATTTTTTCTTCATTTCTTAAATATTTTATCACGGAGGCGTTACTGTCACTCCTATTGGCCTGGCCTTGGCCAGCAGTGGGTCCAGCCTGGGGCCTGCTGGCATTGACTGTGCTGGAAATGGGGAAAGCTTCCAGCAGCTTCTCGAAGAAGCCTTCCCATGGGCCCTCTAGTACCAAAAACCTGGCCACAGAAACCCAATACACCAAGTTTTAATGAAATATTAAGCATATCTTATATTTTCCTGACAATATCAAATATTGATATTTTAGCACATCGTGTACATCGTGTATTGATATTTTAGCACAAAGTGTATAAACACTTTTCCCCCCACATTTCAATAAGGGATGACTTTTTAAAATAAATGGTGTCTCATGGGATTTGAAAAAATGGAATTTTAAGTAATTCTGTGACACTTCAAGGACTTTTCCAGCAATAGACTTTGAAGCATTGTTCACCTTTAATTAACAAACAAACAAACAAACAAACAAAAACCTTTTTCACCACATTTTTTCCAGATAAAAATATTTTTCTATACACAAGTCTGTTGTCATGATGTCTGACAATGATGAAGAAAGAGAAATGTCTAAGCATTAAGAGATAACCTCCATCATCTTGAAACCTTTGAGTATATGTGATGCTCAGGGATCTCATACAACAAATGCCATCTGTCAAGAGATCATATGCTTTTATTGATTATGAAGGTTAGCTAACATCAATGGGAGAAATCCCAACTCTTTAGGCATTCATAGCAAGTTTTACTGCTAACTTCAAGAAAAACTAAAAGTTATCCTATGTTTCCTGGGAGGAATCTGTAAAAATTCAAATGTGAAATTATACAACTTTTTAAGGAAGGCCAAAAATGCATGAATAATTAATTGCATAACTTTAAGATTATCAGTATCTTTCAGCATAATGTAGAACAGAAAGAGGCATAGAATGGAGGTTGTGTATTGCTTTCCAGGCTGCAGTGTACTATACCTCTGAATGGTTTGTGTACTTGTTTTAAGAAAAACAATTTAGCTTTAAAAGCCTTTATGTTGTACTGGTAGGTTCTATTTTCTACACTTTAATGAGTGTAGATTTATCAGAGAAATACATCTAAAACTGTATAAGTGTCATCCTGATTTTCTGATCTTCACCCACCACTCCAAACCTGAGAATTCATAAATTCCAGTGCAATGTCATTAACTTCTTTCATCTTACATGCTCTCATACAGACTACAGTTGATCAGTTGTTGGTTAGTTCCCTAACAGAAAAAAACTGTGATGCTGTGTACCAGCAGTTTATATATATATATATACACACACATATACACGCAGTAGGGAGTATATAAGAGTCTTGTAAAACTTGAAGGAAAACAGATTGATGCTAATTGCTCAAGTTCCTTGTGTCTGTTTGGTATTGATTGTATTCTGATTAGTGATATTTATTTTCTCTTTAAAAACACATTACAGAAAGTTGAGGCTTTTATTCTACATACAAATTTTAAGTAATAATTGCTTTCCAGAGTTGAGAGGGACATCTAGAGGTACAACTCCTTGACCAGAGTAATGTCAGATTATATTTGATTTCATAGGGCTGTGCACATCTTTCCAGTGAGAGACTACACAGCCTCATTGGGCAGCCTGTTCCACTTTTTGACAACTGTCACTATGACCTTTGTTTGTTTGTTTTTATTATCTATTTGAAATTGTTCTTGCTGCCACTTGTGTCTGTTGACTATCACCCTTTCACTGTGCACCTCTGAGAAGAGTTTGATAGTTTTTTTCTCTATTCATTAGGTAGCTAAAGACAAGCAATTGCCCCTTCTGTGGGCAGAGTATGGGAATTAGATGCTTTCTTCAAGAAGAATAAACCCAGAGTTCTTGATGTTACCGTCCAACGCTTCAGCCATCTTTGTGCTCAATTATTAATTTTTTTTCAGTTTGCCAATGCTTTCCTCATATTTGGGAGCTTCAGGGTGTGTCACCAGATACTTCCATAGATGCAGTCTTATGAGTGGTGAATAGTGAAGAATAATCGCTTCCTTGCGCCCACTGGCTACTTCTAGCTGGGGGCTGTGCTCTCACTGATGTAGCCCACTGTAGAGCTGATCTTCCCCACCACAAAGGTACACTGCTGAATCTCATCCAACTTGGTTTCCATCAGGATTCCCATCTCCATCTGCAAAGCTTTCAACTATCACTGGAGAATCTCCATTTCACTGCTAACGTGAAAGTTATCAAGACTAATGTGTCTATTCATAAGCTAAGTGGAAGTTAACCGTAATTTACAGAAATTATAAGAGAAATGGACTGAAGAAAGGAATCAATATTTTTGTGAAGAGAAAAAATGGCACTGCACCTGGATCAAGTTGTCCAATTTGGGTAAAACCAAAGTAGCTTGATCTGTTCTATAAAACCTCTTATAGAAATAAATACATACAGAGAAAGAACATGAGACAACTGGACAACAGTAATATTAGAGCAGCCAGAGAAAAATATTCTAAGCTAAAGAGATGAATAGAAGATAATAGATGAGGCATAAAATGATGAACAATTAAAAGACATTGAACAAGAATAAAATATAAGAGTTAAGTCTGAAAGTAGAATACAGTAAATTGACAAAACAGAAATTGAATACAGGAGCAAAAAATAAGCAAAGAATACAAAGCAGAAGAATATGGGAGCAGAATTGTGTCTCATGGCTTGTGTGATGAGATAAGGTAGATGCCTGGAAGACCTGAATTGAAGATGTTAGCAGTGAGAGAACAAGTGTTGACAAATTACTAAGGATATGAAATGAATAAGTGATGGAAAGAAGATTTTGAAAAGCTGTACAGCGTGCAATTACAGGAGCTGAAATAAGCCTGGAGAACATTCTCTCAGGAGAGATATACCTCAAGCAAGTGAGGAAAAGCAAGAAAAAGTAAAAATATCAGTACTAAGTTTGACAAATATGAATCCAGGAAGGGGAAATAATGTGGAGTATAACATGTGAGACTTCCACAATCATGCAATAAAATATGAAGAATACAATAATTACAACATCCAGAAGATATTTAACATCAATTCCAGAAAAAAAGCAAGTATGGGGAAATGAGAAAACCCATCTACAAGAGGAGTGAGAAGAACAAGTGAAAGAAATATTGAACCTTAACTTATTCTACTGCCACTTACAAGGATTCTAGAGATGTGACTGACAAAATATCTGTCAGTGACTTTTCCAGAGGAGTGAATAATACAAATCAGATTTTTTTGATAACAGAGATTCTGGAAAGTATCATCTGTTAGATATCACACTAAAGTAACTCCACAGGACTCAAAAAGGCATTCGATTACATTTCAAATAATAGAATATAGAATGCCAAACAAGAATGAGTGGCACTTTTAAACAGATAAACTTGTTGACACAAAATGTCTTCAGAGAATTAATGGCAGCAATAAAAGCAGATGAGAAATTGACCAAAGGACTATAGGTCAATAGAGAAGACAATCAAAGATGCTATCAGATGTGCTCATTTTAGTGATTAAAAGTAGAAAAACCTTTTGTACTGGAAATCAAAATAAGAAAATTCATAGTATGTGAGAACTCAGTGAGACAACGAAAGGGGAAACCTTAGATTTACAAACGATCATAGAATCATGGTCCTGTTCAACAACTCTTTATAGAGACTGACAAGATAGACTCATTTATGCCTTGAAGAAATTACTTAAAATCAAGCACTGAATTAAAAAGAGTTGAACCAGTCTTGAAAGTCAGATGTGTTGAAGTACTCAGGAGGAAGAGGTCCTCTTTTATTTTACTTTGAAATTGAACGTCAGTAAAACCAAGACAAGTCTGAATTGAATGAGTTTCCTAAATGGGAAGAAAATTCCTTTAAAATTGCAGTACTTACTACACACAGAAACTTTTCATTCAATCATAGAAAAAGCAAAACTGCAAGAACAAAGTTTTATTTCACTTTTTACATTTTAAATTTTTTAGACATAAAATCTTCCTGTATGGTTATTGCACTCTTGTTTGAATGCATGTTCATTTACTTGTAAGGACTTCTACAATTAATAAATTCAAGAAAGTTTGACAAAGAAAATCATGCCACCAAGATGAAGAGGAAACAACTGGTTTAAAATAGTTTAACATTTAAGAACACAATGCAAGTTCTCCAGAGCTAAAAGAAATAGAAATTTTACATTTCCAATGATGAAAAAATTATTATTTAATACATTATTTAATACATTAATCCTTCAATACAATTATTATACATTCAATATTGCTTCCTTTGTAAGTCTCCATCTCTTCTGGAAACCATCCAGAAAAGAACTGGAGAGATAGTGGTCTTACAAAGACTTCGCAAGGAAAAGGAGTCATTGAACTTCTTTTTATTTTGCTTCCTTCTCTGCTAGTGTTGTCGTTTGGCCAGTTAGTATCATAGTTGCAATATTTTAATAGAATCAGATGGTTTCTACAAAGTCAGTTATCAAGTATCTCTCTGGTTATCAGTACTGGATAAAAGCTTTTAATTGTGAGACATGAGGGCTGATGCTTCTCTACAGTTCTGAGATGGCCCTTATCTCCAAACACTACCTAGGGCTCCATCATGAACCCTTTGTGTGTGTAAAAAACAGAGTGGCTATTGCATGTCAGAATAGCATGTTTTATATCACTGAAAAAAAAACATTTTACACATTTGCCTTTTTGTTTTTCTCACCTTTTTCTTGCACTGAAGATGTGACTGCTTTTTGAACAGGCCAAAACCTAAAAACATCCTGAATCGATGAAGATAAGTCAGATTTTTTTTTCCTCTGGGCCTGTTTGGTCTATTACTGGACTCTGTTTTAGCATTCATATTAATTCCCATCCATAAGAACATACTCTGGTGTTTTGATGCACACCTACATTCATACTTTTGCATGCTGGCATAGTTGTAACACAACTACCTCTTTTACCTCCGTTGACAAAACAATTTATTTTAAATGTCCACATCAATCATAGTGGATTGACCTTGGGTTGCCTTAAGGTGCTCACCAAGCTGCTCTGTCACTCTTGCTTCTCAGCAGGAAAAGGGAAGAAAACATCATGAAAAAAACTTGTGAATCAAAATCAATTACCATCATAGCAAAACTGACCTGATTGAAGGACACTAATTTAATCTACTGCCAATTAATAGCAGAGTAGGATAATGAGAAATAAAACTAAAAAACACCTTCCTCATCCCTTTTCTTCTTTTGTGTCTCTATACTGATAAATGATACCTGATACCTCCTCCTGTTTTGAGTGGTGCAGGAGAGATGCAGAATGTGGTTTGTAGTCAGCTGGTAACATTTTGCCACTGCTTCCTTCTCTCTCTTTTCTCTGCTCTAGTGTGAGGACCCTGCCATAAGATACAGTCGTGCATGGACTTCTGCAATGCTGGTCCTTCCCACAGGCTGCAATTCTTCAAGGACTGCTCTAGGGTGGGTGCCCCAGAGGTTACAGTTCTTGCCAGAAAACTTGAACCTCTGAAAACCTCTGAACTTTTCAGAGGCCTCAGTTCTTGCCAGGAGCCTGCTCCAGAATAGGCTCTTCACAGTGTTCAGCTTTCTTGAGGACATATCCATCTACCCCATAGGCTGCTGGTGGATCAATGCTCCACTGTGAACTGTATCCTTAATTTATTGATGGGCGAGAATGCACAGGCTTCCTATGCAATGCATAGTGAATTGGAAGGGAATCGTTTTATTGTGATATGGCATTATTTTTATACTTGCTAATAGTTTATCTATTTGATTTTTTATTATATCCCAGATAACTTCAGCCTTAACAACAGGTTCTTTAAGGCCAAGTCCTTAACCAATCATCTGAGGGTTAACTGTCCACAAGCTCTCCACGCGCTCTCTCCGTCAGGCTGCAAGTTGCCAATAGCTAATGCATGTTTTGTTAAGCTATCCTATCATAAACTGTCACATCTCTATCATAGATTGCCAAATCAATTCAGCATTTTATTAGAATTTTTTGGCCATAGAATCTATGTATTTTAGACTAAACATTTTAAAATTAGAGTGTTAGCCATAGAACTCATGTTTTTAGTAAGGTTGGAAGTTCTCAAGGGAAAGTGCATAGTTTATCATTTCTTGTGAAGATTCTTTACAGGCAAGTATTTTGGTAAAAACAGGGAGCATTGCTTGCACCTGTGAAAAGACTGATAAAAAGTGAGAAAGAAGACAAAACAGATCCACAAGGCTGGATCTAGGACTTAAACCAACTCCAGAAGGCAGGAAGCCATGCCAGAAGTGGAGAGTCAAGAAAAAAATATAGCAAGAAAGGTGTTGGTGCCTGGCACCAGGTGTCACTTCACAACCTCCAAATCAATTCAAACGGGTGTACTAAGGGTGGAACATGGGGTGGAACAGGTGAGGTAATCGTTGAATCTGTAATTAGAGAATTGTAAAAAGTTATGAAACCTGTATGGTTTGGAGTGCATTCTTTGAAATTTTTCAGGTGCACCCAGCACTGGAATAAATGCGTGCTTTTTGGCTTTCTATACTCAAAACGAGTCTAGAGAGTTTTATCTCTGATTTTTTAGCAACAGAACCTCCATGGGCTGCAGAGGAAGAGCCTGACTCATCATGGCCTGCACCATTGACTGAAGGAGTGCTACTGTGCCTTCTCTGTGGCTTCTCCTCAGACCCTGCTTGAGCCCAGGCTAGCTCGCAGCCACCTTTGAGCGCCTCGGGGCAGATGTCTGGGCACCAGAGCACCAAACGTCTCTCCTCAGAAGAGCTCGGGCACTCCGGCGACTCTGGAGCCACTAGTTAGGTGGTACGCCCTGCCACACACCTCGCAAGAGGCTTCTTCAGTGTGGTCAGTTTG
>WEIV01016620.1:154990-167062 GCA_013390005.1 Calyptomena viridis | reverse complement strand
AATTATTAAAATCATGAAATTAGAAATTATTAAAATCATGTTTTACAAAGACTTTCTAGGGTATTATTTTATTTGGGGATATGACCGGGTTCAGAGATCAAAGATAATGTGGTATCTACCTGCATTACAGATTAAAGAAAAGACAAAGAAGTAAACCCTTATAATTAATTTCCTACAAGACAATGCCACATATACTTTACAAAATAACAAATATAAATGAACGTGTAATTTATTTTGTGCATGAAAAGTAAATGGAGGTAAACTGTGTACCATAAACATTGCTCAAGTAATGTTTGAACAGTATAAAACCCAAAGAAAAGAAAAAATTCAGCCTCAGAGAGGAAATTATTCTTTGAATATTCTTTGAATAGCCTTTCAGAAAGTAAAGCATAAGATGTGATTATGTTAAAATATTATGAATTTGTACATTCATCTGTCTGTTTCAAAAGAATGATGAAATTATAGTAAAATGGAGGAAGAAAATATTTACAATACTTTGATAGCCTTCTAATCCTGATTTTTTTTTTCTGACACTTTTTCTTAGTATGTGGACAACTGAAGAGCAACAGTGATAAACCTCAAATTAGTTCCAAGTTTTTCCAACCCCCCTCATAAAAGCCATTGTTCATATATCGTAGCTAGAGGTGCATTCAGACTACACTTTGGGTTTATAGTTTTCCACAGTCACATATCTTCTGGCAGTGAGTGATCCCCTTTTGTACAAATCATATTTCTCATATTAATTTCTGGAAAATTATGTAGTGATGGTCTACTACTAAGAAACTGTTAAAAGATGAAGTCTCCAGATGGTTCTCCAGAATTAGGACAACCTTCAGGGATGCTATGGAACAGATCCCCATACATTCATTTCTATGGTCAAAATAGACAAAAAGAGAGCTTCATAGGCTATTATCAGAATATCTGTCTCAAATGTTCCTGGGAACAAATGTAAACTTGTTCAAACCAGTTCATAAAATACCTTCTGGCACATTGCCTTTTCCATTTTCTCTCCCTTAAACAGGCTTTCAAAATTAAATGGCTCCAGTTTTTTCTTCATAGCATCCATTAATTATAGCTAAGAAAAATATAAAACAGAGTTGCCATTTTTTTTCTCTGCTTACTATGGATACTCCATCAAAAAAATTATCATAAGAGATAATTAATTTGAAGCTACTCATTTAATCTGTCTGTGGGCAGGCCACTGTGTGATCTGCAAAATTAAACTGACAAAGCAAAGGAGTAAATTCTATCCTGTAAAACATTCAAATCATTTCCAGCTGACAAAATTGGTGCATAGAAACTTTATTTATTTTTAACCATCTGAAATTTAGTCATACTTGGGCATCTTGACAAACAAGTCTTCTGCAGTCCTTCCTGTACAGAAAGACAGGGTTTTCTTTCCCAAGGTGACTCAAAATGGTTAATACTCTTGTGCTTATCTGTATCAACAAATGTAGAGAGCTTTAAGGTCTAGATACCTGCATTTTGGTGAAATAATCTTGAGTTTACCATCCAAATACATATTTAAGCAATACTTTTTCAGTATTTTGTTTTAATTGAAGTTTTTAAATGGAGATGAAGGTGATGATGAAAGTGTTCTGTAACATGCTAACCACTTTTCGCTTACTCTTGCAAGTGTTAAGAGAGTAAAAAAGCTCAAAAGTTTGTTAAGAAATGAACTACCATGTTTAGGAAAAAAATCAACTCTTACTAGATTTGAAAATTGTAAGTTTAAATACAGGCAAGCTATGAAAGCTGTATATCCTTCCCAAACAGAAAGTTGAAGGTCTAAAAGATATGTTTAATCACAAAGAGGTCTTGAGCGCAGGAGCCAAGCAGGGTGGTCATGGGGACTTTGCATTTGAGCCTGAGGGGAGAAGAAACAATTAATAATAAGCAATGTCGCCTCAAGAAAAGTGAGCATTCTCCATTGGAGAATTGAATTTATAAGAGTAATTGTTAGACGATCAATTTATGAATAAAATATGATTTTCCATAAACCATATGATTCCATTGGATTTAATCTACTCCATCTCTTTTAGACAAAGTTATGAATATGCAAATCAATTATATAATGATCTTGTCTAAACTATTCAGAGACAATGAATTTTAAAGATAATTAGCAAAAACACAATGGTGAATTTTTTGTTTACTCTCCCTTATACCTTTCTCAAAATTGAACTCCAACATAGTTTTTTTTATGTAACAGACAGATCTACTTTTCTTTCGGTAACTAACAAAACTCTAAATCTTTTACATTTACAGAGCAAACATAAGGTATTCATTTATTTTTGAAGTATTACTTTGTTTAAGATTGCATTTTTGTCCTTCCAGTTTTTTGAGTTTCTGAAATAAATTATAAGAAATTGTTCAGTTGTTGGGCATCTGAGTAGACATTTATATAAATTTAGAAGATCAACATACATTGACCAATATACGTATGCAAGTATAAGAGTTAGGATTTTCTCAGGTTTTAAACAAGAACAGCATGATAATTCATTGAAGATTTGTTTCTAAAAGCAGTAAGTTCTTGAGACTTCCCTAAATAAATTCTTCTGGGTATGAAATTTTTTCTTCTAATGAAGATTTCCTTGAGTATACAATGACTATATAACTAGTCATAAACAAAAATAATATCATGAGGAAATAAAAAAAAACAGAATGAATGTATATTTAACTATTTTTATTAAAAAAATGTTTAGAACTTTTGCAATTTTCTTATCTCAGCCACTAAAACTGCCTCACCTCCTAGAAGCCTAATATTGCCAATCAGACACAATACTGAATACAAATGTAAGTATAGTCACCAGTCTCATTTACCTACCTAATATTCTGTGTCACCTCATAAAAAAATTCATAAAAAACCCCAACATTAGCTCCCTCTCTGAATGTGCTTCCCTGCTGGTATATACAAATAGCGTATTGGACAAATTCAAGGCATGGTGAATTTATTAAACTTAAACAGATTGTTGGCATCAGCAGCAGATCTGATTCATATCCAATACATTCTATATTTCATTTATATTGTGCCAGCGATCTGTGTATTACGTGTTTGATAGTTCTGGTTGTCCCATGGCCTTGTCAAAACAGCACATTCTGAAGATGTCAGAAATCCTCAATCTCCACTGGAAAAAAATTTATAGGTAGGAAAAAAAAGAAATATCTTGGAAAGCATGAACATATGGTAGGCAGAGTCTTATTTCCTGCAATTTTATTTTCTCATTGAAAATGATGAAGCTGCGGGACATTGAGTGTAAATTAGTTTCAGAAGTGTTACCTAGGAAACTATTCTAGTCAGAATTCAGGATTTTTTCATTCCTCTCCTTTCTATTTTGATAGAATCACAGAATCATTAAGAATGGAAAAGACCTCCAAGATTGAGTCCACCCTTTGACTGAACACCACCATGTCAAGTAAACTATAGCACTAAGTGCCATGTCCAGTCACTTACTGAACACTTCAGTGATGATGCATGCCCTGTTTCTGTGGGCTGTCCATTCCAGTGCTTAACCACCCTTTGAATGAAAAAATTCTTCCTGATATTCAACCTGAACTTTCTCTGGCACAGCTTGAAGCCATTCCTTCTTGTTCTGTTACTATTTTCCTGGGGTAGTCCGACTTCAACCTTTCTCCCCACATCACAAACCCATGATAATATCAAGGCCTAACTTTTTACAGCATATATTTAGGCAAGGTTTGAAGCTCAAAACACTTTTATTGCAAATGAAAACATTTTTTAATTAATTGTTAAAGCATTAGACTAGTAGTATTTTTCATTCTTCTTTCTAAAATAGCCTATCCATCTTTTTTTTTTTTAATTTTACTTCAATACAAGATAATGCTAAATTGCACAGTTTTGTGGAATTGATGAACTTTCAAGAAACTGAGAGCAAACCAGGACTTTGCAATGGATGAGGATGAGAATCTGGTGGTTCTGCATGTTGTAGTGGATTGGTGGGATTGTGTGAACTGATGTGCAAGGGAAAGGGGGAGCAGAGGGGAAAAGAGATGGTGATAAGCAGAATAAAGGCATATAAAAGGGGTTAGTAATGTGTACAACAGGACTTGTCAGTATGGTTGTCTAGCTGAGCCTGTGCTCAATCACTGCAGTCTGTCCTGTCTTCCTGTATCTTCTTATTGAATCTTTTCTTGACTACCTCTCAATGTAATCTCACTCTCTGTGCTCTGTGTGTGTGTGTCTGTGTGTGCGTTGCAAGGACATGGGGGAGACCCTATGTGTGAATGAAATTTGTGAGCAGCTACTGGAGTCAGACCAGGGGATGGGCACCCCTGGCCATTGGTATCAGCTACAGGAGAACAGCAGCTACATCTGTAGTTCACATCTGTGTTGCATGGCATGGATCTGGTCTCCAGCTGCTGGGGCAGGAGGGGTTCTGAGCTGGAGCAACTGCAGAAGGCAGCAACAGTCCTGACATACCTAACATAAATCACTCTCTTCACTGGCTTATGGATGATTAACTGTGTAGGTATTTATAGAGAAAGAACAATTGCTATGGTGAAATGTAAACTTAACTTATGCCTTAGTCTTCTATTCCCAAATCATTGATTGTCATAGTAAATTCAGTTAAGCTCTATTAGCAAAACAATTTCCTAGCTAATTCCCTGAGATAGCTGTAATCAACCTATGAGCCAAACCTACAAGTAGTAACAAAAGGACTATCAGCTGTCAATCATGACCCTGGCAGCCTAACAGATGAGTGTAACTTAAAAGCCCTTGCAAAGCCTAGCTACTATTAGTTGCTGTTTCCATATATGGTTATGTGATGTTTTTGGAAATATTATAAGGAACCCTGGTTGAGAAAAATAAACATCTTTGGCTTTAGTCTTCGAGACTATGTGTTGTCAGAGTCCACGAACCTTGAACGCTACAATTGATTCCATTAGATTTGTTTGTAACACTGAAAAATATCTTGCCACAGAAAAAAATGAATCATACCTTATAGGTGGAGCTCAGAACCTGCTGTCAGTCCAGTTTAACAGTCTACTAGTCCACATAATTAGCCCAGCTACAGAAATCCCTAGTTTAGAGCACAGCAGTAAATTACAGTAACACAAGTCCTCCTGCCTGGAGGGATGTGAATTTTTTGTTGGAGTTCTTGTCTATTTACTTGAAGAAGCATGATTCTGATGCTAACATTGGGCCTTACTTTCTCCTTAGCCTGAGGGTCGTGCTTGGAGATCTGAGTGTGTATTCCCTGTCCCTCATTGCTTGCCTTCTGAGAGTCCCCATATGGGAGAGGAGCGGGAGGGAGGAACCAGCTTCAAGCAGTCAAGGCTGTTCTGGCCCTCTCAGAAATCCCTGCACTGCCCCTACTGGGTCATACTGGTGATGAGGGGCGAAGATTCTGCTCATTTTTATATCTTCAGGGGCACACTGATCTTGCTTGAACTCATGCTCACCAGTTCTAACCTGCATGGAAAAAATGGCAATGCCCAAACTATTCCTTTTGTTTTCCACAGCTAACAGTCATTTTGTTCCCGTTTTATTTTTCATAGCTACAAGAAAGAGAAAACTGTTTCTATGGAAATAGATGAAAATTTGTTAAAAAAAATTGAGTTGTATATTTTTAGCATTATACCACTAATAGACTGATTGCCTAGCATCGAAAAATATTTGCAGAAATAATAAACCTACATTATTAATTTGCAAAACTATGCAATACCTCTCTTGAGTGGGGGTGATTTTAAATACATGGGTTCTTTGAGAGCACAGGTTGTGCATAACTCTCATAGCACCATTATTCTGAAGACTGACTAATTCTGTTAAAAAATTCTTTGAAACTCCTCTAAAGCTGGAATCATTCAAGATCTATGACTGCGATTGTCCTGTCTAGAGGTGCAAATGCCCTACTGTATGGAGTTATACAAAGGGAGGTGAATCACAACTATCAAAAGACAGAGAAAAAAAATCTATTAGTTTCTTCAAGAATATTATTAAACAAATCAGCTGCTCATTTCCAGTCTTATCCTATAACTTTTCTCACAGACTAAACCTTTAACAAAAATTTATTTCTGTTGTCTCAAGGGTAAGAAATGATTCTTCGTAAATATTACTGTTTGCTTTTAAGGTTTGAAAACTGGATATGCAAATAGGTTCTGTCAAATGCTAGCGGCAGTGTACTATATATGTACTCTGTATTTGTAATTATTTTTTGCTGGCTTTTATTGTCTTAGTAACCAATTCACTTCACTTGGAGATCTGTACTATTTCTGGTGTGGTAACTTGCAGGAGTCTGAATATATGACCTTTTACCACTACTAATTTCATGCATCTTCTTAGGTATAACACATAGGAACAAAGGATTCTTTGTTGGATGAAATGTTCAGACAAAAGGTTTTTTTGCTGGCTTAGGCAGTACAATATTTCTGCAGCATATTTATCTAGGTATTCATTTTTCAGACTGATTGGGGGAAAAAAACACAAAAGAAAAAAAACATACAAAAAACCCCAAACCAAATTGGTATGATAAAATATATAAGCACTCAACGTAAGTACATTCAACTTGGTCTACCTCCACAATTGTTTTCAACTGAGTAATAGAAAGAGAGAGAAGTTACAGGGAGATAGGAATTTCTGATCTTTAAGGTCAAAAATCTTATATTTGAAAAGCAGAATTCTTCTTCAAATGTACTTCTTTTTTCAAAAGTGCTCAAGTAACATGAAAATCTTTATGAATTACAGAATGTGGGGTATTTTTATGCTTCAAATAATTATTTTTTATCTGCTTTTAATACAATTCAGATAAAATAGTATCTATTTTTGTTGTTGACATTTCTATGGTCTTTTTATATTGGATGTTTTATAAAAACAAACATAATAAATTATGTGCTTTCAATAGAAAACGTTTAAGAGACAGTAAGTGTCTGGGTTTTTATTATTATTGTTGTGAGAAAAATGTTCATGAGCAACATATATTGACATTGTCTGAAGAATCATGGATCTCCCATGTGTATAGTATCTTGAGAGAAATTAAATGTAAGAAGTTGTTTGAAATCGAGTCAGCTTAATAGGTAGTTAAATCAGGTGATAGATACCTGTGACAAATTTCCTGTTAACTTTAAGACTTGATAATACTTATTGCTTACAGTGAATTAAAAGGAAGTAAGGTCACCTAAAACTAATACAAAAGCCAGCCATTGATTTGTCATTGTCATTAGCTTTCCTTGATTTTGAAATTAATCTGATTTTTCTTTAATTCACAATTCATTTACATATTTATCAGAAACCTCGGGAATATCTACAACGTGTTTATATTCCAGTGCTAAATTTGTGCTAAAAGTTACATTATTTTGTCTTCATGGAAACTCAGAATCTAAACAGTGGCTCATGAGATTTATTCAAGCATTAAAAATTGTGTCAACATTGAACATAATAGTTTACCGTCAAACATACTGGCTGGTAGCATATTCATTGGACAAAGGACTTGCTTAAAAGGGAAAGAATGCTGTTGGCTGACCAAGAATAGAGTCCACCTAATTATTCAAAAACTTCACGGCACGAGATTGTTTCAGGTAAACATCCTGCATTAAGTTCTAATTGTTCATGCACCGCTATGCTCAGAAAGAGTAACTTGCCTCCCTTAACAACAAATTCATTATAAATTATTTAGTAGATAGCAATTTACTGCTTGTAAAGGAAATAAGAACCATAAATTTTGCATATGCAGTTAATGCATCTGAAGAAACGGATTAGATATGAATTATATATTGGCAGTATTACACCACACTGCTGGTGAAGTGTAGTTTAACTACTACTCATTTTCTGAGACAGAGCAAATCACCTAAGTCTCCACTAAACCTTATGTACTGAAAACACTAGTTTCTAAGTCATGCTTCTCTGTCCATGATTGTTCTGTTTTCTTCAGAAGTTAACAAGCATTCCTCCTTCTCAGTATCACCCTTTATACCACCTAATCAATACCATTTTCAATAGATAAAGCATATATGCAAAAAAATCTTGAGAGTTTTTTTTAGCTGCATGAGAGAGAACTATTTTTCAACTATTGTCAGAAATTTCAGGATCAAATAGGATTTCAATGAGTCCATGAACCAGTTACTGTATGACATTCTCTTGTATCCTGATTTAGATGGGTTTGCAACAAATGTATAATTACACCTTTAGGATGGGAAAACTAGATAAAGGGAATATTGGACTGACTTCCATGACCTGTGATTTTTCAATGATGGCTATCTAAAAATTATCATTGCACTCTAGCATATTGACTTAGAAATGTAGATGGATAGAGAGGGGCAAGCAAAAATCTATATCAAGGCTTAAAAATCTTTGTAAACTGTCAGTGAGGTCATTTACAGGAACATTGAGTTGTTTGTATTGAAATTTAGGTGCTGAAGTTCTACTGTTTTTAATTTGTTGAATTTTGTCATTAGGACATTTAGATGACATAACAGATTTAATTCCTATTCACTTCTTCATTTTTGGCTTTTAGTGTATTTTTTTTCTAGTCCAAAGGATGTAAAACACATATTGCAAAAAATTAAGACTAGGAAAGGCATCTCAGGTCTACATATTCTTAGTTATGTGCTGAACTCATGGGAAAACTCACATTTCTTTTAGCATTGCCTTCTTCTGAACTCAGATGTGTTCTTGACTTCACAATGACCCAGTTTCAAAAAAGTACTGCCTGGCCTGTCTGCTGGTAGATGGGATTTTGAGAATAACTTTTTTTCTTTTTCCTTAGAGAGATCTTAGGTGTCCTAACTTTTGGTGAGCTATAGTTCTACAGAAATATACTTTTTTATCTCTGTTGCTGAGTCTTTTCTCTTCAAAAGGCAGTTCAGTGTTTTAAACTCCAGGTAGAAACTAACATTACAAAACCACATGTGAAGTGTCTGTTTTAATCATCTTTCTGGTTTATTTTTCTAATGGTTGTCTGCTATACTTTAAATGAAACAGAGGCATCTAACGTTATATTTAGTGGATGGAAAAGGAAAGATTCTTTTTAACAGTCTGATGTGGCCTTTAAAGGTTTTCAGTTTTCTTCACTGACAATATTGATTTACTAACTTCTAAATTAGGAACGTAAAGAACTAGTAACTAGTGGGAATGTAATCTTTGATATTACAAATCTAAAATTAAAAATTTAGTGTAGGATGTTAAAAGTGGCTTACAGGTTTGTTTTACTTTCAGCTAGCTCCACTCACTCCAGCCCAAGGACCTCAAAATGAATCTCCAAGTGTAATCACAGAGGTTTCTGTGGGAAATTCAAGCCAAGCCCCCACTACTATTCTGCCTATTACTCTTTTCAACAGAAGAGAAAAAACAGAAGTTTGGTCTAACAGAATGTTTTTTCAAGCACAGATAAAATTCAAAACAAGACACAGCTGAAAATGGGAATAAATTATTTGGATTTTTTTCTTCTCTCTTCTGGAATTATTTTCTGGCTATGAACCACAGTGTGGGTGAATTACATGGCCATAACAAAAACTACTTCAGCAATGTAAAGTCCTCTAAGAATGTGTCTAATTCCCCTTTCCGCCTATAGTCTTCCAGAAAATGGAATGAGGACACATTGTCCCATTTTCAAAATCAGAAAAAACTTATGTCTCAAGAAACCTTTTCTTCTTCAGTAGTGCTGATGCTCACAGGAAGAGATGAATTATCAAAAACTATTTACAAGTAAGACTTTAGAAATCTTGTTATATTATTAAAAAGTCAAACCCAACAAGAAAAAAAAACCAAAACAGACAACCTACACAAACCACATTTCTTTTCAGTATGATGCAAGTTGCATACACTGAAAGAAATTATACAAGGTCCAGTAGACTTTAGAGAAGATATAAAGAGCTTGTGATGAATTATACTGGTAAATAATATATACTGGTAATAATATATATATAATATATACTGGTAAATAATACTAGTAAAGATGAGAAATAAAAGATCCAGAAGAGTAAAAGTATCCTGACTTTTGACTTTTCCTGTGCAGAAAAGCATAGACAAATGCGTTTCTATTTTTGTGTGAAAGAAGTTGGACGAGGAGTTTTGCAACAATAAAATATATGAAGCTTTCAAAATTCTATTTCATGGAAAATCAAAAAACTATTTTTGATAATTAGTCAGTGGTTTTACAGTAATTAGTAAAAAGATTAGTTGCAAGGGCTTACTGTCTGTCTGTATGTGTTTAAATACATGTGTATCTGCTAACGGATTACGCATTTTGTACAGTGGACTTTTCGGTGACCTTACAGCTGTACTCAAAAGTGACTGGGTTGTGCAAATAAAGTCACAGTTTAAAGGGTACTGAAGAAATATGAGATTGTGTCCCCAAAGAGCAATCAGAAACTGACAGCAATAGCCTTGAAAGTGCAAGCATAGGACAATAGACAAGGTCCCAGGCTATAATCATAAATCACTAATGATTAATTACTGATCATTAAAGGAACACAACCTTGGCAGCTCCTTGAAAACCATCTCAGGATTAAAAATTAAAACAGAAATGAAATCTCAAGCATTTGTAAAACATACCATGTAGAGTAAAACTTAGATGTAACATGGAGTTTATGAATTAGAAAACAGAGTAAGCAAGTAAACTGTATTGGCAAATATTTTAAGAAGTGACCCAAGCAAATCCAAGAGTCAGGAATAAGATTAATTAATTTGCTTTTTCTTTTGGTATGTATGGCAAAAATACCTGAAGTGCACAGGTTACTGAATATACAGGCTGAAATGAGATGTCAAATGTTAATCCACATAACAAGGACCGACCTTTACAATAACTAAAAAACATGTCTTCGAAATTCAACTGTGATCACTGCTACATACCTAGAGTGCCTACTTTCCCCCCAAACACTTGTGCATTGTGATATTGTGATTATGTATGAACCATGTTTCCTAAGTATTGTTATGAGATGACATCTGTGACAGTGACAACTGTGAAAAATAGGAATCTGTATTACAGAAGTTGTTCCCCCTATAGATTAGAATAGTTAGGTTGATAAAGAAGGAAGCTGGATTAATTTTGCATTTTTTACAAAGCTATCCTTTTTTTTATGCTACTTACTTTAAAATCAATTTTTTGAATAATATCTTGACAAGTCATTTCCCACATAAAAATTAGACTGACAGATGTGTCATTTCTCCAGACCTTCTTTTCTTTAGTTCTTAGGGCATGAATATTCTTTTTCTATAAATTCTATAAAGTAACAAGCATTACTTGAAATATCCTTTTGACTAGTTCTGTTGCTTTAGGGTCAATTTCCTTATGCTTTGCCATATTTGAGATAACATAAAACTTTTGTTGCTTGTTCTCTCTTTCTCCTGGCCTATATTCTTATCTCCCTGTCAAAATTATTTGCATGCTATGCAGTATATGATCAAAGTTAGCGATTTTTTTTTTTTGGGGGGGTGATGACTGAAACAAAAAAGTGCAAGAAGCTATTCAAGACTTTTCCATATCCATTAATTTTTTTCCTGTTCTTCTTCTGTACTCTATCTGTATTCTTCTTCTCTGTTTATCTTTATGCAGGTTTCCTTGTTACCTCTTTTTTACTAATATATATACAAATGAATCTTACTCTTTCTAGCTTTGGGATCACTTGCTTAATGTATTCCTTTTTACTAATCCTTCATAATGGGGTTGTCTTTCCACTTATGCAATCTCTATTTGATTTCCTAGTTACTGGAAAACTAAATTATCAACCTAAATTACCAACCTAAATTATCCTAAATTATCAACCAAACAGTCTGATAATTGGTATAAAATTACTATGGTGTCTACAGTATCAGATTTGGTTTTACTTAATATAATTCCTAAAAATTACTAGAACAGAAGTGATCACTTCCTGAGTCCTTACTGAATAACCATTTTCTCTGTAAGGACCTGTGGTAGTTTTTAGTGGCCAGGTTTTTTCTTGTTAGCAGGGGGGCTTATGGGGAGGCTTCTTTGAGAAACTGCTGGAAGTTTCTCCATTTCCAGCAGAGCCAATGTCAGTCAGCTCCAGGCTGGACCCGCCGCTGGCCAAGGCCAGGCCAATGAGGAGTTATGGAAACGCCTCTGTCATAACATATTTAAGAAGGAGAAAAAAAAAAGT
>WEIV01016620.1:132179-154687 GCA_013390005.1 Calyptomena viridis | reverse complement strand
TGTGTGTGTGAGTCCTTGGCATTTAGCCAGGGTCAAACCACCACAGGACCACATGTGAATGATCCTTAGAAGTGGTCATTGGACAAGATCTGAATTTCAGCAGATGGATTTGGGAGTTCATTTGGCTTGATTCTGCTTCCTGCCTAACTGCTTTGTGATAGACAACCAATAGAAGAGGAGCAATGAACTTGAAAGAGTGGGAAAGAAGGTATTTAAATCTAGACTACTGAGAAAAAATGCAAATAATGAACTAAGTATTTTTTAGGAAATGTCAATTAGAAATAATGAAAAGTATTGCAAAATCACTTTCTTTAATTGAAGATGTTTTCTCACAGAAATTTTGTGTTAAATTTTAAATTGTTAAATTTTGTTGTAGTTAACTGGAAATGTTATATCACATTCCCTCATTTCCTCTAGTTTGTGAACATGACTCTTAGAAGAACTATATTACATTTTATAAATAGAACTATTGTCAAAATAAATCATTTTATCAAAAAAATTTGCCCCAAAGTAAAATTTTGTGTATATGCTATAAATCTTTGCAAAGCAACATGTTTAGTTAGCCTCTGTATTGATAAATATGGCCCCTGTAAAAATGACCCAAATCAAGACAAGGCTTGTAGCATAAACCTTATGAAGCTATTAGAAAAGTATAAAAACGAATCTATCATTACGGATAAAGAGCATGAAAAATAAATATTTTTAAAAGGAAAATGGATATTAATGACACATAACTCATACTTTGACTACATTGAAACTATTTTTACCTTCCTTTAAACAAAATAGCCAGTTGTGAAATTATAATTAACGACCTTTTTGTTATTGATTTTATTAATGTAAAAATCAATATAGCTTTTAACTTGAAACAATTTTATTTTGACACAGAGTATGGCATTTAAAATTAGACATTACTTTTTATTTCTTGTATAAATTGACAGTGGTCACATGTCTCCTACTAAATACACTCTAAGTGTGAATGACAGAGTACTGATCATACAGTTATTGCTTTATTCTCTTTCAGACTGGGAAATGGCTCTCATCAAACAGTTTAGTGCTAATGGTTCCTGCCCATATCAAGCCTTGAACTGTGCCTGAGCATTTTTGGGGAAAGTGGTGTTTGATATGCTAGAATTGGGCTAAAATTTAACAATAAGAACAATAAAGTTCCAACATTGTGGCATTTGCCTTCTTTTCATTAATAAGCATAGATACAGATATTATGTACCCTATGATCCTCATTCAGTAAGTAAATATAAAAATATTCCTATTAAATTTAAGAGGACTAATCAAGTTCTTAAAGTTAAGTGCTTAAACTTGTTGGATGAATAAAACACCAGTTTTATCACATTAGGAAATGTTATCCCTTTCAAGTAATCTCATAATTCTGAAAAACAATGTAGCATGAGATCTGAAGTAGGCATACAGCTAGAAAGATTAACAGATAGATCATGACTACCTGATATTTTCCAACAAATGACAAAGGTAATGATAAAGAGGGAGGCAACGCCTTTTTTTTTAATATTAATTTGTGCTTAGATAACAAATAACAATGTTTCTCTTATTGTCTGTGTTAATATCAGTATATAGTAAAAAAACTAAATAAATATGAGTTTGCATCCTACAGTGAGAAAATAAGGAAAGAATCATCAGAAAAAAATACAATCTTTTAGAGAAGGAAAGAGTTGAGAAAGGAAATTAAGGAAACAACAACTTGAGGCAAAGTATCATTGGACAATTAGCAAGGCTGATTTTCCCTTGGCTTTACTTAGGAACAAAAAGAAGGATTAAGGTTTATTTTTCACTTTTCTCTTTCCTGAAATGGAAGCAGTCAGACAACAAATGTCCCATTTAAAAATAACCAAATCAGAAACTAAAAATTCCAACTTTTTATTCTTTGTCTATTAGACTATAATTTGTAAAGTATTTTATGAAGCTTCTTTGTATCTCAAGTCTTCAGTTGAGAGATATATCAAACCAGACAATAACTCAGCTCAAAATAGTTGACAGGGTGCTTTCTTGCTTGCAGAATGTTAGATCAGATACAAGAAAGAGTTAAAAAAAGTAGTTTAAGAACTATTTTATTTTAATAGGTTTTATTGGTCCAGCATTAGCAGAAAATACTTTAAAATATACTAGAACTTTTACAAGATGGTAATCATCAGGACCTGCATGAAATCCTCAATAAGTTGGCAGATTACATCAAGCTAGTCAGGAGTGTTGTTCTGCTTGAAGGTAGGAAGGCTCTGCAGAGAGGTCTTCACAGTCTGGATTGCTGGATTGAGGATAATTGCATATGGTTCAATAACGCAAAGTGCAATGTCATGCGTTTAGGACACAACAACCTCATGTAGTGCTATGGCCTTGGAGAAGAGTGACTGGAAAGCTGTTCAGCAGAAAGGGACTTGGGGGTATGGTTTGACAGCTGGCTGAAAATTAGATAGCCAGGTGGCCAAGAAAAGCAGTGGCATCTTGGCCCTTATCAAGCATAGTGTGGCCAGCAGGACTAAGGAAGTGATTGTTCTGCTGTACTTGGCATTGCTGAGGCTGCACCTCAATTACTATGTTCAGTTTTGGGACTCTCACTTCAAAAAGGACATTGAGGCTTTGGAGCATATATGGAGAAGGGTAACGAAGATGGTAAAGAGTCTACAAAGTAAGTCCTTCGAGGAGCAGCTGAGGAAACTGTGGTTATTTAGTCTGGAGAAGATGAGTCTCAGGGGGGATCTCATTGCTCTATACAAATACCTGAAAGGAGATTGTAGCAAGGTGGGAGTTGATATCTTCCGCCATGTCTTAAGTGAAAGAACAAAAGGAAATGGCTTTATGTTTCAACAGGGGAGGTTCACATTAGATATTAGAAAAAATTTTTTCACTGACAGAGTGATTAAGCATTGGAATGAGTTGTCCAGGGAGGTGAGAGAGTCATTGTCTCTGGAAGTGTTCAAGAGGTGTCTGGATACAACATTTGTGGATATGGTTAAGGGGTGATTACAGTGGTGCATGGTTAACAGATGAACTAGACGATCTTGAATGTCTCTTCCAATCTCAATGATTCTGTCATTCTGTGAAATCTGTAGTTTGAAAAAGGATTGTCAATTTTTCTCATGTGCCTGATACTTACTCTGCCACTTTTGAAATTTTAAAAGCCTCATTGTTTTATTACCTCTATTGTTATTTTCACAGAACATTCTTGAGAGAACATCTCCAATACAATAGCACTAAAGAACTGTACCAATATTCTTTCTAAAAAAAGTGTTTGCAAAAGAAAGATGACAAAACAAAATCTCATGTTATTATCTTGTTTTAAACTACATTTCTAAACACAAGATTCCAAAACGACATTTTCTACTTAATTACTGTTATGAACATGGCATACTTTTCTCTAAATGTTTCCCCAATCTTCCCATGGATTTCCTAAGACACTGATGGCCGTTCATCTCTTCAGTCATTTTGCATTAATTTCTCTCTATTGTAGAAGAGCTACACATTGCTTTTCAATTAACACTAAGGATAATCCGTAATCTCTTCAGTTACAATGGTGGATTGCCAACTGGACCTATGTGTCAAAATAGTGTGATTTTTCAGGATAATGTGGAAAAATAATTTTAGTGCAATTTAGATGTTTAATAATCACAGGAATAAGTTTCAGTCCATCAATCTTATCGAAGAAACTTTTGTCATGTTCATTCCTGGGAAACTGAATACCTCACAGAAGAATAGCTGGTGCATGAGAAAAAAGTAGTTCCTGCAATGATTCCCCATGACCTACAATACTTTTACTGAACAGGTGCTATGCACTCTAATTAATGGTGTCCATGGAGCTATCACTTCAACATTAACATGTGTACGATTGTACAAATGTGTAACATGCTTAAAATTACTGAACACATTTATTTCTTTTCTGGAAAAATTTTTGTTTCTCCTTTTATTTTTTCTCCTCACAGTTATTTCCCAGTATGAGAAAAAAGATTCCTTAAAGTGATGGCAACATATATCTGCTGACAAAATCCAGAAGCAATCAGACATGGCAACTTGCCTCTTGTTTATTATTAAAGTATCTTTTTAATGTTTTTCATATCCCTACTTGGAGTAATTTTTTCCCCTGCAATTTTTGAAAAAAATCATTCATTTAAAAATAAGTAAAATTTTGCATCCTCTCCTGCTCTCACTCCACTCTTTCATATTTTTTTTTACGTTTTGTTCTCTTCTTAAGGGCTTTAAGTCTTCATGTGGCTATACATATATAAAAGCTTATAAGTACATACTCTGTTACTTGATTATTTAATACACTGGTCCTGCTTTAGAAGAGAATGCTCTACAGATATTTCAGTGACTTTTAAAACATACAGTCCTACAAATCTGGAGCATCATGTCTGGTTTATACAATGCCTATTAGTTAGATGAAAACAAGAGCAAATATTTCACTGTGTGTTTCCCATTATCTCTCAGAAAATAATTATCTAACTAATATGATGAAAGACAAATAATATTAAAACATTCTAATTTACTCATTGACAGAACTGGGACAAACTGCCAAAATAATATGGGCCATATTAATTATGCCAGTTTGCATTTTGCCATGACTAGTCCTAGCCATGGGGCTTAAAAGTCTGGCATTCTATAGATTGAAAAGGCCATACAGAAAAACTGTTTAATTGACTCTCTCTCTAATTTATTCAAATAATAGATACACATATACTTGGTTTTAGTGTAGTTAAGCAGTTGTATCTTGTTATATATAAACTTAAATGCACAGATAACTTTTTGATGAGACCCAGAGATTTCATAAAGCATTTAGATACTCAAATAATTCCTGTGTCAG
Organism: Calyptomena viridis; assembly: GCA_013390005.1. Lineage (NCBI taxonomy): Eukaryota > Metazoa > Chordata > Aves > Passeriformes > Eurylaimidae > Calyptomena > Calyptomena viridis. The sequence continues at coordinate 149,865 of WEIV01016620.1, read as the reverse complement.
GTAATTTTGTAGGGGCTATGTAGAATCTTTCTTCAGTCTTTTTTCCTGAAATTTCTTGGGGCCATTTGCATTACCCATTTGTGAAATACCCTACTCTGAAAAGGTAGGGTTCATCAAAGAGGTTCATCAAAGCCATCAGAATGGCTAAGGATGATATTTCAAATAAAAGATTGTCAGCTTCTCCCTGTGAATGGGGCTCCCTGGAACTCAAAAAAGGTAATTCCCTTCTTTTAAGAGACTACCATTGGAGATGAAGTCTTAGAGGGACAGGGTTCAAACATGAATCTTTAACTTTCCAGGTATATGACTAGATTTCAGGAATAATTTCTTCACTGAATGGTTATAAGAACAGACTCTTCCACAACAACTGTCCTGCTGGTGGAAGAGTCTGTTCTTATATCCAATTTGAACCATCACTGTCACAATTTATGAATGTTGGCTCATTCCTGATATGCACAAAAGGAGCCTCAAATCCTGACAATCACAGAATCACAATAGCTGAGGTTGGAAGGCACCTCAGAAGGTCATATGGTCCAATGCCCCTGCTCAAAGAGAGCTACCTAGAGCTAGGATGTGCAGCACCATGTCTAAACAGTTTTTGAGTATGTCCAAGAAGGAAAACTACACAAACTCTCTGGATGTCCTGTGCCAAATCTCAGTCACCATCAGTANTAGGAAGGCTCTGCAGAGAGGTCTTCACAGTCTGGATTGCTGGATTGAGGATAATTGCATATGGTTCAATAACGCAAAGTGCAATGTCATGCGTTTAGGACACAACAACCTCATGTAGTGCTATGGCCTTGGAGAAGAGTGACTGGAAAGCTGTTCAGCAGAAAGGGACTTGGGGGTATGGTTTGACAGCTGGCTGAAAATTAGATAGCCAGGTGGCCAAGAAAAGCAGTGGCATCTTGGCCCTTATCAAGCATAGTGTGGCCAGCAGGACTAAGGAAGTGATTGTTCTGCTGTACTTGGCATTGCTGAGGCTGCACCTCAATTACTATGTTCAGTTTTGGGACTCTCACTTCAAAAAGGACATTGAGGCTTTGGAGCATATATGGAGAAGGGTAACGAAGATGGTAAAGAGTCTACAAAGTAAGTCCTTCGAGGAGCAGCTGAGGAAACTGTGGTTATTTAGTCTGGAGAAGATGAGTCTCAGGGGGGATCTCATTGCTCTATACAAATACCTGAAAGGAGATTGTAGCAAGGTGGGAGTTGATATCTTCCGCCATGTCTTAAGTGAAAGAACAAAAGGAAATGGCTTTATGTTTCAACAGGGGAGGTTCACATTAGATATTAGAAAAAATTTTTTCACTGACAGAGTGATTAAGCATTGGAATGAGTTGTCCAGGGAGGTGAGAGAGTCATTGTCTCTGGAAGTGTTCAAGAGGTGTCTGGATACAACATTTGTGGATATGGTTAAGGGGTGATTACAGTGGTGCATGGTTAACAGATGAACTAGACGATCTTGAATGTCTCTTCCAATCTCAATGATTCTGTCATTCTGTGAAATCTGTAGTTTGAAAAAGGATTGTCAATTTTTCTCATGTGCCTGATACTTACTCTGCCACTTTTGAAATTTTAAAAGCCTCATTGTTTTATTACCTCTATTGTTATTTTCACAGAACATTCTTGAGAGAACATCTCCAATACAATAGCACTAAAGAACTGTACCAATATTCTTTCTAAAAAAAGTGTTTGCAAAAGAAAGATGACAAAACAAAATCTCATGTTATTATCTTGTTTTAAACTACATTTCTAAACACAAGATTCCAAAATGACATTTTCTACTTAATTACTACAAATAATAGATACACGTATACTTGGTTTTAGTGCAGTTAAGCAGTTGTATCTTGTTATATATAAACTTAAATGCACAGATAACTTTTTGATGAGACCCAGAGATTTCATAAAGCATTTAGATACTCAAATAATTCCTGTGTCAGGTAATTTTGTAGGGGCTATGTAGAATCTTTCTTCAGTCTTTTTTCCTGAAATTTCTTGGGGCCATTTGCATTACCCATTTGTGAAATACCCTACTCTGAAAAGGTAAGGTTCATCAAAGAGGTTCATCAAAGCCATCAGAATGGCTAAGGATGATATTTCAAATAAAAGATTGTCAGCTTCTCCCTGTGAATGGGGCTCCCTGGAACTCAAAAAAGGTAATTCCCTTCTTTTAAGAGACTACCATTGGAGATGAAGTCTTAGAGGGACAGGGTTCAAACATGAATCTTTAACTTTCCAGGTATATGACTAGATTTCAGGAATAATTTCTTCACTGAATGGTTATAAGAACAGACTCTTCCACAACAACTGTCCTGCTGGTGGAAGAGTCTGTTCTTATATCCAATTTGAACCATCACTGTCACAATTTATGAATGTTGGCTCATTCCTGATATGCACAAAAGGAGCCTCAAATCCTGACAATCACAGAATCACAATAGCTGAGGTTGGAAGGCAACTCAGAAGGTCATATGGTCCAATGCCCCTGCTCAAAGAGAGCTACCTAGAGCAGGATGTGCAGCACCATGTCTAAACAGTTTTTGAGTATGTCCAAGAAGGAAAACTACACAAACTCTCTGGATGTCCTGTGCCAAATCTCAGTCACCATCAGTAAAAAAAGTGTTTCCTAATGTTCAGAGATGACCTCTTGTGTTTCAGCTTGTGCCTCTGGCCCTTTCATTGTTCACCCTCAAAAAGAGACTGGCTCCACCTTCTCTGCACTTTGCCCTTAAGTGTTAGAGATATTGATGAGATTCCTCCTGGGCTCATTTATACAGAGTTCATATCAACAGAGGTGGTTGTTCTGATGCTCTGTATTCTCTTCTGGAGCCATAAGAATGAACAATCTCTGTTCTGAGCAGATCTAAATTTTATTCCAGGGTACCAGTCTCGGCTCCCTCAGCCTTTCCTTGATGATCCTTGGGACCCTTTGCTGGACTCAACCTAATAGTTTTGTGAAGTTTATAAAACAAAACAAAACACAGGTTATTTATTATTACTGTTAGAATCGAGAACTTAACTTTACAAGTTATATCCTAATCGTAAACTCCTAGATGTGTTTGCTGCATTTCACTACCTTATCTCTAAAATGTCTCCAATACATAAGATTGAGACAGCTGTCTTAAAGTTTCAGTTTAAATTAATTAATATTGTTTCAGTAATAAAAAACATTTTAAAATCTATTCTGAAGCTGACAAAATCAAATTTATATATAGTTTGGTCATGTAAACAAGAATTTTAATCAGTGGGGTTTTGAATAAAAAGGAAAAAAATAACAACAGAGAAACAAAAAAAAATGAACAAGGTGAATTTATTAGAACATATTATTATAACATATTAGCACAAATATAAAACCAATCTTGCCAGACTAGATTACAGGACTAATTACTAAAGTTGCATTTAATATTTGTTATCAACTATTATATGTGCTATAGCAAAGGGTAGTTTAAAGCAATCTTACATGTGAATCAGTTTGCCAATAAATATAAATTATTCTTGGTTTTTTGAATAGATTTTTACTTTGCAACCAACATAAATCACTTTACTTGTACACAACTGAAAAATCTGACAAAAAGAGCACAAATCTCTGACTGGATAAATATAGATTCGTTACCTAATATCTAACTAATGAGGGTGGTAAGTAGTACTTTTGACTCACAAGCCTTAGTGCAGCTGTAAAAGCACCAGGTGAAAAGTTTTGTTTGTGTTTTTTGCTGGTTTTGTTTGTTTGTTTGTTTGTTTGTGGTTTTTTTTTTTGTTGCAAATCACTGATAAAGATTTTAAGCTTTGTAAGAACTTCCCAGTTTTATTTCCCTTTTGGTTTTGTTTTGCATCTGGATCAATTCTTTCTGTTCGTTGATAACATCATGCTTTTGAAATCCCATTTCACAAACACCTCCTTATGACACTTCCTAACTTCAGGAAATGTTATTGATTCTTTTAAATGAATTTCTAGGTCAGTGAAGATATCAAGCATAATGACAAAGTTTAGTGTTCATTTAACAGTATGATGTCTAGTAATCCCTAACGGTAGTAACCAATGTGTGGAACTCATTGACAAATGTCAAGGCTTTGAAAGAATTGTTTGAATTGCTTTGTGTTTCTTCTCTTCACCAGAAGTATAGATTTCAATATAACATATGTGTTCAGAAGTATTCCTTTCCCTGTAGATTTCTGTCTCGAAAATCTAAAACTGTAGGCACCGTTCCAAAAAATATTTACCTTAAAATAGGAAAATTTTTATTTCTATATGTAGAATTGTGTCATCAAACAATCCTTTAGAGGTTTTTTTTTATGGAATAAGTGCATAACAGAAGCACACATACAAGCCACACCTGAACTTATTTTGATTAATGTAAATTGCCATGCAGTTTGTGAAAAACAAAAAAATTACTAGAAATTATTAAAATAATCTTTATCACTCTATATTTTATTGAATAATATAGAATGCCATACATGCTGTGATATATTAATGTTCTAAGATTTTCATAGCTTTGAACAGAGGCACTATCTTCCACAAAAATAAAAATTTAATTGCCAGAATCTACAGTCATTTTTAGCACCATCTTTTAAAAATAGTTGTTAAAAATCACTTGGCAGGTGTCAGAACCAGTGCTTCACCCTCTCAAAGTGTATTATTAGTTGTACTAGCATAATGATGATACAAAATACTCAGTAACTTCTGAAAATGATCTTATCTTTCTTCTTTGAATCTTCAGTGACATAATTTATAGTATTTCCTTATTACATATACTTTAGATTAGTCTCTTGAAGCCATGTAAAGCGGAACATTTTGGAGCTGAAGGTCCAACTTAGATCAGTCCTACCTTAGAGGCTCTAGAAATAAATAATAAATAACCATAAATATTTCTCTAAAACAAATTTAGAAAATCACAGGACAAGCTTAGCAATTTAGCTATTTTTTTCTGAGTTATCTGCTTAAATTTCAGCCTCTTGATCGATGCTATATGAAACTGAGAAAATAAAACCTGTCTTAATTCTTTGAATAATCCAATTTTCTAGATTGACTTTATTTATAATTAGTTGTCTATCATTGTATTGAATTTAAACAGAAAATCAGAAATTACAGAACTTTCCCTGAAGATAAACAGGATTTTAAACTCTCCTCAGTTAAAAGTGAATTGGGCCTCCTACATACTAGGAGAGAAGAGAGTTTCTAATAAAAACAAAACTATTTTCAGTGCTCTAGTAATTTTAACAATCTTTTATTTTGTTCTTAGCTAATTAAAGCAAACCTTTCTCACAAAGACACTCTATATTCTTGAAAAGCCCAATGGCTCCTGCATACCTCAGAGGTACACAACCCTTACATTGTGTCTTAACACCACCTTCTCCTCTTTTGTCCATCACAGCCAACCTAAACTGCATCTGGGAATACAATACAAATTTTGTTAAAGGGAGTAATCTTATTCTACTAAAAAGGACTCCAATCACGATATATAAAATACTAAGTTTCTGAATCTTGAACTGTTTGTGTGTTTCAACATAGGATCTGAGTGAATTTAAAAAAAAAATTGAATTATAGATTGCTCAGGGCTTGCCTTTTCAGATTCTAAAATTTTGTATTCCTTACTTATCAGTGTCTATGCTTCTGTAAGGCACATGAAGTCTGTTTCTTCTTAATACATTTTTCCTATATGGATGAAGACCATCCCCTGAAATGTAAGATTTATGGGCTCTCTAGTCTAAGGATTGACATACATCAAACCCCACATTTCTGAATGAATGGTCTATATACTAAGTTAAATCCATGCAAAAGGAAACAAATCCTTAAATAGCTAAGGTCACAACCATATTTTAAGAAATAAACAATTAAAATCTACTTGGTAGATACACCTTTTTGGAGTGCTTGCAGAAGATGTAGTAGCTTAAATGTATCAATCTGTGGCATCAAAACAAGTTCAAACCATCAACTACTTGTTTTCCTTTAAGCCCTTCCAAAGTCAACACTCTTATCTAGCTACACTCTGAGGTGCTTAGAGGGGGCAGAGTGGCTGGACAGCTGCCAGGCAGAAAGGGTCCTGAGGGTGCTGGTCAATAGCTGGCTGAACACGAGCCAGCAGTGTGCCCAGGTGGTCAAGGAGGCGAATGGCATCCTGGCCTGTATCAGGAATAGTGTGGGCAGCAGGACTAGGAAAGTTGTTCTTCCCTTGTACTCAGCACTGGTTAGGACACCGTTGAGTGCTGTGCCCAGATCTTGGCACCTCAATTCAAGAAAGATGTTGAGATGCTCGAACGTGTCCAGAGAAGGGCAACGAGGCTGGTGAGGGGTCTGGAACACAAGTCTTATGAGGAGCAGCTGAGGGAGCTGGGGGGGTTTAGCCTGGAGAAGAGGAGGCTCAGGGGAGACCTTCTTAACCTCTACAACTACTTGAAAGGGTGTTGTAGCCAGGTGGGGGTCAGTCTCTTCTCCCAGGCAACCAGTAAGAGAACAAGAGGACACAATCTTAAGCTGTGCCAGGAGAAGTTTAGATTAGACATTAAGAAAAAATTCTTCACAGAAAGAGTGATTGGCCATTGGAATGGGCTGCCCAGGGAGGTGGTGGAGTCACCATCCCTGGAAGTGTTTAAAAAAAGACTGGATGTGGGATTTAGTGCCATTTAGCTGATGGGGTGGTGTTAGGTCACAGGTTGGACTTGATCTCAAATGTCTTTTCCAACCTAGTAGATTCTTTGTGATTCTGTGTGATTCTGTGTTGACAAGCCCCCCCAGGTGCTTTTCTGCCAGGCAGTTTTCCAGCCGCTCTGCCCCAAGCCTGTAGTGTTACATGAGGTTGCTGTGACTGAACTGCAGGACCCACGGGGGCATTTGTTATTTACAATATTTGCCTTCCAGAGCAACCACCACATGTGTGGAATCCCTGCTTCCCAGAAAGTGGCCATAGAACATTTTCTAATGGGAAGTGGTTTTGTCTTTGCTTGTGCACACTCAACCTTTCTCTTTTGTTTAATAAACTGCCCTATCTCATCCTATGAGTTATTTTCAATTTATTCTCTTTCCTCTGTCCAGCTGAGAAGGGTGAGTAATAGAGCAGCTTGGTGGGCATCTGGTGACCAGCCAAGATCAACTCAACACAGCAAGAAGAGATGAAAACAAACTAGAAATTATTACCAAATTTCAAAACCTTTTTCAAATTATCATAATTACTTGTAGTGATGTTTAGGACTCATGTTAACCCATTCTGTTAGACGGAATGTTTCCATGTTTACACTTAAGAGAAACGAATCCCACATTCTCACATATATATATAAATTATATATTTAATGTAGACTTCCTGACAATCATTCTCTATATGGCTCCATGACTTTATGGTGTACAAAGTGGACAGCTAATCCATGCTGTCACTTTAACAATACCTTTGTCAGCTTGCATCTCAGAAGAAGTAATGGGATCTATCTGAACCAACACAGAGATCTATTTGGTGAACTAGTTACACAATTTCAGTCATCTTAGTTTGTAAATAAAATTGTAGATATCATTTATAGAATCACTTGCATCACACTAAAGAAATCCAAAATTTCTTAGATGAAACAAATAAGAGACCTTGTTCCTTCTGCACTGAGTACTAAAATGTATTAAAGATTAGATGTAGCTGTTTATAGTAAGTTGAACCTCTGGTCTCACTCGTTAACAGCTACTGTGGAGATCCTAGCAGTATTTCTCTCACTAACATACTACTAAGACACCTGTTACCAGCAAAGACTGCCTATGGCAAAGAAGGATTTTTGGAAGACACTTGATCTTAGAAGATCAATTCTTTTTCAGAATTTTTGTGTACAATGAGGACAAAACCAAATTATATGAACTGACTCACTACTATGTATTTAAGGTCTATACTTTTAGATTTGGATAGCCAATTCCAGGCTGAACCAAAGACTTTGTCAACAGTTAAGCAATGTGAACAGTTAGTGATTCACTGCTTCAACTGACTCCTTGATACCTTTATTTATCTGTATTTTTTACATAAGATACAAAAAAAGAACATATATTCAAAAGATGACAATCTTCTCTCTCAAAGCTGGATGGCTCCAGAAATAAAAATTAAATGCAAGTCTTAATTTATCTTCCACAGAAACAATAGAAATGTGACAAAAACAAACAAACAAGCAAAAGGCATAAATTAATTCAACTAATGGTGTTGCAAGAAATTAGTGAATAGAATTAATTTTCAATTTCAGGGGTTAAAAAGAATAGAAAATTTTATATTTTCGGCTCCTTTTTTTTCTTTTTTCTAGTTCTGGTAAGATTGAATTAAGCACTAATTACTATTTCCAAATTTTCATTAAATTATTAATTAGTATTCCAGGGCATAATTAGAAAGACATCTAAGGATCAAACTAGCAGACTTTAAGAACTAATTTGGTTTGAAATAAAATTTAGAAGTATCAGAATATTAGTAACTGAGGTTCTGGACAGATTGATTCTTTCATGTGCAATTCTGGAAGCAGAAGGTGTTTCACTGCTAATCCTCCATAGGCAACAATCACCTCTGCTGTTTTGGCAATGGTATGTACAAAAATCTGTGTCAGTAAAGACAAACTAGGCAGTAATTGGGCAGAAAATCACTGGGATTTACCAAATGGCAATGCATATGGTGAAGATATGAAAAACAAGGATTACTTCTGTTGAGGAAGATGGGTTGTTTAATCTACTAAATACCATCTGGGAGAATAACAAGTAGCAGTTCCCTCCCTCCCATTTCATCATAGTTAGAAAAACAGCACACCCAGTTCACCCAGCACACTCAGTTCTCTGGCATGCTCCCCTGCTTAAAGTCCCGTCCTACCTCTCTTAGAATAGAAGCAGCAATTTGACACTACATGTACCATTGGCCTCTCATTTTAAGAAACAAAAAATGATTGCAGAAACAATAGCAATAAACTTTAAACTAAATCCCAAAATGTGAGTTTTTTCTAATCCTCTTCTGACAAATTGGGTAATAATAGATCCAGAGATTCAAATGTGGGGGCTTTTTGAACTTGGCTAACTTTAACACATTAAGAAGTGTTTTAATGAACAACTCTATCAGCTGTTATAGTGAGGGGAATACTTCAGTAAACATGATGGGTTTACCCTGCCTGGAAACCAGGTGCGATCCAAAGCCACTCTATCACTCCCCTCCTTAGCCGGTCAGGGGAGATGAAATATAAAAAAAGGTTCATGGGTTGAGGTAAGGACAGGGAGAAATCAATCACCAACTACTGTCACAGACTTGACTTAGAGAGATTTGTTTAATTTAGTGTCAAACTAATCAGAGTAGGAAAATGAAAAGTAAATCCAAGTGTTAAAACGCCTTTCCTCCACCCCTCCCTTCTTCCTGGGCTCAAATTTGCTCCTTCCCCTAACATCACAGTAGGGTGGGGAGTGGGAGTTGCAGACAGTTTATCCTGTGTTTTCTCTGTTGCTCCTTCCTCCTCATGCTCTTCCCCTGTTCCAACATGGGGTCTCTCTCATGGGAGAGAGTCACCCATGAACTTCTCCAGTGTGAGTCCCTCACATGAGAGTTGTAGTTCTTCATGAATTTGTCCAATGTGGATCCCCTTCCATATGGTGCAGACTTTTGGAAACAGACTGCTCCAGTGTGGGATCCCCATGGGGTCACAAGTCCCCCCAGTAAACCTGCTCCAGCAATCACTTCCCATGGGGTGACAGTATCCTTAGGACATCCACCTGCTTTGTGCACAAGGTCTGCTATGGGATGCAGGTGGACATCTGCTCCACCATGGACCTCCATGGGCTACAGGAGGACAGCCTGCCTCACTGCAGTCTTCACCTTGGGCTGCAGGGCAATCTCTGCTCCACAGCCTGGAGCATTTTCACCTTCTCCTCGTTCTTCACTGGCCTTTGTGTCTGTGAGCCTGTTTCATATATTCTTGCTTCTCTCCAGCTGCTTGTGGTGGTGCATCTTCCCCCTGCCCCCGTTCCTGGAACAGCTCTACAAGGTCAGGAAATTCTCTACATGAACCATAGTCCAAGGAGAATAGTAGCATTGTTCTTGGACAACTAAAGTCAAACCTCTTGCAACCCTATAAACAGCAGTTCTCAGTGATGCACTTTGAGCCATTCTGGACAGCAGAAGTCTGCAACCAGCATCTTCCTCTGAGTGGAACACCTTTCAGAGTTCATGAACTCTCAAGTTTGTGAAAATTAGAAGCTGTTACCAAAAGGTTATGATGTTGCCTGGGCTGGTACTCATCCAGTCCTTGAGGCTCAACCCTTACCTATTGAGAAATACAAAGGGATTCAATATTTTCCACTGAACTCAAGGGGAATTTTTAACAGATACCCTTGTACATTTGTACATCTTGTGTCTGTGAGTGCACGTAGGAGTAGATTTAAATACACTATAACAAGTATAGCATAAATATTGCACTCTCAGATGTATAAATAAGTCACTATTGCAATTGTGGTAAATTCTATTGAATCGCTTCACAAATGTTAAATTAGTCAACTGATTAAGTGCTGCTAACTCCTTTAAACTCAGGGATCATTGATCTAGTCTGAGCCCAGTTTCGCAAGGGTGTCCACTCTAAAACTTATGACTCAATAGAAAAGTCTCTCTTAGACCTTTTTCATCCTTGTTGTTTTCCATTTTAATTCCAGTAATTGTCAAACTTTTTCAAATTTATATTAAAACTGCTTTTGCTCATACCTTTGCTGGTAATTTCTTAAGCAAATTAAACCACATATTGACAAGACTTCTGTCGTGAAACAGTTTTTGCCCCTTCTTAAATATGTTATCACATAGGCATCAATGATGGCCTCAGCTTTGACAGCAGTGTGTCTGTCTTAGAGCCGTCTGGCATTGGCTTTGGCAGAGAAAGGGGAAGCTTCTGTCATCTTCTCACAGAGGACACTCCCGAAGCACCCCCCAGGACCCTTAAAACTTAGCCACAAAAGCCAATACAGTAAAGAAAAGGAAAAAAGAACAATTTCTATTTCTTACTACTATCTTCCAAGTGCAAAAGATTGCTCCGCTCTTGATCATACCTGAATTGGTCATTTACATTTGTCCACTGCTAATAGCAGTTTTTCAGAGTTGATCCCACATACCCAGTGGCACAAGTCCAATGAGTGGAAGTCACAGTTCTTTTTTATTTAGTAACTTGCAGAGTGTTTCATTAATTTTACATGTTAAGCATCATGTATCTCATACTTATAAACTGGCTAATTATGTTACACATATGCTGAGCACACGCTCAGGTGCCAATCACTGAGTGTTTTTCATTAAATCTCTGTTATATGTCTCAGACTGTCAATTATGTTATTCGCTGTTTTCTTTCTAAAATATCAGAGCTGTCCTGTGTGGGCTTTGTTAGTTTTGATTGACTTCATGACTCCCTCTCATTTAATTTATTATTTTTCTACTCCTTAGTCATAGACACATTCATGTTTTTTTAAACCAGCTATCTGATTTGGGAGTTATTTTTTTTTAGCTTTTATTTTTAAGGTCATGGTGGGATGAATGGCTCAGCTGAATTCAGAACTAAAATTGCTTCAGTCATGATGCAGCTAAGTTCCAGTCAAAAGATTCACAAATAGTTTCAAGGTTAAAAGTTCTCATAGCCTTATGACTTTATCAGATCAAGATGAAGAGCAATGGAATACAAAGAAAAGAAGCATATGTACCATGATACAGGATGTCATATCATTCTCACAGGTATGTGCTCAGTACAATGAAACTGAAGAAAAACTGAATGAAAAGCTAAAAGTTAATAGTGTAGCAGAAAATAAAAAATTAAAAATGGAAGAGTTGGAAAAATGAAAAAAAGAAAAATACTTATATCCTAGGTATGAGTTAAAATGGATAAGTGAATGTCATAGTTTTGCTTGCCTATTCTGTCACTTTCCCAAGCCACTCATGCAGATCAAACCAAGAATTATAGAGGATTTAAACATTATCATGTATGAAACCAGGAAAAAATAAAAAATAAAAAGACAGGCAATGTTTAAGATTCAGCTTTGGAACTTTTTTTAGAGGAAAAAGATTTTTTATTCTGACTTGGAAAACCATCAGAAAAGGATAAGGCTAGTATTTTTCTCAGCACCTCACAGCTGGTAGTTTGTACACAAATACTTTATATAAGTACCTAATAATTTTAACCCTCTTATTCAATTTTTTTTCTTCTATCTTCATCCTAAAATGAGAAATCAAAATCTTAGCAGGAGTTTCAAAGTATTAAAATCCCCAATTACAAACAGTTCTTTTAATTCCTACTATGTTTAGCATTGGAATAGCATCAAAAGATATTAAAGAATTCCTGTTCTCATGTACTTTTTCTAACCTGTTATGCTGTGTTAGGTTGACTTTGGGCAGCTGCTAATCAGTCATCCAGCTGCTCTGCTACCATCCCGACCCACCTTGAACAGGACAGTGGAGAAAATAAGATGAAAATGTTTCTGGCTGCAATAAACACAGGGAATTCACCTAGTAATTGCTGTCTCTGGTAGAGTCTCAACTTGGGGAAAAATAATTTATTTAGTGTCCAAGTCAAAATAGAGCTGGATGGTGAGAAACAAAGACAAAACCAAAACAACTGTCTTCCCATCCATCTTCTCTCCAACTCCTTTTTTATTTCTATCTCTTTTACCTTCTCACCATTACAAAGCACTTCCTCTCCTTCCTTATTCACTCGCCTTGGTGACTGCAGGACTTACTTTTCTGTCACTTCTTATGCACTGTCGGTGAATGTTTTGCTCTTTCTTAAATATGCTTTCCTTGAGGTGTCAACATTTCAGAGTGTCAGTACTGAGGGGCTCAGTCATGCCCTGTGGTGGGTCCATTGTAATTGCCTGGAACCAACTGTGTCTGGCACCAGGCAGCCCAGCTTCCCCAGAAGATAAAGACAATTGAGGTTTTTTTTTAACATACAAATATTGGAGAGTAATGGAGAAATTAGCAATTTATATACTTTCCATTAAAGCGTTCTTATTTTCTATTCAAGAGAATCACAGAATCACAGAATAACTAGGTTGAAAGAGATCTCCAAGATCATGGAGTCTAACCCATGCCCTAACACCTCGACTAGACTACGGCATCAAATGCCTTGTCCGGTCTTTCTTTAAACACATCCAGAAATGGTGATTCTACCACCTCCCTGGGCAAACTGTTCCATTACTGATGCAATCCCTGGTTTGTTTCTTGGTCTTGCTAGCTCAGTCAGTCCAGGAAAGCATCAATGAAGGGTAAAAAGGTTGCATGGAGACCCTCGTGGTGGACACATATGATTTATTGATCCTCTGTTGTCGTGAGGCTCCAGAGGAGGTCAAACCCCCATGGGGGTCCACAACAGAATCTCCCCTGACTTCCTGTCTGCATGGGTTTATAAAGGAGGTCCAGGATTCTGGGAGGGGATTAGGGAATGGCCAATGGGAAGGGGAGATGGGAGTGGTTTAGGGAGGGATGGGAGTGGTTTAGGGAGGGATGGGAGTGGTTTGGGTCCATATGTGGGGAGAATGGGAGGAGTGAGGGTACAGTTACACTGGGAAGGGGATACAGCTCTCTACAGAACCACATATTAAAATATATAGACATAGAAACAGATAAACAGAACACTACAACATATTAGTTTATTATTCTTTCCGTGAAAAACTTTTTCCTAATATCTAACCTATACCTTCCTTGGCACAGCTTGAGACTGTGTCCTCTTGTTCTGTCAGTTGCTGCTTGGTGGAAGAGGCCAACCTCCACCTGACTACAACCTCCTTTCAGGAAATTGTAGAGAGTGATAAGGTCACCTCTGAGTCTCCTTTTTCTCCAGGCTAAACAACTTTAGCTCCCTCAATTGTTCCTCACAGGGCCTGTTCTCCAAGACCCCCACCAGCCTCGTTGCCCTCCTCTGGACGTGTTCAAGCATCTCAACATCCTTCCTAAACTGAGGGGCCCAGAACTGGATACAGTACTCAAGGTATGGCCTCACCAGTGCCATGTACAGGGGAAGAATGACCTCCCTGCTGCTGCTGGCCATATTGTTCCTAATGCAGGAGGCCAGGATGCCATTGGCCTTCTTGGCCACCAGGGCACACTGCTGGCTCATGTTCAGTCGACTGTTGACCAGTACCCCCAGGTCCCTTTCCGCCTGGGCACTGTCCAGCCACACTGTCCCCACCTTGTAACGTTGCAGGGGGGTTTTGTGGCCAAAATGCAGAACTCTGCACTTAGACTTATTAAACTTCATCCTGTTGGACTCTGCCCAGCCATCTAACTGATCCAGATCTCTCTGCAGAGCCCTCCTTCCTTCCAATAGATCGACACAAGCTCCCAGCTTAGTGTCATCTGCAGATTTACTGATGAAAGACTCAATACCCTCATCCATGTCATCAATAAAAATATTACACAGAACTGGTCCCAGCACAGACCCCTGAGGGACACCACTGGTGACCAGCTGCCAGCTGGATGCAGCACCATTCACCATCACTCTCCAGGCAGTGGGGTTATTTGGACATGAGTATAGTACAAAGTGCTTTTGCAGACAATAGAGAATCCTAGAAGAGGTAAATATTCTGCATAGAGGAAAAAGCAAAAAACTAAAAGATTTAATTTTTCCTAGCAGATAGTCATATAATAAAGGGGATTGGGCTCAGGGCACTAGACTGTGATGCGGGAATAGCACAAGAAAAGCTATGGGATTTGCAAAGGAAAAGATACAATGTATCAAAGAAGCAGCAGAAAGAAGGCCTGCAGGTGTGGGAAAGATTGTGCGCCTGATTGGATGTAGGGACATCAGAGACGCGGCTGATGTGTATCCTGCCCAGATGTTTGGACCCTGGGTTGGAAATCCCCGAATGAAATAATGTTAGAACTATAGCTTAACTATGTAGTAGGCAGCGAAAAGGGTATAAAAAGGTATAATTTGTAACCATACTTTGTCTCTCACCTTGCACTGCAATAAACTGCTTGTTTTTGCACCTCATCAAGGGTCCGTGGAATTTCATTCGCTACAATATAAATGTTGATTTTTCAAGTAGTACTTGGTAAAATTATTATCCAAATAGATTTGAACTTCAGATACATACAAATCAAATGTCTAAGCTCCCACTATGATCATTGTGAGCTATTGAGTTGCCCTACATTACATTTCTAAATCTACTCGGCTGTGGCTGGAATCCATTCTTAAACAATGTTTCCTAAGGCCATTTTACATATCCTAATTTTCTCCATCTGGCCTCTTACTCCTGCTCCAGAAGATCATACGTAAATTGGGTCCTCTGCCATATCTGGCAGCTCAATATGATTGCATTAAATAACCTAAGGTGTCTCAGAAAATAATATTCAACATCTGAACTTAGGCAACTGAATCACACATTTGAACATATAAACTCATTATACATATAATCTAATGACTTTAATGAAAATTCAGTCTAATTAATACGTTAGTGACTGAAATGAGAGATGAATTAAATAGCCTGTGACAGATGAGCACAAACAGGGAGTTGACACTTGAATTCTGGTCAAAGCTTTACTGCAGCTTGCTGTAAAGACTGTGGTTTTTTTTCTTTTTGGAGAAAATAGTGAGACGTACCTTCCACTATATAGCACTCTCAGATCTTCAGAAACAAATGTTAAGTAAGAACTATTGAAATTATTTGATGCTGCCCTGGAGATGCCAATTAATGATTAATTCTTCTATTACCAATTCTATCATCAATGTTGTTACCAGCTATATTCACTGCCGAAAAGAATAGTGTAAACTTTCTTTATAACAACTGTTGAAAAAAAAAGTTTCAAAATTTCAGGTTACAGTGCTTATACTCTGATCTTTGTGTGTACAAGTTTATGCAATCCGGGCAACACTTTTTCCAAATCACTATGAGATCATTAATCATCAGGGCTTCCATAAAGCTATCATCATTCTGTTGGTTTCTTAGCTATACAAGCCCCTATTTTAGTCTTTTTATCTCAAGTTAGACATATTTATACTCGTATACTATGCATAGTAGTCTGAAGCAGCATGAGAACTGAAAGAGAAACAAACATACCTTTTGGTGCTCAGTGTGTAAATATGCCTATGAAAATACACATGAACACAAAGAGATTTTTTTTCTAAAAATGATCATAATATTTTCCCTAACTGAATAAACTAGGCATTTGAGGTTACTAATTGAAAAAGAAAGTATACTATCAAATAAGTTTTACTTACAGTGGAGAACAGTTCATACAACTCGTAAGTTTATTTCACCTCTCTGGAGCATTATTTTTATTTCTATTCATAAACATGTTTCATGGGAGCAGCTAAGTTATCATTTTACTGTCATTCAATCCACCCTTCTATACATATGCTAGTGATGTTCTGTGTGCTGTTCCAAAAACTCTGGTAATATACTCTGAATGTGTTGCAAAATATATCAAAAGGAAAGGTCAAATGTTTTTTTTATGCTACTTCACTGTTGTGTTTATTCTGACAAAAAGATATTTGAGTTGAAAGATGGGAAATCTCTTCCTGTGCATGTTTTGCAAACTAAGAATCGAAGGTTAAAGTAAAGATTTTAAATAGAAATTCAGACAGATAGATGTGTTAGGAACAATAATGCCCATACCCATGTAAAATTGTCTCTTTTCTTTTTGCTATATGTTCCATTTCTCACAATTTCTGCCCTCTTTCTTTTGTCCTTGTATATCTTTGGTTCCTTATTTAAGTTTAGCTTTTTAGTGTAAATTTCAAGTGTTAGTTTGTTGGGTTTTCTCTTCCCTATCTTCAAATGCCTGAAGCCTTTTTAAAGTAAATCCTCTTAGTTCAGCATTGCTATGGTAGTGGAAGTCATGACAAGTCTTTAATTACAGCTGTCTCCATTGTACCTTTCACATATTTTTTTAATTTCTCAAGAATTTCCCTTTTAATGCTATTTTGTTATTCCATTATTGCTGCTAATTTTACTAATCTGAGAAGCCTTTAAGAAATACTAAGCTAATTAAGTGAGATGGATTTCAGTGGTAAAGGAGATTTATTTTTTCATTGTGAGGGAAGAAAAGAGAAAGATTAAAGAAAGTAATCTATTTGTAACAAATTATTTAAGGAAAAGGATTGAATATATATTTATAAAGAATATTGTTTCCTAGTGAAGAGAACAGTGGTCCGATACTCACAGATGAGATTCTGATTTTTTCTGTTTGCTCAACTACCTTGGACAAAGTACCTCACCTAAATATGCGTCTTCTAGTCTGTTAAATCAAGATATTTTCAATGGCACAACAATCTTAGTTGTTTTAGCTAAATTGTTAGTTTTTATAATGGAATTCAATTTTTAAGAAAACTATCAATGCACTTACTTAGATCACACATTCTGGGAGTATGTTTGGATCACAGAATCACAGAAACATGGAATTTGCTGAGTTGGAAGGGGCCAACAATTTTAATGGAGTACAACTCTTAGCCCTGAACAGGATCATCCTCAAGAATCACACCATGTGCCTTAGAGTACCATCCAAATGCTTCTTGAACTCTGTCAGGCTTGGTGCTGTGACCACTTCCCTGAGGAGCCCGTTATAGTGCCCAAACACCCTTTGGGTAAAGAATCTTTTTCTGATATCCAAACTAATCCTCCGCTGGCACACCTTCAGGCCATTCCCTTGGGTTTTGTCACTGGTCACTATAGAGAAGAGATCAGTGTCTGCCCCTTCTCTTCCCCTCACAAGGAAGTTGTAGACTGCAATGAGGTCTCCCTTCA
>WEIV01016620.1:118871-131625 GCA_013390005.1 Calyptomena viridis | reverse complement strand
TATGATCTTCTTCTCCCTTTGCAGCGGAGGGGAAAATGTGGGGGGCTCCCCCAGGCCAGGTCAGTGAAAGGGTCTCCCAGTGAGGTTTCGATGTTTTAATGTCCCGAACAAGTCCAGAAGCAAAGAAGAGAAACCAAAGTCTCAGGAAAATACAGAAGTTCTACTCTTCATCCTCTCTGGAGCACCCCTGCCAGAGGAGCCCTTTTCAAGCCTTATTTCCTGCAGCTGTGGAAGGACTGCTAATGAGCCCAAAGGCTCTGCAGCTGGGACCGTGGCATTCCAGGGGTCTTGCTGGAAATTTCCTCCTCAAGCTGCTGTCTCAGCTCTCGAGCCCAGTTTAAAGACACAGAAAGACCCAAGATTCATTTTTCCTGGTGTAGAGTTGGGATACATGGCAATATGGGATACATGATAAAGTCACCCCAAGACATTCTTATATAGAACTTCAATACGAGTACTTAAGCTGTTTTTCATATCTTTAACCAGAGCTACAGTATTTGTAAAGGATGTTCTTGAGGAACGCATTCATGTGAGTTCATTAATTGCAACTCATCTCAGTTACCTTAGAAGTGTTGGGCAAAGATCTTCAAATTTAGTAGCGCAGAGGATGCTTTTTATTTTAAAAGGAACAAATGCATATGACATTAACATAGTTACCAGTCCATGTGACACTGAAGATATGTAGTCATGGAAATACTTCAAGTAAGCTTGTGAAAGCATCTCTGCTCTAAGGTAAACATTAATGTCAAAACTACAGAATGGAAATGTTCATTAATGCAGCTTTGCAGCCAGGCCTTTTAAATTCAGTTTTAATGCAACAGAGCAAAGTACAGCTAGCATTCATAATCACAACAAAATAAATTAAAATTATTATTTAGTTAACCAAAGGATTTCTATGAATATTCATGTGGCACATTCATCTTACTTCCTTGTAATAGTGATGTATAAGAGATTCAGCCCCTGCTTTCTGCCTATTTTATTAAAGAATTCATGGCAAGTTTGATAATTTTTATTGTAATGTGTAAGTAATTAGTTCTACTACCAGTCAAAACAATTTTCAAAATATGATTTCCATAAATGAGAATACAGTATAAGACAGAAAATTAAATATACAGTAAAATTATCCAAGAAATACAACCCTAATCATCTTGTTTCCTTCCAAGATAGAGAATTATGGTCTCTACAAAGATAGGTACTCAACTTAGAGAATACAAAGTATACACGGTTTTTTTGTGAAAACTGAAATCTAAGCAATTAATAAGAATTATTATTAATAAGAATTCTTTTCTTTTAACATGCTGAGTGTAGAACAGAAAAGTGTAATTTAGAATGAGTACATTCCTGCAGTAGCAGCATTAAAATACCTTTTTTTCCTCACATAATGTTCAGAAAAGATAAAAAAAAATAATGGAAATATAAGATGCATCAAGCAGTAGAGCAAGCTGGCCAGAGATATTGTGCACTCTGTTCTACTACACTGCATTTTATTTAATAATCTGACACAAGTTAATGAAAAAAAAAAAGATAAATAGGGATCCAGTCAACTTTTGATTTCATAAAAGAGGTGTGGGATCTTTAGAGCAACTGCTGCTCTACACACAATACTATAGCAGAGCAGTGCCTTAGAAACCAATACAATTCAAAAACTTTGAGTGACTAAACAGCTTTAATTGCTTTTTATTGGTTTGTTTTTCAAGTTTATTCTGATGGATAGTCACAAAATATCACCACAGACTGAACCTATAATAAAATAGAGCTATGGAAACCACAAAGTAGTATAACATTGCTGTCTGAAGCAGATTTGAGTCATCTTTAGTGTAGTTTCAGTCAGGTAGAACACTTATTCACACCATCTGAAAATAAAGCCACTTGGTTTCCTATTTTAAATAAAGTCTGACATTGCCAACCAGTTGTATTATGACAATTTATCATGTATGAATCCTCCTGACTTTTAGATAACTATCTACGTACTTTCCTAATGCATGTGCAGGTTAACCCAAGAAAGACTCTTTAAAATCTTTACATACATCTACTTTATATGGCAATAATACAAAGAAAAAGCCCAAGGAAAATGAGTGTTACATTTTTCAGTGTGGAAAAATCAGAAATCAGTTTAATGAGACTATCCTGTAAAAAAAGAAAATTCACTGGGAAATTCTCAAATGTTTCCATTTCTTATATGTCATATGACTAATATTTAATGTAACCCATGATATTAAACTGAGGTGTAATACTGAGTATATACAGAGACTGTACTGACTGCCTAGATGTCGCTATACCTTTAGTTATCTTTCTGGATGAGATTTTAATCAACATTTAACACTAGTGTGGATAAAATTAAAACAAATGGACAAGAACAAAATGTGAGTTCTTAAAGTTATTATGTCATTAATGTTGAATCTAATTTTTGATAGCCTAATTTTCTTACACTCTCCACCCACTTATTGCATTGAAATTACAACTGAGGTTGTGTATGCCAGGGTTTTTTCCACTACAAATAGTATGTTTTATGTGGAACAAGAAAAGTTACTTTACATGTAAATTCAGAAAGTACTGTTGAGTTGCAATCTACATAGTCTAATAAAATAGCTATTATTGATACAGAGCTAATTTTTGCAAGAAAAAAAGAAAAAAGTACCTAAGAAGAAAAATTACTGTTGAGGGAAATGTCTCCTTAAAGTTGTCACACATGCATTTCTTTTACTCTTTTTAATATGTTTTGCATATGTTAGGTACCTGCTCTTTGAAAAAGTTGAAACATCTAGCTCCTAAGGATGTATCCTTCAATAAGTATTACCTTATCTTTTGGGGTTTATAAACAGTCCTTGTATTTCAGTATCATGCTGGTTTCACCCAAAAGGCACCTCACTGACCTGCATTCTTATTCTGAGGTCCTATGGGACTAAAAAACCAGTGTCATCTGTAAATAATAAATCTATGAATTAAGATATAACTGGTAATGGTTTGCTATAAATCCAAACAGAAGCATATATTTAGGCTTATCAGAGTTACTAGGAGAGCATAAGTACTCATAACACTGTGATGGCATAGCTGAACACAACACAAGCATTTTTCAAAAGTATGTGAGCAATCTGACCACCAATGGGTCAAAGACATGTACAATTGCACTTAGGGTCATACAAAAATGTGTGCACAGTGAGCTGTGAAGCAATAGATAAAGAACAAAGGAAAAAGTAAGCCCAATGGACTGCAAAAAGGCAAGGAATCCTGCTGCACAAACCAGAAGGATGACTGACAAAACCCAAGATTAGTCAGCATCAGAAGCAAGGAATGAAGGAAGAATGAGTAAACAACACAAGATCACTAGGTGTGAGAAAGGAAAATTAGGGAAGAAAGAGGTCATATGCTTCTTTGGTTCTGTTTAGCATCATCTCTACTGTAACACATACTCAAAGGTAATTTACAAGCGTTAAGACCCTACAGGTTTTCGTATGCAGTCAGAAATTGTGATAATAATTAAGAATTAGCCATTAGCACAAAATCTGTTAATAAATGGATTTGTACTTAAAGTTTTCTAATTGGACTAAATTTACGAAGAAGACTTCTGCTTTTCCTGATGAAAAGTCTGTGATATTTCTGGAGTTACTTATTTCACTACTCTCTTGTGTTCCCCCAAATTTATATGTAAATGCATTATGTACAGATAGCCCCAAATCACGAGTCAATACCTCACTGAACTGTTATAATTTTGTTAGAAACACATTTATCAGATTTTTTGCATAGATTCTGTGAGAATAAAGACCTATCACATTAGTACATGTGCTAGATGAGTCTGTGGAGATTTAGAGGTTTAATGTCTCTGCAACAGAAACTTACTGGAAAAAAAAAAAATCAGAGTTGAGTTCTGGCTCCTGGATTGCTATGCAAAAAAAAATCTGAAAATTCTACAATAAATGTCATGCAAAGAACAGTGTAATCAGTCACCATTTTTCAATTCAAGTGTATAATTTTGGGTTTAATTTTTTTAAACAAACCCACTAAATGGGTAATAAAATGAGATAATGAGATAATAAATGAGATAATAAATGAGATAATTCTTTTCAAATATGAAAGATTTGACACATAAATGTGATATAAACTTCAATAAAACTTTCAGGCTAAGGAGAGAAGAGAAAAAGAGCTTTTCACAAGTGCATGCAGTCAAAACAATCTGTGAATAAATATATCTTTTATTTTAAGATAATATAATGCATGTCCTCTCTTGTGAGCTGATTATTCATCAGATATCAAGAGCTACTGAAATACAAGGACTGTTTATAAACCTCAAAAGATAAGGTAATACTTATTGAAGGATACATCCTTAGGAGCTAGATGTTTTAACTTTTTCAAAGAGCAGGTACCTAACATATGCAAAACATATTAAAAAGAGTAAAAGAAATGCATGTGTAACGCATGGTATTGTACATATTTAACATTCAAATACTAGTTGCTACAACAGATTTCTGACCAGTTTAAATGTAATTCAGAGTCAACAAGAGAAATTAGCCTACAGAGGTTGCCCAGAAGCAAAGAAGAAACAGCTGTTAAAGATGATGGGTCCTAGAAAGTCATTAATCATGCTTGGACAGAAAAAAGTACAAAGCTTATTGAAAAAAAAAAGGAAAACAGCATTAAAAATTTCATGAAATACTGTAACAGATGCCCTTGTGTACCAAGATGTCACTCCATAGTGATAAATGTGCAAGTAAGATGAAATGGAAATGTGCTCTTGACAAATGGAATTTCCAGCTATAAAACATGGATTTCCAACTCCATTAGCTCCAAACACATTTCGGCTACAACATTAAAGCAAATAGCAAGAATTTCTGCTAAGTATGAACTAAAACTATTTTCTTTAAAGGTTTATAGCCACTAACGACAGTAAAAGCAGCTAAAGACCAATTACAGAAATCTTCCAAATAATTCTAAAAATATCCAATCCAAACCAAAACCCCCAAAACTTTGCTTCAGTTTCTGTAATGCTGTTAAAAATCGAGGGTAAGATGAACTAACTCCATGAATGTAGCACACTAAAGGGTGTCTATGAGCAACATTTATAGACTCATTTATCTGAATATAATTTTCTGCTTTGAAAAGGAGCTCATAGGATTCAGCAGAAATTTACACCTCTGACAGAGACAGATGATTGTTTTTCTATCTTATGCTTATGAGGTAAACCTCCAAATATCGTAATAAATACTTCACTTTGCAGGTGTACACAAAACTCCTCCTCTTCTCTGTGTCAGTGTTGAGACTGTATTTTAACTGGAAGTGATTTTGTGTATATTAATTTTTCTTTCAGTTGTTAAAAAATTTGAAATATAAATATTTTAAAAACAATTTATTCCAGTCAGTCTACTATATTCTGTTTTGTTTTCCACTGACAAAACTGGATGTTAGACAGAGAACACAAATTTAAAACACACATGTCATTTTGGTTTTGAATTATTTAACATGCCTCTTTGTCCCCTTTTTCACCCATATTTAAGAATATATTGGTATGTATTTCCAACAAAATTAAATACCTCAACTTTTAAATCACATTGCCCCAAGTGAGTTTTCCTGTATTTTGCCTGAATTATTACATTACTCAAGTCCCTTCATGTAATTATATTCTTTAGAGGAATTTGGCTTATCAGAAATAAATGTCCCATTTCTAGTTTTGATTAAACATACCAAAGCTTTTATTTCTGTTTGTCAGGCCATCTTGCCTTGTTAAGCTTTTAGGATCAAAGTGTGTTTAAAAACCTGAAAACTGAGAGAGAATATGTATTTTCCTCCCCATTAAGCTCCTTTATTGTTTCATACAGACAGCAAGAATAGTTCGCCTGCAGCATTCCTTAAACAACTTTCTTATGGACAATTTTCTGCTTTTTTCTTAATTTCTCATGTTCTGTTCTCTGATATGCATCCTAATAAATTCCGGTCTGTCCTGATACCAGTAAGAAAGAAAAAGAAGAAAGTACCTCAGCTAGTTTTTCTTTCATAACAGCAGAATTATCAAGCATATCCTAATTTTTCAGAGAAGTCTGGAAGAGGAAAAATCATCAGTGAAGGCAAACCAATTGTTATATGGCTTGCTTCTGTCTTCATGTGTTGAAGGTTCTCCTTTCCTCACTAGCCCTAATTTTCTGATCTGTACTCTCTTGCAAAACCAGAGAATGGGTATTCAAACCATACAAGAAAACTTCAGTTTAAGTAATTTTAAAACATCACAGACTTTTTGATTTTCAGGTCATTCAACCTCCCCCTGTCCCATTGCCAATGTAATTATGAAAATTATATTTAAATTTTTAAAAAGTACATAAGGCTGTAAACATTGGTAGTGGCAAGAACGAGGTGTTCTAATACTTTGTTACTATTGAATGCTTCCATTTCCCTAACTTATTCAGAGATAAGAATAAAGACATTCGGATCCTTTGAGTTGCTTTCTGCTTCAAAGTTTACAAGAGAGACCCACAAAAAGATTTGAATAATCTGAACACAAGGCAGCAGTGCATCCTTGCAGCAAAGAAAATCAAGAGCATCCCGAGCTACATCAGGAAAAGTGTCACCAGCAGGTCAAGGAAGATGATCCTTCCTCTCTGTTTTGCACTGGTGAAGCCATCTGGCCTGCTGAGTCCTGTTGTGGATTCCCTAGTAGGAAAGAGACACGAACACACTAGAGAATATAGGGAAGGGCCACCAAGATGATGAAGGAACTGAAGCATCTCTCACATGAGGAGAGGCTGAGAGACCTAGGACTGTTCAGCTTGGTGGAGTGAAGTTTTGAGGGCTGAGAGGATCCTTTCACTATGTGCAAATATCTGATGGTGAGGGAATAAAGAAAACCAGGCTCTTTTTCATGGTGCCCAGTGACAGCATGAGAAGCAATGGGTAAAGTAGAAACACAGGGAATTCTTCCCCATAAATGAATACTTTTTACTTCAATGGTGGTTGACTGGTTGTAGGTTCCAAGATTTTGGGAGTGGGGTGAGCTGCAGGGGTGATGTCTGTGATAAGAGGCCAGGGGCTGCCCTGTGCTAGACACAGCTGGTTCTAGACAGCTTCAATGAACCATGAGGCACAGCAGAGCCCTGCAACTAGGCTGATAATGCCTTGGAGAAAGCATATTTAGAAAAGGGAAAAAATGCAAGAGCAGTTGTATGGGTGCTCAACTATCAGATGGAGTGAACCTGCAGCAGCAGTCAAACATTGGAACAGGCATCTGAGAGCCTATGGAATCTCCAGCCTTGGAGACACTGAAGACCTTGTCAGGCATGGTCTCAGGCACCACATGCTAGCTAAGCCCCCTCTGATCAAGGGGTGTGGGCTCGATGATCTCCAGAGGCCCTTTCTGACTTCAACCATCCTGTGATTCTAAGAAATGACATATGGCTCTAGGCCTCTTTAACTAGAAGGCACAATTATGTATAGACATGTGTTTTCAGTCCAGAGTATCTAAAATTATATAAGAACTTTATCTTTTTTTTACAGTTGAGCAGAGTAGTGTTTTTACTGGTGTTTACAGTACTCATTGCAGTTCCTTACACATTGTACGAAATCATATGGAAAATCTTGAGATCAAAAGTTTTCTGAGACAAGATTTGAGGAATGTGAAGCGCACCATGAAGAAAATGTTTGCCTAGCCTGTATTATTGATAAAGATGATCACTAGAATGTCCTGTCCTCAGAAGCATACCTGAGTTTTATTTTAGAAGTAGCTTCTTAGCAAACTCCCTGAAAGAAATAAAAGTTTATAAGATGTGTCTGATCAAGGGACTGGAATATTTAAGTAGATGGGAAAATTGATTATCTGACATATGGACATAATCCTCCATGCACCCTGATTTCCAGCAGTCTGATGAAAAAATGTTCCTCACAAATTACAAGGTTAAAAAAAAACATGCTCAGAACAAACCATATAGTTCTTAACCATAGATGGCTAAAACAAATGATTTGTTCTCTTATGATGATGTATTATGTACTGTTTGTCAGCTCAGACCATCTGTGGAAAAAACTCACTGCTTGTGCAGGTACAGCAGTATGTACAGTATTAGATGCACTGGTAAGTCTTAACATACACAGACAAAGATAGATTGGATGGAGGCTTTACTAGATATATTTGTTTGTGCACAAGCAAAGTTATTCACAGATTTTGGAAATCAGCAAAATGTAGAGAGATTTGCACAATAATGTGAGGAGGAAGAAGTATTCTTGCTGAAAAGGCCAATAGTTCATTTAAGTAATATAAAAACATAAGAACTCTAGTCATTTTCTCAGGACCATATGATTGTGTGATCCAAAAGTTTCCCAAAATTCAGGGTGATGCAGACTATTATATAGAACTTCAGCTCAGTTCTCTCAAAAATATCACAATACAGAAATAAGGTCTGAAAAAAGGAAGACAAACCTAATAATCAGGCACTATTACAAGCATCCTATTACTGTGCCTTCATAGTAAATCCGCGCTTGCAAGTATGCTAAATTGTACATGTCATATACACTACTACTATTATTATGTACTCATATTTCCCAGTACACCTATTTACTATGTAGTGTGTAAATCTATAGAGAATCGTAGGATAGTTTGGGTTAGAAGGGACCTTTAAAGGTCACCCCCCAACATATAGACTAAATCTTACACTTTGGGGTTTGTCACATTAGGTCAGAATATACCAGGTTGTTCAAAAAAGTAATCTTGAAAATAGCATTGTGATGTCTCATAGAAGTGAAAATTAAGAACTTGATCTTTTTGTTGTCCTCATTCCTTAGTAATATAATGCTTGCTTTGATAATTTGACTCTAATTGCTCCCTTAATGTTGAAATGGCAGACTACATCATAGACCTCTCATCCAGGTAGCATATTTAAAAAAGAAATTAAAAAGCATAAAACACACGTATTACATCTTTTCTGAGATAGCACAATATTTTGTTGCTCACATGACTAATCTAGTATTAAGAACATTTAAGTCACTAACATTGCTCTTTCAAGAAAATAAATCTATATGACGACAACAATCCCTATCAGTTATCATTTACAGATCAAGATGCTCTGATGAAGTAAGTTGTTTTGTTTAACTTCTCTTATGAGACATTCCCAGACAAGTTTATTTATGTACATATGAAGTCTGTCACTTATTTTAAGAAGTTGTAATAGGAGTAGGAATTTTTAGTGAGGCACACAATATATGATTGTTTTCATCATGCAAACACTTGTGTAGCAAAAGGAAACAACTTTAACCATTTTCAGAAACAGTGGCCTAAATCACTTTGACAGGACAACATGTGATGGGAATATTTTCAAGGGAAAAAACACCGTAGGCTCTTTACTGTCAAGCATAGCAAGATGAAAGGTTAGTTCAGTAGGAGGAGAAACTGGATGGCAAAGTTGAGGCTTAAGCCTACATGAAATAGTATGCTTTTCTTGTATAACACTGCATTGGTAAAACATTTTCTGCATGTTGGTAAAAGTAAATACATATACATATTTTATTAAGAATCAGTGTTAAGTATTTGATGTACAATTTATTCTGAATACATATATATATATTTTGAGTTTATTCTATGTTGCCAAATCATTGTAATGCAGTGGTAGAAATAGATTATGATGCTTTGTAGCATGCAATATATGTGTTCTCAGAGAAAAGAGATGGTAATTATTCTTAGATTATTCCATATTACCTTTTAATGCAGGAAAATAAACAATAAAATGAAACATAGTTCTTGAATGCAAATTAGGTAGTGCACGATTTCACAGTGACTTGCTCATCACAAATTGTTTCATGTATTTATATAAAACAGGATTTAAGTAAAAAACTCTGATGTATTTAAACTCTGGTTGCAGAAATCTGTGTAGGCCAGTAAGCCTAGAATTGATCAAATGGATCAGAATATTTCAAAGTGTTCTATTAATTTCACAGGTAAAATAACTCTTTAAAAAAAAAATCATGCCAGAGTATTCCACTTTATAAATGAACAGTACGCATGTACTTTTTATACATGTGTAAACAAATACATGAAAATATCACTAACCTCATGGTATTGAAATAAAATTCAGAAAAAAGAACTCTAATGAATAATAACAAATACTATACTGTGATTAAACTCAATTGCCCATGCAATATATTGAGATATCATTTTTCCGTGAATTTTCAACACAACTTTTTTGTATTATATTTACATTATAGTATTGATTTTATTTTTTAGTGTTTATAGATAGCTCAATACTGAGGACAAAGTTGTTCTCATTTTGTGTTAGTTTGTATTTTCACACAACACAATGAGCAATCCATATTACTATATGGAGAAAACAAACATTATGGAGATCCAACAGAAGAAAAAAGTATTTTAATGGTTACAATACATAGCCTTGCTCATCTGTACACAATTGCTCAGTATTGTTGGGTCTTCTAGACTAACTCAACAAATGTCTTCCTAAAACATAACAGAAGGTATTTTATTGGCTTTTTAATTTTAATTCACTCTAGCACACGGGTGTTAATACAGTTGAATACAGAGCTGTAAATTGTATAAAACTATGTAGAGGAATACTATTTGGGTATACATGTTGAAGCCTTCAGTTATTATCCATTGGCAAGCTGGGACCTGTGGATAGGTGCATGAAATTGGAAGAAACTTCTTTTTTATAACAGTTTTTTATAAACATCATGCATTTAGTTTCACATTCTCACACGGTAAGAAATGAGTTCAGTTACACAGAAACTAAATATCATCACAGTAATTGGTTATATTATTTACTTATTGAAAAGGTCTCTTATTTTTGATGTTTATTTAGGCAAAAAGCATTCTGTTAAAAGAATGTTGAAAGTTGAAAGGTTCTTTGCCCATATACCTGCTAGAAAAATTTAAAGAAGCCCACACAAAATTTCATTGTATATTGGACCTCAGACAACCAGTTACTTTTGCATTGCCTTGATTCTTTACTCTTTATGATTTGACCAGTTCCTCTGCTGTATGCCATGCTGCTATGGTTTCCTAGAAACATGGAGAACTAGCAACTTGAGTGAGGTAAAAAGAGTGAAGGTATGTAAATATCACAATATAGTGTTAAAATACAACTGAAATTAAAAACTCCAATATGATTAGAATTAAAGGAAAGCAGGTAATGAATGAAGAATTATACCCTTAAAAGGAAAATAACAGCTGTGTTAGTACTTGACACATCTTTTGTTGTTGGTACCTTTTGGAGATCTGAATGGAAATACAAGACTTCATCTGACTTCCATTATGACATAAATTCCATCTATATTTTAAAAAATTAGATTGACTCATTTTCCCTTGGAATATTTGTAATGAGGATCTAAATTTACTGTCTGCTGACTGTTTGTTAATATTGTCGGATGCAATATTTCCTCTGTGGTGTTTAATGTGAGATGGGCCAGATATGAACTTCCAACATTCAGTGTATTTAATGTTTTTAGTCTGCTCTTGACTTATTTTGAAGGTGAAAATTATACGTGCCAAGAATCTCAAATATGCAATGCTAACATGAATTTAGATTTGTGTTTCTGCTCCAAAAATTTAAATCAAAATATGAAAGAATTTTTTATCTTTAAGTTAGAAACACATAACTCTAGTCACCTACAAAGATGCAAATATGGCTGGCTATAAGAGTTGCTTCAATATTCCCTTTCCTAACAAATAAATCAGAAAAATATGTGATACCACAAGAAGACTGCTAGACCGGAAATCTAGTTTTGGTACTTTTATGAAGAGAGTTTTTAAGCATCTAGCAGGCATGTAAAATACTGTAAAAAAGGGATAATTAGAAACTGACAGACATGTTGAACTAAATGCACACTTCATGAATTCAAAGCTTGATGAGTTTATTAGACCTCTCGATGTTACTTACAATTTTCATTTTCCTTAATAGTAGTAAAGTTTAAGAGTAGTTTCCTGTTACAATAGTATCAAAATGTTAGAACTAATTTAGATTAATACTACACTGTATTTTAAGTACGATGCTTCATTCTGTCTGTATGTCAAATATACTTATTCTCCAAATTATTGTTTGTGTATTTCTCATAGAATCATGGAGTGGATTGGGTTGAAAGGAACCTTCAAAGCTCATCTAGTCCATCTCCCATACCACCATGGGCAAGAACACTTTCCACTAGATTAGGTAACTCAAAGCCTCATTCAACCTAACTTTGATCATTTCCAATGATGGGACATCAACATCTCAGAGCAAACTCTTCCAGTATCTCGCCAGCCTCATTATAAAGAATTTATTCTTTATAGCAATTTTAAATCTACCCTCTTTCAGTTTAAAACCTTTGCCCTGTGTCCTTTCACTACAGATCCTCTTAAAAGACCTCTGTCTTATAAACTCTTTAAGAACTGAAAGGCTGCAATAAGGTCTCCCTGGAGCCTTCTCTTCTCCAGGCAGAACAACCGCAATTCTCAGCCTATTTTCACAGGAGAAGTACTACAGCTGTCTGATCATCTTCAGAGCTGCTGTAACAGGCACAACTTTCCTGTAGTGTGAACCTCAGAAATAGATGAATGACTCTATGTTCAAATACAGGTGTTAGAAAAAATATACAGCATCTGAAACAGAAACTGAGTACTTTTCTTTATTTAGGATCCTGAGATTAGCTCAGTTGGTTAGAGGCTGGTGCTAATATTGCCAGAGTTGTGGGTTCAATCCCTGTATGGGCCATTCACTTAAGAGTTGGACTTGATGATCCTTGGGAGTCCCTTCCAGCTCAGAATATTTTGTGAGATCAAGAGAAGATTTACAAGCAGTGT
>WEIV01016620.1:79917-102839 GCA_013390005.1 Calyptomena viridis | reverse complement strand
TTAAATATGTTATCACAGAGGCGTTGTTGCCTGACCTTGGCTAGCTTAGAGCAGAGCAAAACTCCAGCAGCTTCTTAAAGAAGCCTCTCTCCTAGCCCCCCCAGCTAATAAAAAACTGGCTACTCAAAACCACAACACAGTTTGAGTCTGACTTAGCTCCCACCTCCCCTTCAGTGGTTGAAGACAGCAGTAAGCTTCCCCCAGATATTTTCTTCTTCAGATTATACAACCCAGGTGTCTTAATTTTTCCATATGTTCACCAGCCCCTTGAAAATATTGATAGTCCTCTGCTGAATTAACTTCAAATTTTTATTGTCCTAGAGACCTACAATTGGTCATAAAACTTCCAATATGGTTTCATAAATGCACTAATAATCACTTCCCTCAATCTTCTAGCCATATGCTTGCAAGTGCAGCCCAGTCTATACTTAGTGTTCATTATCAAAAGTGCACACAATTTACTCACATGTAACTTGTTGCCTGTGTGGAGTACAAAGTGTTATTTCTGAAAGGCTCCTTTCTGGCAAGTTTGAGACATAGGATCTATAGGTCTTGTTTTTGCATTTGCCTTGATTCAAAACCTTGAAGTTTCTGTCATCCTATTTCTCCAGCTTTTTGATGTCCCTTTTCATGGTACTTCTATCCTTAAGCACATCATCTGTAAACTGTTCATGCTTTGTCTCATCATCCTCGTCAGTAATGGTAACAGTGGTTCCAGCATCAACCCTTAAGAAATGCCATTCATTGATGGCTGCGGGTTGCACTTTGAACTACTGATGCTTGTACCCAGTGGCCCAGGCAATATTCGACATTCCTTTCCATCTATCCGCCTAGTCAATAACTCGCCAATTACACTAAAAGAGTACTATGGGAGAATATATTGAAAGCATTGTTAGAGTTGAAGTAAATAACAATTCCTCTCCTGTTCACAGTCAGTCATTTCATCATAGAAGACAAACATCGGGTATGCACATTGGTAAATTAGTGATGAATCTGGCCTATCACTTTTTATTCTCCACATGCCTGTATATGGATTCCAGAAGGCTTTGGTTCATTATGTCCCCGAGGACTATGGTTAGCCTGACCTGCCTTTAATTCCATGCATTTGCTTTGAAGAAAGATGTGACATTTTTGTTCCTCATATTATGAGGTAACTCTGTGACTGTTAAACCTTTCAAAGATGATATAGTTCTACTCCATGAAGACATTATCCATTTCTTCTAGATGTAACCTGTCCTTCCCAGTCTGCTTAAGACATCTGCAGCTTGATCCTTCTGGTTGTGCAGACAACCTTTTTTCATTTAACATAATCTCCAGAATGTGTCCACCACAATGTCACCTCCACTGTTAACCTAATCTCTGATCATGACCCTTAAATTATCACTCATCTCTTAGAAATAAAAATGTACACCCAATCTATTCCTTCATATACTGTACAAGACTTTGTCTTCTCTGTTATGCTTTTTGAAGAGCACGAATCCATCCCACCATGTCTTGCATCGTAGTCATATTGTGGCTCTGTGACTGGATGTAGTCTTTTAATTCCTTCTCTTTTCTTACATATGTTCATGTACATATGTTCCTGTGTACACACACAGGAAATAGGACTTTACTTGTGCCATTTACCTTTAGGGTGGAATGCTACACCATCTCACCTTCCACCCTGGCCCTCAGGTCCCTGTAGTCCAGTATTATAGTTGCAATAAGAGACATAAGCAAGTGTTTTCACACAACAAATGTTTCTACCACATTGTATTCCAAAATAGCTGTTCAATTTCTAGAATTGGTTTGAATGTCATTTTTGTCAGATATTGAAACAAGTCTTTTCAGATGCATGTTTCATTTATAGTCCAATAGTATTAAAAGAGGGACAGGCATTTAATTAATTTAACTGCTTTTTACCTGGGTAAATCTCCAAAGACAAATTGTTAAAGTACACTTATTCATATATAGAGGAAAGCTTGTAAGCATTTGCCTTTAAGAGAAGTTTCAGGTCCATAGATTCTCTATTGTCAGACCTACTGTCTTACAACCCTGAGTTAAACAAGCAATTTAAAATGTAACCCTGACCTCAAAATTTGTAATTATATAGCATTATGTAACTGCATGATAAGGTCATCTCTCTATTCAGCATTCAGTCTGTTCTGGTCTTAAATCTGAAGCACCAATTATTCTCACACATTGAAGAGAGAAGAAAATATTTCATACTCAATACCTGTGTGTGTTTCAGCAGCTGGGTAGCTAAGCGTTATAATCAGGTTAGATTGCATTTATTTTTTCCTGGACTTGTGCTTAATTTAACTTGTATATCTGTTTCTTAACACTGACACTGGATGTCACAAGAGAAGAAGCCTGGAGCACACAGCAGGAGAAATGCAGAAAATACAAACAGCATATCAGAACTGCTCAGTAATAGTTCTTGTTTGATTTCCAGCATTTTATAAGCAGTAGGACTTCATAGTAAAACTCAGCAAGACAAACACATATGCAGAATAGAACAGTCAAAGTGCTTAAAGTAAATTTCCCCATGCTCCCTACTGTTAAAGAAACTAAATCTGATGGTTCTCAGGGCACTGGGAATTCTTCCTTCTCAGACAGAGCTCAATTTTGGGAACACTCACTCCTCAGGGAATCCCAGTCTGGTAATTGTAGCTGCTACTGTTCCTATCAGTAGATCCAGCCAGTAAATAGGTGTTCCCAAAAGACGTGTGTGCATGCACACACACACACAAGCACATGGGGACACACGTCTATACAGACACAGAAACCAACATAGTCTTTAATGCAGCACTCACATAAACACAGACAACACCAAATCTTGCTCCTCACCTCCAGCTGATCAGGATAGAAAGTTTTTGTTGATAGTCAGTCATGCTTACTCCTTAAGTCACAGGAATACCCACAGTCACAGATCTCTTGATTAGCACAGGTTTTAAGGTCACCTAACACCCATGCTTGGACCCTAGGTCCACAACTCATTCAGAAGCTCTGACCCTGAGTCTTTCCTAGGCTCCTCCTACACACTGGCTAGTCTACTTGAAGTTTCACACAGATAAAAAACACGTCTCTATCTTGCAGCTGTCCACAGAGACCTCAGTCTCTCCAATCGCTGGTTCTTCTATCCATATTTCACATGAAATTCACACACATGGTCTCAGAGTACAGAGCACAGCCACACAAAATAGTGAGGAACAAAATTTAATAAGAAAGGTGGATAGACTGAAATCACTAGGTACAGAGCTCAGCAGAAAAGTAAAGTTGCCAAAAATCTCAGACAATTGCAGCTTCCCATCTCTCTACTTTTTCATGTTTGTTCCCACCTCATCTACACTTATCTCTACTTTTCCCTTCCCTTTATTTCTCCCAATTAAATAGCTCACATCTGGAGTGTTCCCTTTTAGTCCCAGGTCCGCTGCATCTGTACCCAGATTTGGTGTTTCTGAGGCACTGCTAGCCTTGCAAGGTCCCAGTCCTCAGCAGGACCTCATTGTTCCCCATCAATAAGCTTAGAGTTGTGATGTGTCTGTCTCTCACATAGCATTCCTTAGCCCCATGCAAAAGCCTACCATTTCACACAGTGCTGTATGAAAGTATTGTCAGGTTATTATTTTCTAATTTGTTATGTTCAGTATATTCTCATGCTAAGATTTTGTTTTTTGTGTTCTGTTCAGTTAGCTAAATACCAGACCAGGGCCTAATCATGTGCCTACATATTTTAATACTAATATATATAATGTATGTGTGTGTTTATTTTCCTTTAATCATACTGTTTTGAGGTAAACATGGAAAACATTGATGTGTACTGATATTATGCAGGAACAGACATGCCAAATCTGCTAAGCACATACTGAGGTAAGCGGCATGTGTTCAATGCAAAAGAAACAGTTATTTCCAGTAATATATACTGCTAAACCTTACCAGTCTCTCTTTCCCCGAGTGTATGGTGAAATTCCAATCATAATGAAAAGGTGAGAATGATTGGATATTCTTTCATGGAAACACAACCAGAATTCATTCTTTTATACAGGAAAAAAAAGCACAAAACCTAGCCATCTCAGGTTAAAAAAAAAAAAAGTGAAGCGACCGTTGCCCACAGGAAAGTTGCAAAGGTTGCATAAAGAAAATTTTCATGAGAACTTGATATAATATTCTGTCATTTAGTTGCTCCTAAAGATACAGGGTTCACTTTAGGAGAAATTTGCTGACTCTCTGGAGACTGCTCTTTGAGTGACAGACCAAAAATGCTAAGTAGCAGCAAAGGAGAAATTCGTCAGTTCGTAAGAATGATGCTTGTCAGGCAAATGATCCTGTAAAAATGGGCACACTGTCATACAGGAAATGTTACCCTGAAAACAACAAATAGTCACACTTTTTTATGATCCTATTTTGTTAATAATGAACTAGTAAAGGTCATTCTTATTTTATGTAACAGTGGTGACCAGAGTCTACAACTGTTTTGACAAGGCTGAACCTTCGTGTACCTGTGACCCTGTGGCCATCTGAAAGCATTAAGTAAATGTTTCATAGGACTTAGACATATAGTGTCTATACATTCATTTTAGTGGAGTAATCAAATAAATTGTTTTCCACTCCCCATGCAAAATAAACTAAAAAATCATCAGTACATAAATTTTTATTACAATTATTTCATCAAAGTCTATAAAGAGACAATATAAAAGCCTCTTTTAGATTTAAAGATTTCTTTGCCGGAACCATGGCAAAATTACCTTAATCTTTTAAATTATATGAGTTGCTGTTGTTCATAAGTAAGTAAGACTTTTTTGTGTTCAGCCCTCTTGGTTTATTTTATCAAATCCTCAGACCCTTCCTACGGGGCTTTTTCGAAAATATTTTACATTACAATATTGTATTTTTTTTACTATTTGGCATGTCTCAAATTTTTTAGAATTTTTTTACCTCTTAGATTTATTCATGTACTATAAACAGTGAAAATGAAACAATGAAAAATAAAATGAAAGAAACTATGGTGATAATCCTGTAATTGTCACTTTGCATAGAAAGATTTCTTTGTGTGATATATTTGTCATTGAGGAAATAAACCTAACTTTGCCTTTTTAGTTTACAGAGCTGAAAGAATACTTTGTATCACCCTCATTTACAAGGCTTCATGACTGTTGTAGCTAACTATGAAATGAATAATTTCTTTGTAGTTGTTGAGCATTTATTTTTATTTGAGAACAATAAAGAACTTTAACATAGATCACTTGTTTCTGAAGAAAAAATTCAATATTAAGACACTCGGTCCATCTTCACAATTTCAAAGTTCTTAATAGAAACTGAATGTCTCACCTTGCTTCTGTATTGACTGTAAATAATATGAAGAAAAAAATTAATCCAAATTATATTATCATGCTGTAATTTCTCATTAATAGATAAAAAGATTGTATTACTTTGACATAACTTACATCAAATGTATTAAAGTATTTAATAATAAATATTATATATCAGAGATTTAACAATACAAGGCTATTTTTAATTTTGATTTCAACAATAAAAAACATTTCCAAGTAATCAAATGAATGGATCTATTTTGAGCTAATAATCCTCCGTAGATATATATTCTTGGTAAATAAATTATATATTATAGTTCTTAGTTTAGTCAGTTTAGTTACTTCTTGATTGGCTCACAGGTTTAAAGAGAATTT
Organism: Calyptomena viridis; assembly: GCA_013390005.1. Classification (NCBI taxonomy): domain Eukaryota; kingdom Metazoa; phylum Chordata; class Aves; order Passeriformes; family Eurylaimidae; genus Calyptomena; species Calyptomena viridis. The sequence goes on along the minus strand of WEIV01016620.1, from coordinate 97,173 downwards.
TAGTTTCACCCTATAAAATTCCAATGAATCTTATCGCAACAAAAGGTCTATGGCACTTGTAAAAAACACACACTGAGGATATGGCACTTAACAAGATCATATGCTAATCTATAAGTAACTTCTTGCAAATCAACACAGACACAGAGGGACTAACGATTATTAGAATGAGCATAAGAGCAGCATAATATTATTAAAAAAAAAAAAAGACAAGACTGTCCTGCAAAGAACTTACATAGTGCAGTTAAGGTTCCTGTACTCCATCCATGTATATATTTAGCCATAAATACTAAGGTCAGACTTATGCTGGAGTTAGAATTTAAAGGACTTATGGAATTTTCAGTCTCTTCTCAGAAGATTTTTTCTTTCAAATTACATAGTATTTATATGTATATAATTGTATGTATTTTTTTTCTGAGTTAAAATTTTGCACGTGTGTGTTTAAAAGTAGGACAAATTTGCCAGCTAGTATGTCTGGAGGAAAAAAGGAAGCAATTTGGAGTAACTGAAGATGAATAAATGATATATTCTATGATAGTAGTGCTTGTCTGCAGTCCCTGAGGTCAGTGGTTTGAGGACTCAGATTATGGAAGATTTCAATTCCCTTCTCCGCCAGAGGTCTTTATACAAGTATTTGTACTTTGGGGATTCTAGACAAACCAGTGGAAAGAGTACTGAATTCTTTTCTCCTCTTGCAACTGATCTAATTTTACTTCAGAAATACCCCAATACTCTATTCAGAGAATGTTTGTCTTTGGTCCAGTGGACAGAATATTAATACAGCAAGTAAAAAGGGAATGGCTGCATTCCAGCCCCATGTAAAGCAATTTTTTTTATTATTTGTATAAAGTGGAAGAGCTCCAGCAACACAGTTTATACCAGACTATGTACTGGCCTGTGATACTGAATTTATAACTTAACTGTGGAACATAAACCTTTGTAAGTTTTCATCTATTCCACAGCAAATATGTTCAGCCATTCTCATCCCAATATAAGCAAAACAAACAAACGAATCAACCAACCAAAATAAGTTGTTTTAAAATAATTAGTTTAAATCCTATATCGTGACTATCTATTTAAACTGCTTGAATTCATATTGTGTCACAGGTTTTGTAGTCTTTAAAGGCATTTGTAAAAGAATTTGTGATCCTTCTTTTTTAACATCTAGATTTCCTTTGAAGTGTATTTTCTGAGGCTACATGCTTGTCATAGTTGAAGAATATTTAGATTTTACTTGATGAGTAAGATCTTTGTTTTGCTGATCTAGTACAACTATTGTGCAGATTCAGAAGACACAGTCTGTCACCTGCTTTATGGCAGTAAAGCTATGCAAGATGGTGTGAAAAAAATTACAATTAATATTGCTACAAGTAAATCAGGTTGAATGGAGATAGTCCTGAGGAAAAGTCACCCATTATTAATTTGCATCTTATTAACAGGTTGCCTTACACCACCTAGCTTTTCCTGCAGGAGATGCTTGTATTCTTTGAATTTGAACATAAAACCACCACAAAATAATGTATATACATATTTCTATCTATACATGTATTCACACTTTTATGTCTATATTAATTATAGACCATTTTCCTTAAAAATTCTGATGCTAGAAAGGTGAAAATGTATATTTTCATGATATTTCTGTCTACAGAAATATCTCTCATCAATAAAAACATTTGACACTTATTTTAGAGTGAAAATTCCATCAGTATTCCGTCTTGTTTGCTCCTTGTCATAAACTTCTTTGATACATATATTTAGTGGAGAAACAACGTCTCCTTTGGAGACCCATATTTGCAAGCACAACTTCCAGTCCTTAGATTTTGTGCTCTGACCTTGTTTCATTCTCCTTAATTCTAGTTACTTATTGAAAACACATAATTTGGGATTCTGTTCATAATGAACATACTCTGTAGTTCAATGAAAATGAAAAAAAGAGACTTTAAAAATTCAACATTAGATATATCAACATCTAAGGAGGACTCTCTCTTTCCACTTATTAGAGAAGAAGCCCAGATAAACATATTCCCGCTCAGTGATTATCAACTGGATGTTTCTTGTTTTTTGTAAAAACCTTCACTCTTTTTGTCTACTTCAGCCAAATTATCTTTTAACAGCCAAATTCCTTTCATGCTCCACTAATAGCATAACAAACATAGGAACTACTCCTTATATGTGGTTTCTGAAACAGAAAAGCACCATAATCCTATTTTACAGAGGTAAACAATCTTTATAGATGAAAAGCATTTCCCAAGACAACAGAGAATACAAATCAGAACTTGAGTACATGCAAATTGACCAGTATGCATATGTAAAGTATTTTCCCATTTTTTATTTGTATCTTTCAAATCTCACTGTCTAAAAAATGTAGGGTAGTTGCCAAGTTGTTTATCACTTTAGAAATGCCTATTTTCTCTCTTTAACAATAGAGGGAATTTTCTTGGGGGGATTATACTAGATGCCAAACTTGTTGTGGTTCAAGCCCAGCTGGCAACCGAGCACCACACAGCTTTTCGCTCACCTCCTTAATCCTAGTAGAACAGAGAAGAAAAATCAAAAGTAAAACTTGTAGGTTGAGATAAGAACAGTTTAATAATTGAAACAAAAGTAAAAAATAATGACGATAATAAAATTAAAAAATAAAACCCAAGTTAAAACAAAGGATGAATAATGCAATTGCTCACCACTCTCTGATCAATGCCAGACCCTGTCCTTGCATCCCTGTCAGCTCCCCTTCCAGGCAACTCCCCCGATTATATACGGGACATTGAATGGTTCAGGTCACCTGTTCCATGTTTTTTTGTGTACCTCCTGACTAGTAGAGCATGAAACACAAAAAATCCTTGACTTGGGATGAACAGCATTTAGTAGCAAGCGAACCATCACTGTGTTAGCAACATTCTCACACTGAACCCAACCCACAACACTGTACCAGATACTGAGAAGAAATTAGCTCTATCTCAGCTGAAACTAAGACACTTGTAGATGTGTGCAGTTAATTGAGAAAAATATTTCCTCTGATTAATTTGCAGTTTTCTTACAGTTGCACGTGTTGAAAATTTCTTGGGTTTGAGAGCAGAACAGTTAAGAATCAACTGTCTCATTTTATAAATCTTAGAGAAAGACATCTGAGATAGCTATGAGAGAGAACTTTTACATGATTTGAAAATAAATGCTTCTGGGGAATAAACCACAACAACTTCATATGGATATCAACATCTAAAAACTGCACTAATTAGATGCTCATTGTAAACTAAAAATTAATATATATTAGTCTTCCTCTAAAGAAAGGCTGATACACAACTACTAGTGAGGTAAATCCTATCTTGAGTATTTCTATTTCTACTGAAATTAATAGAAGAATATTTGTAAGTGCAGAAAATTGGTGAAACAGAATACCAGATGAAGTAAGTAACAGTGCTGAACACATTCATCTCAAGAAATTAAGCACAGGATTCAATTCAGTCTTAGATGTAAAAATTGTAAATTACTAAATCTGTTTAAAAATTCTAGACTGCCTTTACAGTCAGAGGTAAAATCAGACACTTCTAGAGAATGGTTCATGTAATTTATATCACCTTCTTACAAAATAAGATCAATTACCTCAGGAAGGCACTTACTTTTCTGTATTAAAATGAAACAAGTCTAAGGTAACCTACTCAGGCTTAGACATTTAATCTGCACAGCCTTGTGTTAGATCAGATTAATTCCACCCATAAACCTGAGAGATAAATGTAAATAAATATCTTATATGATCACTAAAACATGTGTCCATATAGTTATGAATGTGTATATGATGGCAACTCTGGGAGATACTCAACAGAATAAGAACACAGGGTCTTGTCTATATCTGATACTCCTTAGGTCTGATTTAGTCCCTACATTATATCATATGTCTAACTCCGCCATTTTCCCAGTAAATAAACACAGGCTTGAGATGCATGGGCCTAAGTTCCCTATGAAGGAATCTCATATCCAGCTGTTCAAGCAGTTAGTCAATAGGATTCATGGTGCAACTGTTCTCAGAGACAAGGAAGCAGAACACTTCTTTAAGAACACTTTACATAGCACAGAAGAGCTCTTGATCCTTAGGTGTATGAAAAAAAGGGAAGAGACTGGCCTGGATGAGTAAAGACCTGCTGTTCAAACTAAAGAGCAAGAAGGAAATGCTCAGGCAGTGGAAGCATGGACAAGTATCCTGGGAAGAGTATAGTCATGTTGCCAAGTTGTGTAAGAATGTGGTCAGGATGGCCACGGTGTGCCTGGAGCTGAATTTGGCAAGCTATGTAAAGAGTAATAAGAAGAGCTTCTACAAGTATGTCAGCCAGAAAAAAGAAGATCAAAGGACATGTGTGGTTGACACTCCTGAGGAACTGAATGCTATCCAGAGGGTCCTGGATATACTTGAGAAGTGAGCCCATGTGAATCTCATGAGGTTCAAGGCCCAGTGTGAGGTCGTGCACCTGGATGGGGGCAACCCCCAGTATCACTACAGATTGGGGGATGAATGGATTGAAAGCGATCCTGACAAGAAGGACTTGGAGATGCTGGTGGATGAGAGGCTGGCATGAGCCAGCAATGTGCACTTGCAGCCCACAAAGCAAGTCATGTCCTGGGCTGCATCAAAAGCAGCATGGCCAGCATTTTGAGGGTTATGTTTCATCTCCTCTACTCCACTCTCATGAGACACCACTTTGAGTACTGCATTCAGCTCTGGAGTCCCCAGCATAAGAATAACACAGACAAGTTTCAGCAAGTCCAGAAGAGGGTCACACAAATGACCAGAGGGATTAAGCCTTTCCCATGAAAACAAGCTCAGAGAGCTGGGGTTGTTCAGCCTGGAGAAGTGATGGTTCTGGGAAGAGCTTCTAGCAGCTTTCCAGTACCTATAAGGGGACTTGTAAGATGGGAATAAGCTTCAGTAAAAGTTGTTGCAATAGGACAAGGAGCTAAGATCCCTTCCAACCTTAACAATTTATTCTGTGAAAATATATTTTCAACAAATCAGCTTTTTGCCAATTTTACAATTACCCACATTAGATTTTAAAATTTTTTCAAAATTATTTGAGGAATGTTTTACTGAGAATTTGTCAGCCTGCAAACAGTCATTGTACTACATATTGTGGTTATTACTTAAAAAAAATCCAAACCAAACAAACAGAAAGCCCTCAAAAAAAAATTATTTGATATTTACAAGTTGTCATAATTTCCCCAAGACATGCTTTTTTTTCTTTCTACAAGCAGATAAAAGCATTGTCACAGGCAAAGAAACTATCCATGGACATACAAGTGCTTTTGGAATGAATGCAAACTTTTGCAAACATTTGGAATTATTTTCATTCTGTAACCACTTAAGGAAACAAATCTGTCTGCATTTAGACATAGAAAAATTGCAATCATAGCTTTTGAATATTTCCAGTGGCATTTTTCCTTTATTCTAATAAACGGTAAGATATTTTTTAATAATAAGCAAGCTTTATTACTGAGTTACTAAATGGCTGATTTGGGGTTTTTTTGTAATAAAAATTGAATTTGAAAAACTCGGAGTTGAAATTTTGCAGCCATTACTGTTTTAAAATTAGCTTAATAGAAGTAGGTTTTTATGTGAGACAGGTATCTGGCCTAGCCTCAATAAATAAATATCACATGCAAAAAGTTCATAAGAAACATACCAAAAGAAAAGCATCACATAAAATGGGACCTCTCACAGAGCTGTTCTTGTTAACTCGAGGCCAAATTAGCAATTACAGACAATTTACCAGTTATTTAGCCCAAAACTTTAAGGTCACTACTCTCTACTTTAAAATCAGTATCTTAAAATAGTTTTTCTTACAAATTAGAGACATAAAAAGAAAGAAAAACTTACAGCTCATTAAAGGGTAGTCTATGTCATATCCTCTTATCAAATATGTAGTCAGTTGTCAGAGAGTTGGTTCTTAGAACAGTCTGTGTTTATACACAGTGGGACTAACATTGGATTAGTCACCATGGCTACCAATAGTGTTGTTCTTTCAGGACAGATGGGATCATCACATTGGGATCCTAATGTCAGCAGGTGACCATGCTTATTTTATTTTTTGCCCATGTAGTTCATGTTCCCAAGTGAACTAACATAACCACTGTGCATAATACTACATCCTTTTATTGTTCCTAGCAGACGTGCTTCTGGAAGAGTTTCTCCCCATCTGCAGAAGTGCTGTCTCTCAGTAGGCACAGGCACATGGGAGGTGGATGCTAGGTTAAGCGTGGATGCATAAATGCTGTAGATGTTCACCTCTTTCAACAAAATGACCCATCCCCTCCAAAAAACCCTTTTTGTGAGATACAGGTTGACTGTACTAAAACTAGATGAACAGAAAGTGTATAAATCTGCAGAGAACAATTTTCACTGTATATAGACACTTTTTAGAAATCATATCTGACTTTTAGCAACCACAGAATGAAGTGCAAAAATGGAGTAAAGTCTACCTTCCACCTGAGAAAGGTATTTTATTTTCGAAGGCATAAAGAGAAAACTTTAAGAGCCAAAATTTCTGCCAACGATTGTTACGGATACATCCTGCCCAGCTTGTATTCTCCTCAGTGTGCAATTTCAGTGTTCCTTCAAAGCACACACATTTTGTTTATATGGCACAACAATAGTAATGTAGAACTTCCCTATGAACTAGGTAGGTAAATTAATGCCTAAGAGATGAAAAACGGTTTATGGCTCTTTTATGCAATCTGAGGTAATTTGCAGGTTCATTTTAGATTTCAGTTTCAGTATTTTTAAGTAAAAATCTAAGTTAATAAGTTATCTAAGTTAATAAGCACAATTCTTAATTTCACTTAGATAACTCATATTTGGAAGTAAACTGTATATCGCTCTCCTAGTTCTCGCTGAAATGTATCTGTTAAGGATTATTAATGATTAACATTTTATGAATTCATAGTTTTCCAAAGAGTCAGTCTGGAAAAAAATGTTGAAGTTAACAGATTTTTGCCCTATAACCTGTATTCCAAATACAAAACTTTATTCTCAGCTGCTAACAGTGCATATTAAAGAAATCAGCAGTTGTATGCTGGCATTAGAAAGAATATATTTCCAGATCACAAGTTCACACAAAGAAAAACAGGTTTAAATATTCATTTAGCTAATACTTGTAACACCCCAGTTCTGGAGCCACAGGCTCAAACAGAAGTATTACTTTTAAAAACATATTTAAGGCTCCAAAAGACTTTGCTCAACCAAACTTTTGCCTTTAGTTTGGTATCATCTCAAAGTCACGTAAAGAGAAAACACACCTTCCCATGAGATTTCATTTAGTTTAGTGAGAAAATAAACATTTTGGCATTCCACCAGAAGCACCCAGCGAACAAAGACAAAATCACCCAGCACAAAACAATCAGTAACCCATTGGTTTTTAAGTTATCTAAAAGAGATTAAGAAAGAGCAAAGAAATAAAAGATATTAAAAGAGTAAAGAAATAAGGAAGAAGAGACTAGAATAACAGAATTAGATAGCTATCACTGAAGAAACCTGTGGAAACCACATCATAATGACAGGTCCCAAGAGGAAGAAAGAGATGGATCCCATGGTCTGGCCACCCCTTCCAGGTGGGACATCGTGGTCACTGACCTCTCAGTGCCCTCCAGGAAACAGTGAGGCACAGTGTAGCCATTCAGAGGCTCCGGAGGTCATAGAGTGGGCAGGCTACCAAACAGGACTTTTTGATTAACAGCCTTTGTCATATGGCATTCAGCAAATGTGTACCTTCCATGCACCAAGGCTGCAGCCATGTGCCCTTTGAGGGGCTACAGGCTTGTCCTTTAATAGTTTAGCCAACAGCTCCTGCACACCACACACCCATATATACACATACACACACACACATACACACACACACACACACACTCTCTATCTCGTTTATATAATTATATATTTAGTGAAATTTGAGTCCAGTATCTCACAACATTTTAATTGAAAACATTTGTTTCATACTAAGATCCTTTTCTACAGCCACTTCCAAAATCAGTTTAAATTCCAATTGCAGTGACTGAAACAGGTTTCCTAAAGAAACTTATACACAACTATGTCACAGAACTACAGTTGACAACCTTGTAAGCAATTCCTTCCTGATAGATTTTATGTCTTTCAGCAATTGAATATCTGAAATTCATTTCTTATCCTATTGAATGATAATCACCAGTGGCCAGACTATATCATTAATTTTTCAGGAAGGCTGCCCATTGTGCTTGGAAATTAATGGTCCCACTACTGATAGCTGAAAAACACCTGTGTTAATATTTTTCACTGGTGATATTATTATTATTGTCATCATCATCATCGTTATCGTTGTTGTATTTTTCATTATAGATTTTATTAACTGTTTTTTATTTCGAAGCATTTATATCTCTTACTGGGAAAAAGTTGTTTTGAATTATGGAAAATTCAACATGAAAATTAAACATGACATATTATTTTTAATAAACATTTCTGTTTTGTCCTTTATTTCATTTCTACTTTTTCTTCTGCATGCTGTTATATATTATGTTATATATTTTATATATATTATCTTTCATCATATATAAGTCTAAAAAAGAAAATCATATGATTTGAAAACAATGAATTTTACAGAAAACTAAATCACAAAATTTAAAGAGGATTTTTTTCAATCCTTGTAGTTCTTTTTGTGAATGGTAGGTACCAAAGAAGTCTGGTATTGCTTCCTACTCCACAGAAGCATTCAAACTGTACAGTAGGTTGCATGGAGCATATAAATTTTACCATTTTAGCACAGAAATGTTTACGGTTATTCCATTTAGTAAGTGCATAAGCAAATACGAATTGATCATAGAGGAGATTTTAGCTGGAGGTAGAAGTGGCAAACTTTTGGATATGTTTTTAAATTATATTTGCATCTGACTTTACTTCTATTATTAAATTACTACATTAGAGTGATTCAGTGTGATGTATAGACATTTAACGTAATAATAACTATACTTCACTTTCAGATGTTTCCTGAATATCTTTATCCTTTTCATAGGCATTTATTGTATTATTTTATAGCAGCAAAAATCTATCTACAGGCAGCACTGCAAAAGACTCCTATTAGAAGTACTTGACCTTTTAACTTCTTCATGAAGAAACAAAACCTTGAAATTGTTCATAACACTCTTCATTGTAGATTTTGCCTTTTGTTCTGGTTTGGTTTTTTTTTGTTGGTTTCATTTGTTTGTTTGTTTTTATTTTAGTCTTTTGTTTGGTTTTGTTTGTGGTTTTTTGTGAGGCTTTTTCTTTTTTTTGCTGATGGCTTGGGTTTTCCTTTTAGTTTTAGTGCTACACATCGTTAGCTATCAGAGAGTTCTATAGATATGAGGGAATTGTAGGGATTTAAAGACACTTTTTTTTATCCTAGTGCAACTTGCCATGATTTGAAACCAGAAAGAAACTTTAAAATGCATTTAAAATCAGGCAAATAACTACAGTCCGGTGCAAAATTAAAAATCAAATCAATAATATTATGTAAAAAAAGAGACTTTTAAAAATTTCCTTTTAGTTCAGGAAGTATTGCCTTAGATGTCAGCTGATACTTCTTATAAGAGGAATTTGAAGGTCAAGAGGGAATGGATTTAGTGTGCATGTAAAGCCAGAGGAGGTTTTTAAAGTATATGAACATCAAATTTTAAGCTATCTGCTTTAAACATGTATAAATATTTATAAACCAAGTTGTTCCTGAGCAGAGAGTTTATGATTGCAGAGCCTGTAGGACTCATCAGAGACAGAAAGCATGACTTGAGGACCTGCAGAGTGAAGAACAACCTGTTTGGAGAAATATCTAAGATGATTTTGGGGAAGCATAGAGAGGAGAACAAAAACATAACTGTGAAAGGGACTGATGATTAAATGCAAGGAAGATGTCTATCAGCCTTCCTGTTTTTTGGTATTAAGACAATAAAAATGAAACAGGACATGGGGAACTGTAATGTCATACATTGTACTGAGGGCTTTACAGAAAATAGAAAGTAATGTACCTGGAATTCAGAAGGGCAATGCAAAACTGAGTAAATGTGGGTACAAACTGGAAGTGAGACTGTAATACAATATTAGTTGGGATACTGAATTGAAGGTATTTCGAGAGCAACAGAAATGTTACAGATGGAATGTACAGATGGAAATCAAAATATGGTCCCTGAGCACAATTAAATGCAGAATGTTTTAATAAAATATAAATTATGGAGAAAAAAGAACACAAACAAATTATTAAACATGACTTCAGCAATTATTCCCAATCATTCTGCTTCAAGTTTAAACCAGATATACACAATACTTTTGACAAATAAATACACAGCTGTTACAAAGCTGTATTAACCGTGACAAAAAATGTTGGAGACATGTAAAAGTGAATAAAACAAACTTTCTTACCTTATAAATGAAGGCTAAGTTTAATTTAAGGTTTAACGAAAATATATTTGATGGTGAAAACTGAATATTTTTAGACTGTTTGCTTCTAAAAAATTGCATTCAACTTAAAGGCTCATTAGCACTCAGCAAAAAGGAAGAAAAAACCCAACGATAAAACCCAAGCAACAGAGGCTAAAATGGTATCATATTAAAAAATTTTGTGAACATTTTTTAATAGAGTAAAATTTATGAAATCTCTTAAAATGTATATTCCTAGGCAAGTTTCCAAGGACAGACTTTAATAATGGCAAGATGCTGCAGTGTGATAGGATTCCACTTTCATTAGTCGATTGTGTTTTGAATAATGTGTTTTAACGGTGTCATATCAATCAGTCTCATCAAAAATAAAAATAAAATCTAGAATAAATTAGTGTCTTTCATAATTCCTCCCCTCCCCCCAAACAAAACCAAAAACCAACAACCAACTCAAAACAACAACAAGAAAAAGGGGATTTCTGTGAATGTAAAGAAAATTTTAACAATAGCTAATTTCTTGAAGGATAAAAACTTTGTCTTGCACCACTGAATAAGACAAAACAGAAGTTATTTTTCACAAATATCCAGTTTAGAGTCCTATCTGCTTTAGACAAGCCCCGACTTCTGACTAATGTGTGTCCAACTATGTAAAAAAGTAGTCCAAGACAGTTTTCTGAGGAATAAGGTATCTAGTTCACTCCTCTTGAAGTTACATTTTAGTAGAATATTTCATTCCCAGTGTCCACATCACTTGAAAACAAGCCTGTAAAAATAGCTGCTGTTGGCATTTTTTGCGATATTAAGTGGGCTTTGATAATTTTTCAGAAATAGAAGCTTTTGTGACTATTTTATGTGAAAGTCTGTGCTGGTTTTTTGAATGAGAAGGACAGAATGTTTAATATTTTTAGTTTCATGACAAATATTTTGTATTCTCCTTCCATTTTTTGTTATACATATTTTTATGTTGTTTTCCCTCACAAGTATCAAGAAGAGATAAAGAACCCTGTCCTCATTTGCTATACAATGCAATGTTTTGTCATACAGTGCCAAAGGCATTCTTTGATTGCTATCTGAACCAGATTTTATCAACATCTTCTGGGCATTTAGACCATGTCTGCATTTATTTATTAATATACATCACAGTGTTCCACAGGGCTTTGATCTGTGATCATAGTGTCAAGCAGCTGCTTGGAGCGTGCCCTTGTCAGTATCTCAGTTGTTTCCCTGGATTTTATTTCACCTAATTTTAGATTTACACAGTACAAAAATTTACCACTGGAACTACCTTTCTAGATGTGAAAATCTTTATCCAAGACATGAGTGGTATCTACAAAGGGCAGGTTGAATTTCTAGGGTTACTAATGAATATTGGCTCAAGATACTGTTCAGAAATCTGAGAAAATAGACTGGCTTGATACTCACTATTTTATAACTCTATTTACAGACAGAGAACCAAAAAATGCAGTTCGTCGAGGGAACTAAAAATTTGCAGTAAGAAAGAAAATGAATAATGTGTGACAACCACATAATTAATTTCTTCTATAAAATAACAGTCAAATGAAGATTAAATTTTTGATATGCAATTAGCTTGGACGGTTCCTTAATTTTTACATTTTTCAATAAAACTATCACAATTTCCAAATCACAGAGCTCTGTCAGCTGTCTTGCCAGGTAGAAAAGTGTAATGAAGTCTGCTGTTGGAAAGTAGTGTTAAAATGTTTGCTTTTCATCCAAAAGAGTTTTACTTGGGTTTTAGTATTCTGGTATTTAACTTGAAAAAATAAACATAGTCTTTATAATTACATTTAGTGTTTTCTACAAAATGTCTTCCAAAACAGTCTTCGCATTTTTGCATTCTGGATCTTCAGGTTTTCTCCTGCATAGACACATCTGAATTTTCATACAAAATTTTTGAACATAACTCCACTGGCTCTTATGAAAAAGCTATTTGAACATCTTTATTCTTTTCCTACTGGTTTACAAGACAATTCTGTCCCCTCCCAGCTCTCCAACATTCTTGAACTCTGAAACTCCTCTTTTGTATCTCAGCCATGAGCCTTACACATAGGAAAAGCAGGAACTCCCAGACCAAAGTTTTCTTCTTTAGATATTTATTGTAGGTATTGCACAACAGAAGTCTTTACTATTCTTTACAGACTCTAAAAGAAGAGTGTCTGAAGAAATCAAATGCCAATGCAAATAAGTTGGTCATCTAAAATGTGATTACATAAATTGAATCCAGCTGGCGACAATATTTTTTTTCCCTGAAAGTATGTAAAACTAAAATATACCAAGACTATCAGATACATATAGGAAATATAGCAGGGAAGAAAATGCACTGAATTAGAAGTTAAAGTTTCATTATCCTGAGATCTGAGATAACTACTATCATGTTTTTATAGTTTTTATTGTCTTCTACCCCATCTTTCCTTCCCATTTAGACATAAGATCTTCCATATCTTATTGTGAGTGGTGTAAAAGAGAAATTTTTGGATGTTTATCTACTATAGAAAAAAGACTTTACAAAACTCTCAAAATTATATTACCAATGAACATTTCCTACATTATAATACTTTTCTTTTCTTAATGGTATTTGACTTATGACACTGATTTTGCAAAAGAGAATAAAAGTGGAAGCATCATGACATCACTATGAATTGCATATAATTATAACTTTAAAGCAAAAGAAGATAGGATTTGAGGGATATTGTAAGTGGAAATAGATATCCCTTTTTCTTCTCTCATTTACACTTCACTTCTTATTCATTTCCTTCTCTCTAATAATACAAGAACTTGGTAGATATCTCTTTTAGAGAGCAAAGCCTTGTGCAAATTCTGAGCTGGAAGCACCAAGATTTTTTTTTTCACCCTTGCACCCAGACAAATTCCTCATTCGCTTAAGTCTTGGAGTCTTAAGTCTCGGACACTTAAGTCTGCTCAATCATATTTGAGTGACTAGGGAGTAAAACTGCTGACTAGAAAGTGGAACACTAAAAGCAAGGGAGATTGCCTCTCATCTTCAGTTCTTTGTCTTCACTATCACAGGGTGGTGATGCCTTGAAAATAGCAATAGCTGGTGTGTATCTAAGGGACAAGGCAGGAAAATTTTCAAGAGAATATGTCTCTGCTATTCAAGTAACTCAAATATGTATGTCTAATCTAGTGGAGGAGTAACAATTCATTTGTGTAATAAGGAAGGATTTTTTCAGAATAAAATTAAGTACTTCACAAAAAAAGCCTGGGACATACCATCAATTCTTTCCAATCTCTCACAGGAATTAGTAGCTTTTGAGAATTAAATTGTTAACTCCTGTATGATTAAAGTTTTGTAATAATTTATGGAAATATCATTGAATTTATTCAGAATATTTGCATATTTCTAAAAAAAATTTAAAAATCTCGGGTGTGTGGTTGTCCACACAGAGAGATTACAGTTCTTTCTTCTAATGCCTAGGAATTTATTCTGCTTTTTCCCCTCATATTTGCTATTAGTCCTACACAATGTTACTTGTCAGAGTCAATCTCTTAGCTTTGCCAAAATCAGTAGGATTTTTTTCTTCTTACCATTTGCTTTTATTCTTATAGTGAGAACCAGTAAATTAGAAGTACAATAAATCTTTAAGCTATTACTATCAGAACAAAATGCATATCACTTACAGCAGCTGATTGTTTAAAAAATAGATGCACATAATATTTGATTTTCTGTTCACTGGAATGACTTTCTTTTTCCCTTCTTAACAAAAATTCTCTTCTTTTGATCTTATTCAGAAAAGCAGTAAGTCTTTTTTAGGACACTTGAAACCATCAATAGATGCTGATTTTCCACAACATCTGCCATGTTCCTATTTTTCCATGCTGAACAGACATTTTTTAAAAGTAAATGCAAAGCAAAACGGATTTTGCTAAACCTTAATTAGCATTTTTATAAAATACTTCACCCATAGAATTTAATATGAGAACTCTTTATGGCATGACTGGTTTAGCCCAACAGTAGGAGTTGCATTGTCATCTTATTTGTCTGCTGGGTAGAGACTGCAGCCCTGATTTAAATTTTCATGTGCTTTAAAGCTAAATTTTAAATGAAAGTTTATTGCTAATCTGCTCTTCTGATTGTATCAGCCTTCCTTTAACTTCTTATAATATTAAGACAGTGAAAACCTTATACCGTCATGCCCTTGTTAAAAGAAATATTCAATAGTGAATATATAGTGAAGTATATCATGAAGGCTTTATAAGTCAAGGGGAAAGTTTACTGTGAAGTACATTGAAACATACAAATAATGTTTATNTTCAGTTGATGAATTCTCATCAAATTGCATTGTTCCTGAGAGTGGATGAATATTAAGCATATTCTAGCTCTTCGATTACATTTTTTAAAAATTAATTTAGCATGTTTTATATGCTAGAACACAACTTCTATAATGATAATGAAAAGTTATACTTAGTTCACCTTTCACAATTTTTTCTTTCATTGATATTTAGTTCTATAAATGTATCTTAAAAGTTTTTTTGGTATTTTATTTCCCTGGGAGCCTTTTTATAATGACATGATATTCTTAAAATGAGTGATGGTAGGGGATCCCAGTTCCGAAATTTTTGGAAGAGGTAACATTTTCAATGTTTTGTCATCTCCACATGTCTAAAATAAATTCTTTCCAAGTAAATTCTATTTCTGTGCTACAGAAAGATTGCATTTGTTTTCTTCCATCAGTTCCACTTTTATCTCTAAATTATTACTGTTCCTCTCATTTAATTTCTTTTTCCTTCTAGAATTTGTCTCACATGCCAGTTTGTCTTCCAGCTAGACAGTTTGGTACCCAGTTTTTAAGTGCTCGCAGACCCTTCTCTCTTCCTAAGTTCCCACAGATCACCCCAACTTTATTACGATTATTGACATTTTCAAAATAATCAAGAGTTGTGCTTCTGTCAGCACGTTTATAACATCCAATACAGTCAATATTATGGTTGTGGATTGTCTGACTGGGAGACTGGTTTTATTCACAATTCATTGTTGCTGTTCTTTTATTTTTGGTTTTGTTTGGGTTGTTGTTTTACTTGTTTTTTAATTTTGGTAAGTGGGTTAGTGTTTGGTTTGGTTTGTTCGACAAATATCTGCAGCTGATAACATAAGGAAATTCTGGAAAAAGACTGTTCTCCTTCCTGTCTCCCTGGAACCACTGGGGAGTCATTAGAGAAGAAATTAGAGTTCTGGAATGTTCCTGGGTTCCCTGTGTTGGTAAATGCCTTATTCAGATGCAAGTTGTTCTCAAATGTCTCTTAATTGAGGTTGCTCTCTGCAGGTCAGTTATTGTACTTCACAGACACGTGTTTATAGTGATAGGACACTGAAAAAACAGTACTTCTGTAATATGCATTCCCCTCCAAGAGCACATATGCTTATTTTTCTACCATGCCAATCTAATGTAAACCAGTTGTATTACAAGTATTAAACTGATGAAGGTGTCAACTTAGAAAAGGATTTAGCATATAGTTACTTATTTCAGTCTCCTTTTACTCTGTTTTTGAAAATATCTGGAACTGTTTTAATTATACCACAGACTCTTTCAAAGTAAACAAAAAATTAGAGAGTCAGGAGCTTTTTTGTTAAGATAAACATTAAACTAAACCTACTAAATCCAACATGTATTTTTTCCTAACAAATAAGAGGGAGAAATAATTAAACAACATATATTTGAAACTAAATGTACTACAAATGATAAAACCTGGAAATTCTACGACAAAAACATTTTTTAAAATCAGAAATGCCCTTCTTTTGATACTTCAATGCACTCTGGCATGTACATTTTTCTTCACAGTTGGACATTCTGACTGAATGAACTGAGTCACTTCACTATCACAAAATGGCCACAACTCAACAAAACATATTTTAACAAAAGTAACTTCAAAGCAACTGATCTGGAAAGAAGAGTGAAAATTGGAATCATGCATTAGAAAAGGATGAATTTTAGCAAAATTATCAAAAACAAGAAATTCTGTCCAATAAAACAAAAATCAGACACACTCTTATGGATTTTTTCAAGGTATTGTCAAAGCAACCATCAAAACAATGCACATATGTCTGGATATCCCTAGCTGGTGGAAAAATGGTCAATGAAAGTGCAACTTACTCAGGAAATAAAAAACAAATCTACCAGTAAAATAGTGAAGTTTGAGATTGTCACTGTAATATCACAAAAATGTGTGGCATTTGGATGCTTCTTTTTTAGTATGGCTGACAAAGTATATATGGTATGAAGATGACAAAGGAAATTCAACTATAAAATGTAACACACTTTTGTTTTTGTGATTCTCATTAAAAACTGTATCATCTGACCAGAGAGCTCAAAGAATATTCTGTGTATTTAAAAACAAGATAAACTGTGCTCCTATAGAAAACTAAATTCGTTTATACTCAAGTCTTCTCACATGTTGATGGTGGTTACGGTGGTCTTCAAACTACGAATCTATGAGTCACCTTAGTAGTGTAATTACTTCTGGGAGAAAANAGTGTAATTTCTTCTGGGAGAAGAAGAAAATAACATTTTTGAAAAATTTCCTCTCTATTATCATAACTAATGCAAATATGTAAAGATAAGTGTCATAAATGATGGGTTTCAGTAATTCAAACAGCTAATTGAAGGAATTGTCACAGATCTCTTTTGTTCTTTTCCCCAAGTGGCTTGTATTCTATATTTTGTCTCTTTCTAGTTTCTAAATCCACCTGTCATTTCTTTCAGCATATCAGGAGTTTATTACAACTCTATTTAACACACTAGAAATGCTGGGCAAACACTTTAAGATAGTATGTTAAATGCTCTTTCTGAAACACATGATTAGTGTGC
>WEIV01016620.1:2181-75521 GCA_013390005.1 Calyptomena viridis | reverse complement strand
TGATGCTACATGCCTGTGCATTCAGTATTTTTTGAAAACATAAAAAATATTTAATCATCATAGCTAAAACCTCCCTAAAAAATAAATAACAAGATGCATAAAATTTCTTATCATGTCATCCGTTTATTTGAGGATGTCTGGTCACAAAAGAGCATACACATCATGTTTTGTGATGACAGAGTGCATATATGAACGTTAGAAAATTACAGATTATTTTACTTTTTTATAATAACTATCTTTTCATATTTCATGTTGTATTATTATTTAATTTAAATCACCACGAAAAAATTGTATACTTGTTATTTAATCTTCCTAGTATCCCATGTATTTCAAAGAGACCATATTGTGCTGGAGGCAGGCACTCTCTGGTACTTATCTCAATGTATGGAAAGCACTGTGTACTTAATTCACTTCTCTGTAAATAGGTTTGTAGAGTCATCTGAGACACACTGGAGTTCCCAAAACATGTTCCAGCATCTGACAGAATGATACAGAAACTAAGGGAAACCCAAATCCTTCTGGAGCATTAAGGAGGAATGGTTGAAGGTGTCTCATCAGACACCTATCTGTGTTCAAACTGTATTTTTATACACCCTTTCTGTGTGCTCATACAATTTGATCAGATTTTAAAGGATGTTAAAAATTAGATTACAATTAACAAAGTAAGCTCAGTAGCATTACTCTGATTGACATATTGACCCTTTTCCCTACACCTAGAAGTAAGCAAATATATTTTACTTTCATTTATAGTTCAGCAGGTTTCAGATAAAAGAGACCTTTGATATGAGTTTTAAACAGCTCAATGAAGAAGACATGCATGTTCAATTATTAAGAAAAAAAAAAAAAGCAACACCAGAAGAAGATGAAATAAAATGGAAAATGAATATGATTTATTTACTTTGATTTTTCTCTTCTACTCTACAGAATACATACAAACAATTCTTCTTGTGCAACTCATCTAATCGAACTTCATCAAAAGAAATTTTGTGTTTCAGATTTGCAGGGATATGGGTGAAATTCAACTCAAAACTTAGACAAAATCTTTTAAAGACCATACATAAGAAACACATCTGAATAAAGCAAGGGGAATCCCATCACAAAAGTTGGAAACAAAAAAAAAACAGGTTTTTTTGTAGTGATCAGTTGCGTCTTTTTGTTGCAGATCTTGCATCCTGTCTCCCCAGTAATGTCATATTTCATTGTGTAATTTTTCTGGAAGGGGTGCTTAGTGATGGGTATGATTATATTGTGTAGAGGATTTTGCTGATCTATGTGCCTGTATTACTCATAAACTACCAAGGATGCACTCTTCCCGCAAATTTTGAATGAGTTTCCCATCTCCTCTTTTTCACAGTGGGGTCTCTCTGAGGGTACCATGACGTTTTAAGCTATCACTAACCTCTCTGAGAACAGTCATACTGATTGGTTTTCAGTAACAGAAATATTGTACTGACATTTCATTGGTCCCATGAGGAAATCTTGAGCAAATTTTGAAGCTAACCAAGCCCTTATATCATGGTAAGAGAGGATGTTTAATACAGGACTGGTTGTTTTTTTCATCTCTTTGTCCAGTTTATCAATAGATGGCAGCAAACAGCCCTTTTACCTCTGATCTCCAGCCCAGAGGGTTACATACACTAATTTGTTTAGTGTTCTTTTCTTTTTTTGCCTTTCTTTCTAAGATGTCACATGACTATGTGACAATGCATTTAGGTTATAGAACATGCACAACTTAAGTATTTAACTTCTTCACCAGATCCTTGCTAGGGAGAATTCATAGGGTTTCACTAAGAACTGTAAACAGTTCCTGCCAAATCCAGGTTAGCAAGGAAGTGTGTGTGAAAATCACTGAAATTCTACAGTGTCAGGCTGAAATATCCCATATTTAAGTTCTCATTTATTAAGGAGGCACAGAACTCAGTTCCTAAAATAAAGGTTCTAATCTATCATTTTGATAAAGTTTTTCTTTTTTTCCTCAGTTTCAGGTTTTGGAAAAGTTTTTGCTCTGCTTAGATGTTTGCAGCATTCCTTGAGCAGCTTGTCCTAGAAAAGCCCCTTGGGTCTAGTCAGTCTGGATAGAAAGGATGTGCAGTCCTCTCTGAGGGCAAAAATGATTTCTAAAGCTGCAGATTTCACTCCATGTGTTCAGAAGTACTTTTTTCAGTTCCTTTAAGGGAAGGGAAGGAGAGGGAAGGGGAGGGGAGGTGAAATAGACTTCAAAATCCAAAACTCAAATGCCTTCTTGCCCTCAGTATTATAAAGAGAAAATAAAGAAAAATATAGTACAGAAAATTTTGACCATACTCCTATGAAAAAAATCTTTGTCTTTGGAACTAGCAAAGATATTTAAGTGCAAAGACTTCCTGTTTAAGGAAGTAAAAACTTGTAGAAAAACATTCAATTACAGTTGACTATCACATTTCGAAACATCATATTTAAACATTATAGTGCATAATGAAATGAAAACGTAACCATCTTCAAATGAAATTATATATCACATTCAACTGATACAGTAGTCCCTAAGAAAATAAAAAAAACCCCNGCCCACGGCAAGGGGATTGGAACTATATGATCTTTAAGGTCCCTTCCAACCCAAGCCATTCTATGTTCTGTGAACTTTTCTGAGAATCATCTTTGCAGTCAATTTCCTGATACCTGAGCTAGCAAAACTTTATTTACCTCACACAGCAGTAAGTGTACTCTTCCTTGTAGTGTGTTGCCATGATGCTCCTGGGATATAAAAACAAGATAGTAAAACAAAAAGAGTAATAAATAGCTAAAAATATTTTGATGCAGTGCATATTAGAAAAATGAAAATAAAAAGAAAAAATACATTAAAATGTCAGCTTTTGTGACACTTCTGTATAACAGAAGTAGTTAATTGTTTTCTACTGAGAACCATGGGCCAGACTCATCCCTAATAAAAAAGGATAGCTGGAAGAAATATTGAGTGTTCATGTGAGATCCCATCTGGTTTGAAGATTTAATTTACTATGTTAATACATTTCAATAAACTGAAAATTACAGGAATCATAAACTTTTTTTCCCCAGACCAAAAATTTTTGAGTTTTTTTATAAATTTATGCAGGGAATTATTAGGAATGTTAGCTCATCTTGGATAGTTCCACATAAAAAAAAAAAGAAGTATGAATTAAATAAAAAAAAAGATAGGTATTTAAAAATAGTTTGTAAATGATAGATGTTGAAAGTGCATTTAAACAATTACTGATGTGAAATGAATTTAGCACTGGTTGTGTAATTTATTATTTGGCAGTGCTTAGTTACATAGTTAGCCAATAAAGTCATTGAGATTTGGAAATTAAAATGAGAGTTTTTCTTCATTCATTTAAGATGTCCATCATTTATTACTAAAAATTTTATTTATACATATTGAAATCTTTATAAATTAATCTTCTACACTAGTCACAATTTTCTCCTTTAAAATTTAACATGTTGTATGTGAAATGAATTATAAAAGGTCACATTTTAGTGCTACATCTTGAGCCAATGTTGTGGTTGAATTGAAAAACACTGTATTCAAGGTTCAAGCCACTACAGTTTCTGTCTCCGTTACATTATCTGTGACAGAACAAGGATTTTACCAGCATAACAAACATACTTGTATGAAATCAGAGAGTCTTAATTGTCAATGACCAGTCCATCACTTCCTGATAAGTTTTATTTTCTGTTTTCTTAAATTGTCACACTTAATTATTTTTGGAGAAATTATTATGTGAAAATCCATCACTGTGATATTATTAGGCACATAAATATATTTCATTATTGTTGTAATGTGTTGAGCTTCACTGGATATCAGATGCTCAACAAAGCCAGTCTCTCACTCACCCTCCTCAACTGGACAGGGCAGACAAATGTTAAGTTAAGGTTCATGGGTCAACGTAAGGACTGGGAAATAACCCACCAGTTAAAGTCATGAGCCAAATAGATACAACTTGGTGAAAATTAATTTCTTACATATTAAATTGGACTAGGATAAAGAGAAATAAAACCAGGCATTAAAAGATGTTATGCCTAATCCTTTCCTTATTCCTGGGCTGAACTTCAGTCCAGATTTTCTCTACCTCCTCTCCTCAAGCAACACAGGGGATGGAGAATAGGAGAGGGGGACTAGTGTCAGTTCATCACTCTTTCTGCATGTTTCTTTCCTCAGTGGGAGGACTCATGACATTCTTACTTGTGGTGGTGTGTCATCTAAGTTGAGAGTGGTTTGTTCCACCCCTATTATGTATTGGTTTGTTCTGTTAAAAGTTTATACCTATTTCTATGTTAATCCCTCAAACTCCTCCTCATCTCCTCCCCTTATTCCAGACCCTACCCTGTCAATCCTCCAAACCACTCCCTTTGTTCTAGTCCCTTCCCTGTCAGTCATTAACCCCCTCCTGGGAATTCCCCTAATCCTCGATGTCCCATTTGCCCATGTGATCTTCCCAACTCCTCCCCTTGTTATTATTGGTTCTTCTCCTATAGCAATCCTTCCCTGACCCCTCCTATCCCAGTTGCCTACTGGCTGATCCCTATGTTTCCTCCCCCAGTTAAAAGTTGTTGCCTAAAACTCCTCAGTGCTCTTTTGGGCATGCTGCCCTGGGGCTCACTTGGTGTACTTCAATAAAGCTCTGGACTGTAGCACCCCAATTGAGACTCCTCCTCGTCCTTGTCCTCCAACATTGTCCAGGGACCAGCTTGGCGTAGAGCCAAGCCCAGTGAGTGGCTGAAGCTCTAAGGTGCAGCCCCATCTCTCCAGCTCAGGGGCTGTTCCCCACCTGTCCGGCAACCGCTGTTGCTGTGGCTAGCCCCGGTGAAAACAGCGAGCAGTGGTCCAGCGCGACATTTACTCTGCTCCAGCATTCCAATGTGAGTCCTTCCCACAGGCTACAGTTCTTCTTAAACTGCTCTGGAATGGGTCCCCTCCCCTGGGTGCAGTTTCTTGAGTGTTCACTGTCTTGCAAGCTTCTTGAGGCTTCTGGAAGTACTCGTAATGTGATGAGCCTCTACGTGATGGTCCTGCTTGTTAAAGGGAAGCTGAGGATGGTGAATTTCAAGACCCAGGGTCATGACCTAGGACCATTCTCCTTACTGGTCTGCTAGAGCATGGTTGCTGTGACCCCCTGACACTAGGTACAGCCAATGTCATGGCTGAGCAGATATTGCCAGGGTTACACACACACACACACACACAACACCAACACAAATACAAAAATTATGCCTTTACAGGTATCACGTACAAAATCAGCACTAACTTAGACACAAACAGGTGACCTGAAACTGTTCTTACTTGCTCTTTTCAGTGTAAAAGTAAGATGAGCAAAAAGACAACTAAGAAGTAACAAGAGAACAAAGCAGAGAACCCTAGGAAATGAGATATGGTGTGGGGAAAAAAAAGGAATGAAAGAAAGGGCACAGCTGAAGAAAGCAGAGGCAGAAGCAGGATTGGAGGAAAAGCATCACATCAGGAAAAGTCTGATAAAACAGGTTATAATAAAACTGGAAAATTTCCTTAAACAAGCATCCTGATGTATCCTCAGCTAGATGACTTCTTCAGTCATTGAGACTATCTCTACAAAGGGGCATTGAGTTGACTTTCTTAAATTTAGTCGTTTTACAGTCATACTAGTAGGAATAACTTTTAATTCTGTATTTTGGTTTTCAGAAATGCTTCCCTCTGTGCATATATTTATCTTTCCCCTTTTAAGTACTTTTTTTCTATTCACAAAAAACGTCATCCTTACTTTTTTTTATGTTACTATGTGTCAGGATTATATCTTTATCAGAGATCACTGCCCAGGAAACTAATAAAAAAAGGATTGTGCAGTTAGTTGAAGGTGGCCCACTTCCAAGAGTACCATAAGCTTTAGCAGATGTTGGCCAGATTGCACTAAATATGTGTCTGCAACTTTAAGAATCTCAAAACTCTTCAGTCAATGACCACAGACTACTGCTTTCAGATTAATATTTTTCATTTTTTTTTAACAGATGAACACTCAGACTCATGTGAATAGCAGAGAGAATATGCAAATAAGCAGGAAATCAAACTCATTGTGAACAACAGTATGTGGTGTCAGAAAGCAGAGAGGACCAGCTGCTCCCTAATGGATGGGAAGTCAAGTGTAATAATATGTCAGCAGGGCAGGGGCCTTTGCAGCCAGAGTACTGTCCTAAAGTACCCAACCAGGGGGAGCAAACAGGACTAGGTTAGCAGCCAGAAAAATAAAGAGATCTTTACAATATCATCTTGGACTCTCCTCTGTACTGAAAATGTCAGTTTTTGAAATTCTATGTGTGGGCTCTCAGCTTTTAGCCAGAGTCAGACCATGACATATATTCTAAACCCAGATGTTATATTTGTCTCAGTGAAAGGATAAATATATGAAAGTATGAAGAAAGGATGAAAAGGTTAATTTGAAATAGAATGTGCCAATAAAAAGGTAAACTACATGGAACAGAGGAATAAGTGAATCTATTTATAACTATGGCTCTTAGTTAGAATATGTTTTATCATACTACATGTGAAAAATGTTTTTTGTAATTTTCCTTAATTTTTCTTGTGTCTTGTTTTATAATGGGACATTTTTTAAAGTAAAAATTTACTTTAGTATTCTTTCATTTTATTAAGTGATTTTTATTCACATAAAAGGGATTAAACCCCCAATTTTCTTCACAGTGTGAGGTAAAGAATCATATTCTGTGTTAGTGGCAATGTCACAGAGTTTGCATTTCTGAGAAAGTGCGGTATGTGAACTGCATGATCACTAGGTATTTTTATTATTCTCTGTGATCTCAGATTTCATAAAGATATAAACACATTTTTGAAGTGTTTAAAATGGGTTTATAAGGAAGTTTAAGGCTTCTGGCCTCCGGCAAAATAAAGGATACTGTGGCCTATTCTTTCCTCTACTCAAAACACTAAGAAAATTAAAAAGAAAACACAACAAAATAACTGCCAATAAAGAAAAATCTGTGAATCTGCAGAAAATACATCAAATTTCAAAAAAACTTAAATAACCCTAATGAAAAAAAAGATAAAAAACACCAACAAATTCCCACTCCCACACCGAAATCAAAACTTAATTAACTTTGTATTTAGTTTTGTAATACTGTAGGGATGGCAAAAATATGTCATAATTCTCATATGGTGACTTTTATAAGGATATACACTGCTAAAATGCTACTACATGAATGAAGATGCAAACTCTAAAACTAGCAATTTTCAAAGGCCTTGAAAGGACTGTTTCCTTGACCTACCAGTCAAACTAGCAACTTAGAATCAATCACAACAAATAATTTATTTCTGTTCTGTATGTATTTTATTTCTGTCTCCTCCTACAACCTCATTTTCCCTAACTCTTAATGCTATATTCATTATAGCAGTACTTTAGTATGTGAAAATATTTTACCATTATAAGAAGGTGTTGTTTAGGAAAATACTTTTAGTAGTCAGGAGTAATGACTCATTGGGTAACAGATCAGAGGAGACATTAGAAAGAGTACAGCATCTAAATACCAAAAAATAATGGGATCTAAACTTATCTTTTTAATCCTTTAAAAAGCCCTCTAATTCATTGTTTTCTGTGTATAATTTATAGCACTGTATTCTACATTATCTATGCATAAATTAAAAAAAAAACCACAAAAAATCCCTGCTCATCAAATGTTTTGATTGTTCATTAAGTTTTAGCTAACCATTGGAACACGTAATGATAGAAATTATAGCTTGAATGCAAATGTGCAAACGTAAGCAATTACTTCTTAAATTTCATATTTTTTTCCAGTGAACTTATTTTTCCACTGTTTTTAATGAAAGCCTCTGATATTCTGGATTACATAATTTTTGGTTTCTAGAAGGGCCCTATCTAAAGCTTAGGTGGTCATAAACATGCTTTTAGTTAGGGGGGAAAAATAAACACCTGCAGCAAAAGATTCTTATTGTTGTAATCCAACACACATGAATAACACCTTAGAGGCACACATTTCTCTTCTGACTGCAAAGGGAGACTATGTGAATAGCTTAGAATCAGACACATAATTTTCCAATTTCTGAAGCTAAGGAGACAGATGAAAAAGTACTGTTTTAAAAATAAAATAAAGAAAAAATATACAGTTGTGTGTGTGTGTGTGTATTTGTAGGAATGTCTAAGACTCTAGGAGTTTCACTTGCTTGTAACAGGAAATGATTTTAAGAGCAAACCAAGGCACTTCCTGGAAATGCATGTGGCTATGTTTGTGCTTCCAATAAATTTAACAGAGGGCTTGTTTTCTAGGAGAGATAAAGAAACGTATCATTAATTTTTATTTTAATTGTGGGCTGAAACCATTGCTTGAGAAATTATTCCAGGGACTCATTTTTTATGATTTCAGTGAGCTGCTCCAGCATTTTCAGCTATATTCCCAATTGTATTAAGGATAACTTCAGTCTTGAACTGCTGAGCAGGTAGGCAGCTCAGTCATACATAAAAACTTTCCTTATTCACATATTATTCTCTCACTTCTCACCAGTAATCTTACAGTAGGCTACATTTTTAGAAAATAGTTATGGATTGGTTTCCACATTAAAACATCTTTAGGGAAAGGTATTCTTTCATCTCTGTGATTAGTAAACCTCATGCAAATTGCAAGTGACCTGATTAAATTTTTTACATCTCTCTGAAGAGAGTTTCCAAGCTTTTAACTTGCTATAAAATATGTTGAAATTCTCTAAGACAATAATGGTTAGCACTTGGAAGAAATTGTGCTGAAGCTCCTGCAAGTGGAATATCTCCATAAGCTATGCTTGATCAACTTAATGTACTTGTACTTCTAATTAAAACATACAACAGGAATAATGGCAGCAAGACACAATTATTTTTTTATATGATGGTGTTTCTAATTATTTATAATAAACAACAACTTCAATAAACTGTAAACTTTGCTTACAAACTATTGTGTTGCTGTCACAGCAAGTGATTTAATTATGCCTTTTTAAACATTGATAGAAATCTTGGACTAGGAATTTGGTCCTAAATGCTGCTAAGCATTTTTTTTTTGTGTGTGTGTCCTTGTTTCAGAAAGCAGAAATTGATTTCTTTTACCTGGAAAAAAAATGAAGGTCAAAATTAAGCAGTTTTCAGGGGGGAGTTTTAATTAGATAAGGTTAAAGTCCCACAGAGCTTGTCTTTGGTCTTTAATTCCCACTCTGTAGGAACTTTCTGAACTTCCCCTGCTGCTTTATTCAGATGTAATCAGCACCCTTCAATGAAACTCTAATTTAAAGAGAATTCATTACAGAAGATGACTTTTTTAAATAGATGATGAATGTGTCTGAGCAGAGAACTGCATGTTCTAAAATGAAGGTACGGTCTTATGGGTAAGCTATAGCAACACTTCTCACCACTGAACACAATTTTTATCTGTATATGAATATATCTCTATATAAGGAAATACATCAATTTCCTTATAAATAAAATTTATTATGAAGTTTCTCAAAGTGTTTTGCAAATGTATTAGAAGTGTCCCTTGAATATTGAACTGAATATTATTTTATTCCCTTTTATTTTCCATATAATATAATAAGCCCAAGGAAGTCTAAATTGCTTATAGTCACATAGTGAGTAAAAAACAGATATCAAAGAAAAGAAACTGGGATTCTTAATTATACTCTGTGTAACTAACAGGATATGACAAACCTGACTTTCAATTACTTTACACTTGATTTAGTCCTGTATTCATGCACTATAGCTGTAAATCTTTGACATAATTTTTTAGTTGATGGCAGTCTAAATGTATTTTTACTCATCCAGGTCAATACACCTCTGACTAAAGATATTTAATAACTTAGACAAAAAGACTAAAAACATGTTTTCAAAACTTAGTGATAAAATATATTGCATTTAAAGCTACAGGATAGTGGAAAATCAGTCCTTCTGCTTCTAATGGGGATACCAGTATTGCAATATGTTAAATGAGACATTGTCTGTAGGAAAATACATAGTCCTTTCTTAGACCAGATATGTATCCAGAAAAACTGAGATTTCAGACATGCAAATCAACTTTCAGGTTGAAATAGAAGGAACAAACTTGAAATTACAGAGGAGCTGAGAGCAATTTATTCTGAATTTTAATTAAAAATAGGATAATCATTTGATGGAAGAGCTCTTCCATAGCAGAGCAAGGGAAAGAAAGTGTTTAAATAGAAAAGATGAGGATGTCATTGTCTGTCATGAGAGACAGACTATCTGAGTAATAATAGATGTTGGCACCAGTGGCATGTAGGTATTGTAAAGAACAAACCCAGTGCAATTGAGATTACTTGTATCCACTAGACTTTTATATATAGTTTCTTCTCTATCTTTGTGCCTCTTGAACATGACAACCAAGGTCAGCTACTGAGTGAATGCTTTCTGAGAAATAATCTTAAATTTTTCACTACATGCTGGAGAAATTACTGGGGTTTTTTTACAGTTAATAATGTCAAATAAATGATTACTACTTTGCTGTATGCAGGGTACTTTGTGGAGTAGCATGATAATTCTGTACTATATATTCCCTCAAGTATAAGCTAAACCAAAGATACCTGTTTTTCTGAACATAGGTCTTTCCAGAACTGAATTGTCTTCTCATCCCCAAGACTGAGAAGTCACTGAAGTAGTGTGAGGTAAATGGAGATGACTGTGGGACTATATGATAAAGGAACCATCCTAGTGTTTATTTCACCTACAAATAATTGATTTCAGCATGTCCCATCAGTTGTCTCATAGTTGATCCTCAGAGAATCCTACTGTTACATCTGTAAGACTATATGGAATCTGAACAATTTCATGCTCTTACATTTTTTCTCACTGAAGATTCTATATCTGATAATACATCTAACCTGATAAAATAGTACTAAAGTACAAATGATTTTTAACATGTGAAGTCTTGATGACAACAATATTAGCTCCAATCTTTGATGCCTGTAATTCATGCTAGGCCTTATATTCAAATGTTGAAGGCAGTGCAATTAAAAAAGCTTGTACATACTTTGCACACCTATGCACACCTATGCAGAGAGAATCTGGAAGTGTAAGGTTATGTGGAAATAGCGTGTCTGCTTCTTTGAGGGCATCTGATCAAAGGAGCCACAAACCAGAGCATGCAGAAAGAAATCTGCCTGACACATAAGGGAGGTCACATTAAGAATAAACCTGGTCAGCGGCACGAATTCGTAAGAGTATGTGGGATGTGAAAATGTTTATTCAAATGGGGGGATAAGGAAATGGAGGAAAACAAACATTGACAAATAACGCTAGTCAGTCATATTAAGTCATGGACTATCAAGGAACTGCAGGCAAACCAGCACCTTGCAACAGGTGATGATGCAAATCTGAGTGTCCTATATGTCAGAGGTGGTGAGTGGAACTGTGTCAAATGGTAAGTTAATGTGTAGGGGAAAGGGGAACAGGGAATAACAGAAAAAGGGATAGGCAGAACAAGGCCAGTCATGTTTAAAAAAAAACCAGTGAATATGTTCTTTTGGCTGAGCTCTGTACC
The DNA here is from genome assembly GCA_013390005.1 of Calyptomena viridis. Classification (NCBI taxonomy): domain Eukaryota; kingdom Metazoa; phylum Chordata; class Aves; order Passeriformes; family Eurylaimidae; genus Calyptomena; species Calyptomena viridis. The sequence goes on along the minus strand of WEIV01016620.1, from coordinate 64,001 downwards.
TGATTGATGAAGTCTGTCCTATCTTATATCTTACTATGCTTTATTTTAACTCTCTTTCTGTGTAATCTCACTATGCCATGAGTATATCCTGGAAGAACTTAATACCAGCTGACTGGAGTCAGACTTGGGCTGTGGGCTCCCCTGAATTGTGGTATCAGCTGCTGGAGCCACTGAGATCTCTATGTCAGCAATTGGAGTGAGTGGGGGTCCCAGACACTGAGACAAGAATTATGTAGGTCCTAAAATGCAGCTACTGAGGGGACCAGATTGTATGAGGTGAGTGAAGGACCTAGTACTTCCCATGCAGGCACCTAGCACAGCCTGTATTCCTGTCCCAGCTGCTGGACAGCTTCTGTCTGTATCTTCCCAAAACTCTGTGTGTGTGTGTGATGTGTGTATTCACAAACTAAGTTGTCCTTGTTGGCGAGTAGGGGGCTCGGGTCTCAAGAGAGGTGTCAGTTGCTGGTGAGATCTATGCTGGTATTCAGGGGGAAACCCACGAATGTGGGGTGCATGTGGGACAAGTGTGTGACTGCTGTGTGTTTGCTGTGAGCACTGAGCTGGACCAACTGGAGAGTACGGGACCTGCGGTGTGGGTAAGGGGCTGGGATCTGGGAAGGTGTGCCAAGTAGTCAGGGAGTCTGTGCTGCTAATCAGGAACCTATGTGTGTGCTTTGTGATCCTGGAAAATTCTCAGTTTGGTTGAACTTGCCAACAGGAAAATGGTAGCTGTGTCCCTTAGCCTGGGCAGAGACCCCAGGTTCCTGGGCACTGAGCTGGGCAGGAGGGAGATCTGGCATGAGTAAATGGAGGAAGCAGACACTCATTACTCCACATGTGAAAATCTATAAAGAATTTAGCCAAATTAGTTGCTTCAAGGATCTTAAAACTGAGATTTATCAAAGAACATCTTGTATCTTGAGACACAGTTTCTTTCAGAATACATTTTAATTCTGACTGAAATGAAAATTTTAGAACTGTTTTTAAAGGTACTTCAGTAAGAAAAGAAAATCACATCTGGCTCTACTTGATTATAGATCTCATCAGGATCTATCTGATCCTCAGTCACCATTTACTGAGTGGCAGCTATCTTAGACAAATTTAAACAGTGTTACTTTGTTTTTAATTAAGTGGGCAAGATTCCATAATGAGCCTTCTAAAATGACACCAAATCTGTAAACACCATTCTGTTTATATATTCTGGAATTATTTTGTTAAATTTTACATTTTTTTGACATTTTTTACTAGACTTTATAAAATATAATTTATTGCACATAGTAATCAGAGAAGAATGTGTTATATCTATTTACAGATATTTTAAATTAAGTAGGACTTTACTGAGGGCAACAAGCCTGTTTAAGGAATCTGAAATGTGTGGCTTCTACTTAAAAACCAAATAATTTTCTCTATTTGAAATATCCGGTTATAATTTCTCCACAAATGGAGAAAAGTCATTTGCCTTAGAGCTCATTTGTTTTGAATGCATGGTGTTTTTTTGTGTACTTTGAGTATATGCTATATACCTACTCACAGAGAAGATAGTAAACATCATGGCAGTGAACTGGAAAATCAGAATAACTACATTACTTAGAGTAAAATATTACTGCCCACTGGGATCTTTATTAGCCACTGGCTGTAACAAAAACTACTGCAATGTGATTTATAGTAGATATCATTTTAAGCATTCAATAATATTCTATGACCATCAAGAAAAGGGTCATAATTTTTACCTAGCTGCACTTTAATACTCAAAATTTCTTTCTATAAAACAAATCAACAGACTGGAAATTAGTTTCCATGGATTAAAAATAGCTCATTTAGTCTGCAGAAATTGATTCATAAAAGTCAGGGACATAAACATTCAAATGAGTTTAATCAAATGTTTAATCAATAATAATGCTGAATTTAAAGCTGACATCAGGTGATTCAAATGAACATTGCTACAGGTAATGAATACTCTGCCACTTGAGATACAATCTACAACTCAGAATGAGTCTAAGGCAGACAAGGAATTTTAGGCATTGCTTCTCATGATGCCTGGATAACTATTACTTTTGGCCTTAACTCACTGCATGCTTACTGAGGTTAAAATTTGATTCAGACCAAATTTTTATCTCCCTATTTTCCCATAATACTTACAAAAGAATAGATCCACTGTTTTTAAAGGTGGCAAGCAATCTGTCTCATGAAAGTAAAGCTCCACACCTAAGCATGTTTGGCCATTTAAACATCTTAGGTCTAAATTCCTACGTCTCACTGGTACACTTGTAATGCCTCCATTCTGCTGTTTGCTTTCTATACTGCTGAAAAAATAAGCTTCAAAACATTGACAGGTTTTTGGAATTAAATCTTTTAAATACCAATTGACTTCTGATCATGTAAGGTTACACATTACACCATCACGTTCTGTAATCTCACAGATTCCAAAATGCTGAAATAAGCCTAGAGTAGAATATCAAGAGAATAGAATGGTAAAAGTAGGATTAGCCTTTTCAGACTAGTGTCATATATTGCATGTAATTATAAACTGGGTTCTTAAATGGGAAATGTTTTGCAAACTATACATTCAAGGAATCAAAGACAACTACAGAAAAAAAAACATAGGAAATTCTTATTCAAAAACATTTTCATTGGCTTAGCATCGATTAATCTTTGAGATATCTTTTTATTTAGATGTATCCCTTCTCATTACCAGAGCCTTGTACCTCTACTAATGTGAATGTCTGCAATTGAGAGGGGGGAAAAAAATCCAAACCCAGCTTTTTTTTTTCTCCAGATGAAAAGCACAACGGTCTACCCACTAGAGAGCTGGGAACTGAGACCCAGTGACTGCCAAGACAGAGAGTTGACTGCCAAGCAGGAATGCTCTCAGAATACACAGAGATGTGTGCCCAGTTTCTTATTGGAAATTGATGGTGGGGAATGCCAGCACACAAAAAGTACTAAAAATAGATCATGCAAAAGAGAGCTAACTAGTTCCTACAACAATTGGTCTAAACAGGGGCGCACCAAAGTCACAGATGTGCTGCTTGTGACTACTTGGTCAGCTCAGCTGACACAAAAGGACACAGTCGAATTCATGTGACTTGTAGATTAATGGAGACATTTACCAAAGAGGAAATACCAAGGTGAGCATAATCATTGGGTCTTGGGCTACAGGCTGAGCCTGATGCTCTTCTCTTAGGTAGGAGCTGGGAATAACTTCATCTGCAGGAGGTGTAGTCTGGTCAAGCTGCAAAGCTACAAAGCAAAGGAGATGGTAGAAAGTGAGAAGTGAACATTGCGTGAGGGAATATGTATGGGAAAGTGAAAGAATCTTTGCAGAGATCCGGCAGAGTCCAGAGCCTAAGCCCCATGGCAAACAAGAGGATGAATATTCAAAAGCTGCGCTTGAGCAGAGGTAGGACAAAGATTCTCAGGATCATGGGAGCTGGAAGTTTGGAATTCTTAGAGCTAGATGAAAGGGACAAAGTCCAGGTGGTGATGTTAAAGGGAAAGGAAAGAGAAACACATACATCCTGTATGTCAACTTCTGACTGATGAACATGTTGTCATGTTCATGACTTTGGCTCCTGTAGCTATGAATCCACTTCAAAGAATAAGAGCTGCTAAAGATAAATAAAATTCACCTCATAAAGTGGGGCATGACAGTTTTCTCTCACTAACACAATGAGGAAAACTTTAAGCAAGATTCATCAGAGAAAGGAGATCAAACCATGAAGGTAAGTAGGAGAAGGTAGGTAGGAAAGGGCAATGGGGGAGATACTTGCATTTCCCTTGAAACAGTGAAGTGAGCTTACAGTCACCTGAATTGCCTTTCCTCTAATGTGTACAGTATAGGAAAGAAACAAGAAACTGGATGTCATTAAGAAATTACAGAGAATTGTAAATATATAGCAGGGTAGCATGAACAACTAAAATATTGTCATGTATATATAGTAAATCTTTAAAAAAGGTGGACAGAGAAGGTTACAATGTGTGTACGGAGTAGCTGAATGCTGGTTCTGGCCTTACTTTAGATGCTGCTGTACTTGTCCTGCAGCTGATAAATAAAGAATAGCTACCTCTTTATAATGATTGTAAATGGCAGCTGTGACTACAGTGACCGTGTGATAATAGACCTTGAAGATCCTTAGGGAAGACAAGAAGGCATGTAGCAAGGAGTTTGGACTTCAGGAGAGCAGACTTATTCAGGGATCTGGTATGAAAAATTTCACTTACCCAAATAATCTGATGGCATGCAGTGGATTTGCATTTGAACTTTATTATAGATTGAGGAGAAGGAATATATATTGTCAAGAAACTGGACTGAAATGAGTTACTGAAGAGTAGCACAAAGAGCCATGCTTTTTTAAATATGCCTGGGGTTTTTTTAAGGATGATTTTAAACTTCAGAAAAAAGCGACAAAGTTTTAAGTTCTTAAAAGAAGAAGTGTTATGAAACCTAGGAATGGATAACTTCTATAGAGATGAGGAAGAAACTGAAAATGGTATCAATACTAAAAGGACAGAAAGGATGGCAGGAAAATTGACAATAAAAAGGCTTTAAACAAAGGCAACTAATAACTTCATGTTCAGCACATGAAACTAATGAAACTATGAACAAGACACATTAAAAATGTTTTGAAGATGAAATATATCACAATCCTTTAGCTATCAAGTTTTAGTAATGAGATGATTTAACAATAGCACTGTATTTTGAAAGCATATTAAAAGTAATTTTATTGTCTTTAGACATGCATGCTGTTTTAAAATAGTTCTGATTGTCCAGACATCCACTTTCAAAACTCATTCCAATTTTCAGCCTTCTCATGTTTTCTGAAACTCTCTTTACACTCACAAAGTTATGAAAAGTACATCAGGTAGTTTATAAAATACTTAGTATTTGCTTTTCTTTAACATGCTTAAATATTTTCAGTCAATTATCGGGGGAACGTATCTAGAAACTCAGCATTTCTAACAGTCTTTTCAAATCTTTTCAGATTACTGAAAGGTTAAAGCAACACAAAAAGTCAAGTTGATATATCCAAGCTGAAAATACATTCCAAATTCAGTAGAGGACCATTGTAAAACCGTTATTTCAGTTATTTCTTGGTGATTGCTAGGAAGACTATTTTTTTGCTATTTGTCTTTCTCAATGATCATGCTGCCTGAATGTCTGAAACAAGTTGTTTTGCCTTATACTCACAATTTTGTCTTATGAAACTCCAGTTAACTAATCTTCACTTGAAATGTGAATTCAAAGAATTAGGAAAGATTGGTAAAAGGCCTAATTGAGCAAGACAAATCAAGAGTTAGAGATTTCACCTCACCATCAAAGGTAGATAAGCATCTATCTGCCATTTTATATATCATTATTAATCTTTAAAATAACTCATTAGCTATTTTGTTATCTAAGTAATTCGTAATTTCATTATCAAAGTAATTTCAGTTCCATAAGCATACATAGTTAATTGATCTTCCTCTATGAATTAGTTGGAGCATAAATAAGCAGAAGCCTTATTAGCAGAATATGGCCAAGACAACATAGACAAAAGCGGTGTGTGAAAAATGCTTAATATTTAGGAAACTGAGGTTTAATTACATTTAAAACCTTTAGCCTAAAGACACAGGATGGATGCTCAGGTTGCCTTCTAGTTTAGCTGCCTTTAAATCTATGTTCCACAGGACAAGCAGAGTGATTCACAGTACTGGGACTTCCTATATGGTCAATTGAAAGGTGTAAGTGCCTTTGGAGAGCAATTTAGAACAGCAGAAAGAAACACCTACTTGTTTATGCATTTAGTTATTGACTATAAAAAGCATACATGCCTCTGTATGCAACTTTGTGCTCCTTAACAATACAGCAGAAGCTGCATAGAGTCAACCCTTAGAAGTATAAGCTATATGGATGTTAAAGATCGCTCTTAGCTGCTATAAGTGATCTTAACATCTCTTCACCAGGTATTCAGAAGGCAAAATATTTTTCCTATGACTGAGTTCCTTACAAAGTAGAATGAAGAAGTTAAATTATAAGGCTTTTACACTGTAGTAGTTTAACTGAATTCTTTAAACATTTATTAGTCAATTATTGAGAGAAGAATGTTTGGGGAAACTGTCTCTTTAACCTACTGATGAGACTATTTCTTTAGGATATTGGTAGCTGTCCTCTTGAGGTCTAGTCCAAAAACAGGGGCTCCTAGACCTAATTGTTAAAGATTGTGCCCAGTAGTATTCTGAAGATCTCTGTATCTGAATACTCTGGGCAATCTGTTCCATGGCTTGACTTGGCATTTCTCTGGTCACAATAGATTTTCATATAGTGAAAAAAACAGTGAATATGTTAACTTTCCTATGTCTTCTCACCAAGTCTTCTGCCTGCTCGGCATTCAGACCATAAACTATAAACTGTACAGACCACAATTCTTTCTATGCACTAGTAATTTGGCGTTTCTGTGGACCACAAATGTATGAATTTTTCACACAGTATTGACTTACATTCTTTGATTTAATAGGAAGGATGGAAAAATAAATACCCCAAATTGTGTTCTATAATTTGGCCAAGATAACCTTTAACAATGTAATTACTGAATTTAAATGCTTGTTTATGGAAGAGGAGCTGTAATAGTTCTGTTTCATCTGGGAATACTTAAATACTCCAGCAACTAAACATAAGTATCTCACAGTTTCATACATCAAATTTAATACTATCATTTATTTAAGACATGGTTTAAGCTTATCTAATGGATTAGTTTTTCATGGAATTAAAGCAGAATTTTGCCTCTTCTGGTCTATGTTTGAATCAGAGTTGCTCTTAGTCATCTCTTGAGTTGAAAAGGAATGTTTATGATCATGTCTAGAAAAATTTAATTAGATGCCTAGAGAACTTAGCCTAACAAGACTGAAAAATATTATATGCATCATAGATCAGGAAGTCACAGATAAGAGAAAACCTAAAACCCCACATTTTGCCTAAATCAGAATAAGTTAAAAAGTGTGCCGAATTCTTCCTATAATGTCTATCTTTTTCAGATTCAATTCATAATAAGTTATTTATCCAAAGTGGAAGAAATGTATCTTCTCCTAGGATACCTCATGGAAAGAAACATCTGAATTACAAGTAGGGTGTGGTCCTTGACAGTCTCTTTTAATATGAAGTGAGTTTCAATACTTAATTAAGCAGAAAATGCCTTTTCTCTTAGGACCTACCATCGTTATGTGGAGCCGGACTTTCATAGGAATCTTTGGTGGTAGCTATTCAATAATTTCCTCTCTTCTTACTCTCTCTTCTTTACCTTTACTCCTTTTCCTTCTCTTAATTTCTTTCTTTCTTTACTCTTTTCCTTATCTCTTTTAGGTAACTCCAAGCCAATGCGTTGTGCTTTGCTGAGTTGTGTGGGTTGGCGTGTTCTGGCTGCTTTGTGGAATGCTTTACCTTGGTTGTATGCTTACTCCTTTTAAACTTTTTCCAAAAGGCTTATTTTCTTACTATATTAATACATACAGAGTTCTTTTTTTATGCGATCTCAAGGCATTAAAGAACCACAAGGCTTTGTGAAAGGTCAGTTGAGCAAAACTTTTGGAGCCTTTTATTTTTTGTCATGTATCAAAAAGAAACTGAAAAAACACAAAACAACAAAACACATAAAACATAGAAAAATATTAATATCACCTTGAAAAAGAGATGATAGAAAAGTCTTTTTTTTGATCTCAGGTAAAATTGGTTACTAACTGTGCTTTCTTGTAGAGCAGGATGGGCAACTAAAGTTTTAATAATTTAAGCCACTGCAGAGGTGAACGGCAGGAAGTAAACGAATCAAAATCCACAGGAACAAACATATAGTATATGTTCCTCTCTTTCTAGAATATAAGAGACACTTCACTAAGTAATTACTGAATCACAGTGACTTTCTCGACCTTTTTGGTTACAGAAAGAGACATATGAGAATGAATGTTAAGCTTTATAATGGTACAGAATACTGAGCAATACTGAGCAAGAAACTACATCTAAAATTGTAGACAAACATGGCTAAAAATATTACTCCTGAATTGTGATTAAATTTAGCATTTATGTAAATGTAATCATTAGCAGATATACTTTCTCTCAATAACATAAAAAGTGGAGAGTAAATTCATCATCATGGCTAAGCTTCCCGAACAAATATATGGGAAGGGCTCTACCCATGCTTGCTACAAGCGTGCTGGTGGCTAAAAAGACTAATGTGTGATAGACAAGTCCAGGAACAAAAGGCACAGCTAAAAGTCTCCTTGGGTGGTATTGACGAGGCACAGTTCTTTCTGCGATGTCTTTTCTCCCCAAGGCTAATTCTACGTGAGTTTTCAAAGGAGGCAGCAGTGTTATAGGTGGCGTGTCTCCATGATTCCCGATTTGAGGCCAAAGTGGACCTCTGATGGTGGTCAATATGGCCAAGACTGAGGTGCCATTTCAAGGAGTNTGGTAAGGTTCTTGAGGTGCACGTTGGTAAAGAACTACTGTCTTCTTTAAGCTGACTTCCAGCCCAAAAAACTCAGCAGTCTCTGCAAAGCAAGATGTTAAGCTCTGCAGAGCTGCTTCTGTATGAGTGACAAGGGCAGCATCATCAGCAAAAGGGAGAGCACGAACAAGGTAATTCAGAGTCTTAGTGTGGGCCTTCAGCCGTCTTAAGTTAAACAAGTTACCATCAGTATGATATCAGATGTAAATACTGTTATCTTCTATCAGCATGATAAATAAAATATTTCCAAATAAAAATTATGAATATTATCACTGTATTGTGAGAGTATATGGCAGAAGGTTATGTGCACCGTCTTTTCATACAGATGTTAAAAAAAAATTGTACCTATGCAACCTTTCAAGGTGATGTTCTCAGTATCGTTTATGCATTTGGTCTGGTAACTGGGAAGTGAAAAATGAGTAATCAGTCATGTGAACAAAGTAGATCCAGAGCCACTCTCTACTTGAGATGCCTTAGCAATAAACCTCCTGTTCTTTGACTGCAGCTCTGGGAATTCTGCTTCCTTGCATAGTACCAAGGCTTACAAAATGGGAATAGAGACACTTTGTACTCTGTTTCTCACTGGTGTAGGATTGATGCATAAAGGAACCAGCTGAAGGAACTGTTCTGGCACATTAGAAGACAAGACTGATCTGAATAAGGAGACATTCAGTCATGTGTGTCTCGGGCTGCAGAGCACGCCTACTGCCTGTCTCTGAGGCTGGGTTGGTGGTATCAGCATTCTTATGAGAAGGTACTCTGGCTGGAGCACCAGAGGAAAGAGCTGCAGGAGATGGTAAGCAAGTGTCATGGTATTAACTAAAAATATGAACAGAAAATGAACAGATTCTTCAAAGACTCTGGAGAGACAAGATACATTCTGCTTAGGGGCAACTGGAGGCTGTCAAATAAGAAAACCTGGTATAGTTTACTATGATCTGCATGGTTAATTTTACTTCCAAAACCAAAAACTGAAAAGATATAATTTGGACTGATTGCAAATACAATCACTGCTGGTTTTTCAAACTTCACTTTCATTTTATTTCAAAACAAATTTAGTAATTTCTGAATATAATTAGAACCTTGGAAAAACCCCAACCTTAGCAAATCAAACCAACAATAAAGAGATAAAAAGTTATGCAGAGAAGTTGGAAATATGAAATTTAGAAACTTTAACTGTTTCAGTACTAGTATATAACTTTCTCCAAGGTACTGCAAAGTCTTTTAGTTGTTTCTCAGACCAGGAGACCAAAATCAATTTTTTTTTTTTTTAACTTTGAAATAAAGAGTTATACACACAAACTAATCATAGGTCAGTTATTCAATTTGCAGATCCATCTAATTCCTTTGAGTTGAATGATATCTCTCTATTGCTGGTGGACAATCTGGTCCTATAAAATCCAGTTACAAAATATACAATAAATATCATAATATTCAGCCATGTAAGAGGCAGACACATCAGTGATTACAGTCTTTATCTGGGACTGATAAAACATGAGTTCAATGCTTGTTCAAATACAGTCATCCTTTCTGTATTTAGGTGAATTTCCACAAATGATTTCTACCCACCCAGTGTAATCAGCCCCAAGATAAATGAAGAGAAATTACAGACACAATTTGGCAGCAATTTCAGAAAGTAGTCTTCTTCCCCTGTTAAATATTGCTTCTGAGATGAGAAACAGTATAGATGTGACATGGTAGAAAGATCCTATCATACTCAAACTTATATTATAAGCCCCCCTATTTGATGTATTAGTATTCTGTGATTTTCACCAACTATATCTATATCCATTTAGGCATACCTTAAAGCCCTTAGTTCCCAAGCTCTGAATTGAAGCTAATAGGAATTTCCTGCTTGACAAGATTTTTCTAAGGAAAATTGCATATGCAGGGTTATTCGAATCACATGATATATGAGATAACAAGGATATTTTAACATAATTATAAGAATAATCAGGTCATTTGCAGTTTATGCCTATTTTTCACTATTTTTTTATTGATTCAAACCCACCTATGCTTATAAAATTATGCTTTCAAAAATATTCTGAAAAATCTGAACCTAAGTATGAACCTTATTACCGTAACTAATTTTGAAAATATTTAGTTAATTTTAAATATATATATTTTTAAAAATAAACTTAATTACTAGAATGGTTCTGAAATAAAATGCTTTTTTGGCCTCACTAAAGCTTGTTTTTGTCCTTCCCATAGCAATTTAGATTTTATGTTCTTACTCTGGTTTCCAGTTGATAAGTGAAAATAAGGTTTAGCCTCTGAAAAACTCACTTGTGTGAGGAATTTAAGAGTCAAGGGAAACATTTGTTTTTTCAGGCTCATGAATTTTAAGGAAAATAATTTTTATTACCTGTCTCTTTTTTCTAAATAATGAATAGTTGCTAGTACAGGTTTGCTTTGTTTGTATCACTATGGCTTTACTTACATTTGGCACCATCTAAAATAAATTTATCATTGCTATTTGGCTCATTTGCTATGGACCACATATATGAATCCAGGCAGAGATCTTGTTTTTGATCTGTGATACAAAATCTAATATTAAGTACATCTTCAGAAATACAAAAGCTTAAGGAAGACTGTGACAACTGTTCTCCAGCCATCTTATCAGTATGTATTATGGTCTGCAAGAAAAGAAAGTGTTAAGGTAAAAAACCATATATTTTTAACTGAACTTTATCTACATGCATTATTCACTAATATTTAATTAAAATTAATTAAAATGTTTAGTCAAGATTATAGTTCAAACTGGTATGCCTCTTATTTTGAACCTGGGCCCAAGGTTGAGAATTTTTATAATAGTTTTATCTGTGGGTTGTAACTTCCAGTGTGTGAGCCAAGTTAAAGTATAAGGAATCAAAAATTAATCTTCTGCTAGTTTATTGTTTCCTTTTCTCCAGCTTAATTTTCACAATTGAACGTACTGATGCCTCAAGATTTCTTATATTCTTCATATTCCTGGATTTTAGCACAGCTGCATGGTTTCTCACACTTGGGATAATAGAAAACCTCTTTCTCATGGTCTGTGAAATGTTGTTTAATGTTATTTTTCGGAAAAAAACATATTCTAGCAAGGGCATCCTGTTTGGGACATAAAACTAGAGGGAAATAACAAGATACGGGGTAAACAAAGCAAGATAGAGCTTTGGAGCTTCTCCATGGGCAGACCTGGGAGGCAGGATGGGGCATGAACAATTTTGGGATTGGATGTATCCATTAGATATGATAATTTATTAGTATTGAGAAAGGGATATTGGTGCTGTAGTGAGTGCATGCTTATGTATATTGTGAACCTGGAAGCTTCCATTAAAGACCAGCTCTTTGTTTTATCCTTGTTGGGGAAGTTTTTCTCTCATTTTAAGAATCAGTTCATCAGCCAGGGCAAGGCACAAGGACTGATTTCCTCTCTGTTATGCAATCATACCCCTTCAACAAGAACAGTAACTATGCAGTTCCTTATAATCACGTTACCTTCTTCTACTTCTCCTTGCTTACTTCATTAGATTACTCATTTCCATCATCTTTCTTTATAACCATGTCTTTTGTGGAATTTTACTAGTTATTGTAGAAAATATTTTTAAGAAATAACTCTTTTTAAGAGTTTTTAAATTAATAAATATTATGATTTTCTCTTGATTTTCACCATGGATATATAAAGAAAATCAGTGGAACAGAGAGTTTAATCACTGTTTTGTAATTAAGTAGGCATACGCTCTAAGTTCCATATGGAACAGTTTGTCTATCAAGAAGGAGACGATATCACTTATCATTGGCATATCACCCAGTTATACACTCTAAATCTACAGCTGCCATGGGTTATAAAGTAACTAGAAGTAGCTTCATTCCAAGGTAAATATATTTAAATCAGCTGTGCATATTGGAATGAACAAATAGCTGAGGATATCAAATTACAATCAAATTACAGATTAAAAATTGTGAAATAATTTTCTGGAGGAGTTTTCTAAAGTAGGACAAAGATCTCAAAGTTCTGAACTAGTATCATTATGTAGATTCTAGTATGTGATTCAAAACAGAGAAAGAAAGGAATGGGTTTTTTTCTTTCATAATTATATTACAATAAGTAACTTTCCTACATGGTTCACACATAGCTATAGCCAAATTTATGGAGAATGAGGAAAAGAAAAAAAAAAAAAAAGAAAGGGGGAAAAAACCCCTGAGATAATTCATGAAAATATATATGTGTGTTTATAAAAAGTTGACTTAACTTGAAAACTGGAATTAAGTTAATATAAAACTATTTCAGTTCTAAAAAATAATGTGTACTGAACAAAACAAAAATTTTTATAGCATATTCTTAATTTTTCAGTTATTATTACCACATCAAGGACGATAATGTGCAGAAATCAGCAGAGAAATCTTAAACTACCAATTGATCACTAGCAAGTAATGATGTTGGTGTTGGCCTGATGAAGCTGTAGGTTTGTTGGGGGGGGGTTGTCATTTTTTTTTGTGGGAGGAAATGTAAACTTAAGCAAATGCAGCAAGTTAATAATAGGAAGGCTTGATCACAAAATGTGTAAATCTCACAGTTTAGCGTAATCGATTGTAAAATTTAATAAACAACAGACAATCTGTTTCTAAATTAAACCATCACCTCAAAAAAAAAAAAAAAAAGGTGGGGAAAGGGCTGATTTTCTCTGATTTCTCCAGATTTACTGTAAGAATAAATGTGGCTTGTGTGAACTGGTATATCTTCAACTTCTGACTGAAAACAGATTGAAATTTTTAGACAAAATGTCTCTTGCACAATACAGAACCTTCCAAAGCACAACACAACCTAAGATTGAGTGGAGAACAAATGTAGATGTCTTCCAGTTTATACAACTTCTTCACATCATCATCTCAACCAGTAGCAAAGCATCAAAGTTCTTCCCCATGTTTCCATGAGTTTCTCAGGCTCAGATCCATTGCGTTTTCTGCATATTTCCAATTTCAAAACAACACAAAAAATCTACTTTCAATTTTTTGAACTTGTCAGGTATTAATATATCAGTGTTTTACTACCAACTAACAACAATAACAATAATTATTTTAAACATTTGTATTCATTTTACATTTTGCTGCATGATATTTAGAAGATCCAAAAAATAACAATTTTTCCCTCTCCTATAATATTCTGTGCTATGCTATTTATCTTTATGATGCCTTGGGGTTTTTCATCATATTTCTAGGATTTTAGCCTGCCTGTATGGGCTCACTTAGAGAGGTTTTTGCTAGGCCTTTCCTGGCAATGTTTTCATTTTTGTGTAGATAACAGAGGTAGAAAGACACAACAGAGCTGCTAGAGAGGTTCTAGGAGGGGGGCCTGGGGGGACCTGAAGGTGGCGTGAAAGAAGATGATGATTTCTGGTTGGGCATCTTGAAAACTTAAGTTCAAGATGAATTTTGGTTGGGTAGCATGAGGGGGGTAGTCTCCCGAAGGTTATAAAGGTAGAGGGGTCAGGTGATCGGCCTCTCGCTCGCTCTCTCGTCTTCTCTCCTGGACCCTGGAAACCCTATTAAAGTATTGTTCATCATTATTAATTTATTTTGCAGTTTTTGTCTCCCCCTCCGATTTCAGGCATCACTTATGATAAAGAATGTCTTTCTGTTAAAGTTTCTGCATCACATACTTGCTGTATAGAAATCAGTTAGTTTGTCTATTTCAACTTCTTCTGAGGGTCTATCTCACTTCCAGGACTGAAATTCTTTCCCTGGAATAATTTTGTGAAATGCATAAGAAATAGCTTTTCTTTGCTCCATTTCAAATATACATAACTGAAAAATTAGTACCACTCTTTCATAGTTATATAATCTTCCACGTTACAGTATTTTTCTCCATGGTTACATGACTTTGCAGTGTAAGCAGAAAACTTTATTGTTTGTACAGTATGCTTATACAAAGCCAACAGTCATAAGCTTTGCTCTTTTCCATTACTAGAAAATAGCAGCACTGATTAAATGGTACATTTTGAAAGTGCAACATTAATCCAGTGGAAATCTACTTTAATGAAAAAGAGGTTCAGTCTTCACATAAAAGCCACAGATGTAACCCCTGAAGTATGAAATTTAGATAAAAACCCAAAATATAAAAATGTGCTGGCACATGCACAAGTCACTAGTAAATAAGTAACACTTATGATTTATATGTAATTAAGTTTGGGTATTAAAATATTTCTGCTTGTTTCTGTGAAAAGGAATCTAATATTAAACTATTCAAGATACAGGGGAAAAAAATCCAGCCATTAATGTATTATATAGGATACTTTTTTGTCAACAAAACTATATTTTATCTGAAAGTCTAAGATTCTTATATCTTGTTTATTGAGCCTCTTAAACAAAATATACTGAATTAAAAGAATATTTTGTCTGAGGAAGAGGTCTAGGTAATATAATAATAACCACTGTAAAGCTGAAAATTCTTTTCACCTTTGTATTGGAGTTTACAATTGTAGGTGTTAGTTTGAAATAAAGTCAAAATATAATTGCAGGTGGAAATACAACTAGCCTTCCATTTTTCCCTGTTTTAAAGAGAAAGTTCCTATTCAATAGGATGTTTTTCTTGTATAACATCTATAGTTCTAGAGCTTACCAGTCGGATGTCGATTGAATGTTTTGCTCAATTTCAGTTTTTTCTTTTGTTGTACGTGTTTCGTGATTGCAACTCTGGACACATTTTTGAACTAGTTTATTGATTTAACTGGGATTTTATTACAGTGTGTAAGCAAAAAATAATATTTGAAGAATCTGCAGGTATTCTAGTATTAATTCATTTCCTTGGTCTTGAACAGCTGGAATAAAGATGCCTCTGTTGGAAACATGACACAGAACATTTCAGACACAGATGTAGTTATTTAGTTCCTGCCGCTGAAAAAATGTTAGTTTGGCAGTCCATCTAATTAAAAAATTGAATCCTTCTGTACCTGAATGAAAGTTATTATGGCCAAATCTTTGCCCAGCATAGGTCACCAGAGTTCTGTAACTCTTATGTTAATTTCTGTTATTGAACAACATAGCTCTTTTTGTTCAAACTGAAGTAGTTGCTTTCAGAACAAATTCTTTTTTTAATAACTAATTTTTTCTCACAGTTTCTACACATAAAAACAATGGCTTTTTGGCTTTGCTATGTATGTCCTATTTTAATTTTTTTTCCTCTCATATGTACTCTGCTTGATATAATACCTTAGTATATGCAACAATTTCTTGGTCTTTTTTAATCCTTTTGTCATAAGACAGTTTACTCATCTTGTTGGTCACTTATAAATTGTGAAACGTTCTAGGCTGATATAAATTAAGAGCAGATTCAAGGTTTATAGCAACAGAAAATAATAAAGATGCAGTAAGACTTTTAAACCTAATAAAGGTAAACTATGGATAGAAAAGTATCAAATATTTTCACAGCTGTACAAATTTTTCTTTTTACAGGGGAGATCACACACTAGCACGCTTACTGAAGGAAAAAGATAGTAACAGAAACTAGTGAAGTGTAAGTTTCACCTATTATTTTCAGCAGTTTTGCCAGTGTGAGACACTGGATCAGTAAAACTTTTATCTTTTTTATTGGGTTGGAACCAAATTATGTGTGTCTTGGGGAGGAGCTAGGCCGGAGCCCATGTGGCAGCCCTAGAACTCACACAGGAGGGCTCACAGAGCCCACATGGAGTAGCCGTCAATCAAAAGTGCCACCTGGAAGACCACCCACGCCATGAGTCCTGGAACCCCTGACCCAGTCTCTGGCTGGCTACACTGCCTCTCAGCGTTGCTTAGGGCCCCAGAGACACCAGTGAGCCCGAGGTCCCATCTAGGAAAGGTGGCCATAGGGTCTAAAGCAAATAAATACAGGAGGTCATGTTCTCTATTTCCTTTTTTTTTTTCTCCCAGAACCTGCTGTCACCATGTAGGAGTCTTGGTGGTAGCTAATTTTTCTTATTCTAAACTCTTTCTTTACTCCTTTTTTCTTCTCTTAATCTCCTTTCTTTACTATTTTCTTAATATTTTGGGCAACTTCAAACTGATGGGTAGTATTTTGCTAAGTTATGTGGATTGGCGTGTAGTGGGTTCTTTGTGGAATGCTCTAACTGCATTGTATGTTATCACTCTTGAACTTTAGTCACAATGCTTATTTTCTCTCTAAATTAAAAGTATCTCTTGGGAAATGTATGCAGCTTTCTGTCTTTATGTGATCTTAAGGTATTAAAGAACAAAAAGCTTTGCAAAAGTGCAGTGGGAAAAATTTTGGAGCCCTAAATACTTTTCAAAAGTAAAATGTCTGAGTGAGCATTTGGCTTGGACCCCAGGTCTTACAGCCAGGCCCATTTTAGACCTGGAATATAGAAATGTATAGAAACTAAATATAATTAAAAATAAATAAAATCTATTAATATTTTTGTAGTACATGGTTCAATATAAAAATGAATTGGAAGTGGTGACACTGACTTTAAAGGCAACAAATTCCCTTCTCCTATTGGGCTGGATGTAAAACTTCTACTGGAAGTCACATAAGGACAGTATAGAATCATGATTTTGTGCTGTAGCCTAGTAGGGGAAAAGGAAAAAAAGGAATTAATACTAAACTAGAAGTCATACTTCCAAAGTTTTCATTATTTTAATGTACTGTTATAACATTATGACTCATGTTACAGCCCTCATATTGACAAAATTTTCTTAATTTTTAATTACATTTTTATCCAGGAAAGGACTACAAGGAAAGGCAAAAAATTTTAACTTTTATTCATCATTATATTAACTATAACTTATTCTCCATTTCTATGTCATCGTCTAGATGAAGAGAATGTGTGTTTCATCCTTAGCCTAATCTTTATTCCTGATTTAATCAAATCACAAATAACTATTCTGATTCCATGATTTATCACTATGAAAAGTAATTCCAATATCACAAACAAATTATCCTATTGCTCCATGACTCTTTGGTAAAATAAGTTATCGCATACTTATTTGTTTCTATGTCTACAATGAACATTAGAAGTGTTACAGTAGTGTGAGATAGTACAATAAGGACACAAAACCACCCCAAACCATAACTAGGATAGGACTATTGAAAGTAGAGTGTGTCTGCATCGAGGGCTGTGGGCTGAAGTAATTTCTGAACATGAAGTACTATACCTGTAGAATCTATGTCAGCATGATACTGCACCACCATAAAAAGAGGAATGCCAAACTGTGCTACCATCATGATAACACAACTGTTCTATTTTAAGTTTCCAGGCTATCATTTTTTAATTACACTACATTCTATGGACAAATCATCCTGTCTGGAAACTCTTAGTACACAAGACTCCTAGTACAATGTTCTCTTTCACGCTGTAGTCTAAGATGAAAGGAGAAGGTATAAATTTTTGCATTAATTTACATTCTAAAAATGCACAGGATTTAAAGTGGTTTTTAATTGTCTGGCCACAGAATGGCCTTAAAGATTATGAAAATGTTTGCACACATATATAGAAATATACGTTACCTGTCACATATATATTACACACCTATCTATCCTGAAAAAAATGCTTTACTAGATCTAAGTAATACAATTGAGGCTAACTGCATCAGATTTTAGTCTTAATTAATTTTAAGAAAATATTCACTAATCTGGAAAGTAAGCACTTACTTTACAGTTTAGATTTAGAATTAGGGTATGTGTGGATTTATTTGTTCACCTTTTTTATTATTAATTAAATATATATTTTTTAGAAAAATAATTGAGAGCAATGGTTAGATATTTGCTTTTTAAATTGTTGTTTAAAATAAATAATTTTTGATTATTGTTGTCTGCCCAGTGTCTCAGATACTGAATTCATGCTAAATTCTGTTTAAACATATAAAAATAAGGAGTAAAATTTCTTAAAAAATATGGAAGCTGAGAAATACGTGGTTAAATTCACTTCTAATTTAACATTTGACTTGGATCGTTCCTCTTGAAACAACAAGATTTCAAATAATGGTTGCAACTAATCAGTATAGCTTCAATAGTATTCTAGTGAAATATTAAATGCGGAGGAAAATTACATGTAGGTGCTGATGTCTGAAGAATAAATTACCCTTTTACAAGTAGCTGTTCTCAATATGCCACTAGTTGTTACATTATAATGTGTGGTAAATTTGATAAACACTAAATACATTTATGGTGCGTTGACCTTGATCAGATGCCAGGTACCCAAAAGGGCCGTCTATCACTCTTCTTCAACTGGACAGGGGAGGAAAAAAACATAATGAAAGGCTTGTGAGTAGGATAGTGAGAAATTAAATCAAATCTGAAAATACTTTTCCTGTATCCCTACCGCCTTCCTGGGCTTAATTCTACTCCTGAGTTCTCTACCTTGTCCCTGCACAATGGCACAGGGGGATGGGAAAAATGAGTTGTGTTTACCACTCCTGATTCCTCAGGGGGAGGACTCCTCACAGTCTTCTTCTGCTCCATTGTAGGGTCTCTGTCACAGGGGACAGTACTCCATGAACTTCTTCAATCTAAGTCCTTTGCATAAGATGCACTTCTTCATTAACTGCTCCAGAATGGGTCTCTTCCATGAGGTGCAGCCCTTCAGGAGCAGACTGTTCCACTGTGGGTCCTCTATGGGGTCAAAAGTCCTGCCAGTAAACCTATTCCAGCCTGGGGTCCTCTTTCCAATGAGCCATAGGCCCTGTCAGGAGCCTATTTCAGCGTGGGCTATCCATGGGTCACATTCTCCTTTGGACTTCCATTTGCTCCAGCATGAACTTGCATGGGCTGCAGATTGACAATCTGTCTCATTATGGTCTGCATAATGAGTGCTGGATAATCTCTTCTTCAGTGCCTGGAGTATTTCCTCTCCCCTTCCTTCTTTACTGACCTTGGTATCTACAGAGTTCCTTACCCCTTTCTTTTGGCTGCTGTTGCACAGCAATTTTTTTCCTCTTTTAAAATACATTATTACAGAGAGAAAATTGAGATGTTATTTTTGTGATCCTACTCAGGCAAAAAAAAATTTCATTCAGTCATCAGCTTTATTTAAAGCTGAATGTATATAGTTGCAGAGCATCTTAAATTTACCAGGAAATAAATAACTTTCATATGAAACTTGTTTCTAAGTTTACAAGCCTTTTCTTTTTTCATTTCTCTTCGCTAAAATTACAGGAAGTCATTGTCACGAGTTTGGATTTTCGTCAGACTGTCATTTTGGTATTGATTGCATTTTCTTTTCCCTTTTATCCTTCTTCAGATATGTATTTTTATACCTCTATTTTTAGCAAAATGCCTTTATATTTAAATCAAGTAAGGACAATTTCATCCTGCGCAATTTTAATTGATTTGTCATGCTGTCAACAGTTATCTATTAATTTTTCCTTCTTTGTTTTTTTTCGTTGGACTAACACTTTTCCTGTATTGAACAGTGCATTATAGAGTTGCAGTCCTGCCACCAATACTCATGTGAATATTTCTTAAAAAATCTGTTTAGTTTGACAGTCTATGTCTACATTGCCAAATAAAAATGATGAGAGTTTATTAGTTAACTTGCAGATTAGCTTTCACAGGCTGGTTTCTCTTGACCCTACTTAGGCTCTGGTGAAGACTAGTCATGTCATATTTTTTCTCAGTCCCTGCTGTCCTCTTGCTCCCAGTTGTGCACCTCTTTCCTTGAGGTGCTTTTATTTCTGTGTGTCCAAAATATAGCCAGAGTAAAAGCCAACAATTAAAGAATGTGAATGAACAGACATCTCATCCTCTGAGTTGTCCCTAGTCTTTTTTTTTTTTTTTTTTGGCAGTGCAGTTATTACTTGGCAGTGTAGATAGATCTGGTGGGAATCTTTTACTGACAGCTCTGAAGAGTGCTTATATCTGTCCTCATTGAAATGAAAAATAAATGGAATACATATTCTGAAGCCATTCGTGCCCCAGTGTTTCAGACACTGTCATCCTCTTTGTGCCTCTGCAATCCAGCCTACATTCAACCAACCCCACCAAGAAGATAAGAGCTCTGTGGTGTTTCTTTACTAAAGCCAAATAAAAGCAGATTACTTTAAACTGTGTTAGATTAAGTTATTCACATTTGCTAAATTGATTTTTTTCAGCTTTTGAGATTTAAAATATTTATGGCTGGAAAGTGTTATTTAAAATCTTCTTAATTTAGCTACATTGACTTAGGTAGTTCAGCACATGTAAAGGAAAAATGCACTATTACCTGTGTGAAGGGAAAAGCATTTCCAATACAGTGGTTTACTAAAAAGCACTCACAATTTTATAACTTTTTTCAGCAAAAGGTTTTGTAGTGTATGCTTTGTTGAATGAATAGCTACCAAAGTAAAATACATTACTCAGTAAATTTCATACACTTTTTAGTGCTAAATAGAGATTATATGGTTGTTGGCTATTTTCCATCAACCAATTTTGTATTCCAAGTGACAACTTCTAGTTTTTAACATGTCACATTTCACTTTTAAACTACTTGATGACCTCAATGTTAACATGTACTGGAAAGAATACAAAATATGATGTTTGTCCACTTATGTGACACTTGATGCAGGCTATAGACAGTCTCAGATGAATCAGAAAAAAAGGAATCAGATTTTTTTTTTTGTGGTGTGGTCTTCCCTTTCCCTTTCCCTTTCCCTTTCCCTTTCCCTTTCCCTTTCCCTTTCCCTTTTCCCTTTTCCCTGTCCCTTTCTCTTTTCCGCTCCTTCTCCCTCTGATGTGATAACTGAGTGCTTGGAAAGATGCCATATAATTTCATTATGCAGTTATTTGTACTACTACTCCTTAAAACGTTGTGTCAGCTATATACAGCAGAAAACATTTTGAAAAATTGTAATGAAAGCATAAACTGAAGTTGAAACACTTTCTTTAAACTTTTTAAGAAGAGCTAATGAAAGCATGACTGCAAATTTGGAAAAGGCATTTGCATTTCAAAAGAAAGACAAAGTATAACAATATACAGGAAAATAAATTACAGGAAAATATATTTCTGGAAGATTGTTTTATTTTAGTTTTTCTATATAAAAATCTGTGTTTTCAGCACTTTTTCTTCATGTACTTTCTCATAATTTCCTTCATAATTCACATAACTTTTCTCCCCTCAGTTAATCCTCTGAAAAGTTACTTTCTGAAATTCCTTAACTTCCTGAAAGTCCTCTTAGGCACCTAGCTTGTTTTCACTTTAATGCTGCCCTGCTCCCATAACAATACATCTTAGTCATCAGTTCACCACTTTTGTCATATGACTCCTAGAGATGCATTCTAGATTATTTGGTTTCAAGCCAAATTGTCAGGTCGAAAGGACTGACAGCAGGGAGGCTGTTCATTTGCAGAGCACATGCCAGGTGTAGTGAGCTTCCAGCAGCCAGGAGGCAAAGAAAGTTGGATTTGCTCCAGGCAAAAATTGTGTCCTACTTCTTCTGCCAGTTGCTGGACACCACTTGGTCTGTCTGCAAAAAGAGGCTTTAAAAAATGCACTGAATGTCACCTATCTCCTCTCGGTCCCCAGAACAGTCAGAAGTGAGCTAAAACTCAGAATATTATGTTCTCTTGCATGATGTATTTTTCACATGTGTAGGAAGATTGAGTGATTAATTTAACATAAGTGGAGAAATAATTATTCCATTCTGCCTTTTATATTCAGTGGACTGAGCTACGCACTCCATAGGACAATTTATCTGTAGAGCTCGGTAGGTAACTAGATAGATCGGACTAAATTTCTCCTAAGGATTCCTATTTTTCTCCATTGAATATAAAAGAAGTCAAAGGCAGGAGCATCAAATATTGAAGTTTGTCTCTTAGAATCAAGAAGTGTTGCAACTAAATATCTGCCAGTTAGGGAGCAAGAGTTTACTGTGATAGGAATGCTGAGATGACTGATAATTCAGTCCAGTTTCCAACTTCAAAACAACACTGCTCAACTAATATTGACAGTAGGCTTCACCCATTACCAATTGTTATCACTGTCTGAAGTAGATATTCTCTGGTGGTCATCATCTGAGAGCACACAGTACCATGGAGCTGATGTTGTATAGTTACTACTGATGGCTATGGACCTGGCCATGATTTTAGTCACTGTACTGGTTTTGTCAAGGTAGAATTAATTTTCCTCAAAGTAGGTAGTGTGTAGCTGTGCTTGGGATTTGTGCTGAATACAGTGTTGATAACACACCCATATTTTAGCTATTGCTGAGCAGTGCTTACAACGCCTTTTCTGCTTCTCACAGCATCTCATCATTGAGTAGGCTGAGAGTACACATGAGTTTAGGAAGGGACACAGCTGGGATAGCTGACCCCAGCCAACCACAGGGATATCCCGTATCATATGATGCCATGCTCAGCATAAAAAGATGGGGGAAGAAAGAGAAAGGTAGGGACATTTGGAGTGATGGCATTGTCCTCCCAAGCAACCATTATATAATATGAGCCTGGCTTTCCTGGAGACCTATCTGTCAATAGGAGTAGGGAATGAATACCATGTTTTGCTTTGCTTATAAGTGCGTGGCTTTGGCTTTACCTATTAAACTTCCTTTATCTTAACACACAAGTGTTCTCACTTCTACCCCTCCAATTCTCTCCCTCATCTCAGCAGGACAGAGTGAGCAACTGGCTATATGACGTTGAGTTGCAGGCAAGGGATGAACCATGACAGTCACCAAATGCAAATTCACCAGATGTGACAGTTCTTTGATGAGGGGAAAAAAAAACAAACGAGATCATCAAGCTCTTCCTCATCATTCTCACGACTGGTTTTTTAATGCACCTTCCAGAAAAAAAATGGAACAGATCATATTTCTTCCTAGCACAGTTCAGCTTGTTTTGGGAGCCAAGAGTGGTTCAGAATTTGTCAGGCCTTTTCCTAATTCTTCTGCATCTCTTGCTTCCATCTTGCAGACTTTATTGCTTTCATATGTTTTCTAGTTCTCCTATTGAGCAATTATACTCAAGTTTTGTTTTACTTTTTGCCTGTATATGTTACTTAAATATTTAAGTTTATTTATGTTACAAAATGTCAATGCATTGCTGCTGGACACTAATTTGGTGTGCTTATTTCTGGATTTAGGGCAAATAAACACTATTTATGCTTTGCTTAGTTTATGATCTGTTTCCTGAGTGCAAAAGTCCTCTACTTTGGCTACTAACTAGATGCAAATCTATTTTCTTCTCCAATGAACCATAAAATCTGAGAAAAGTGTCTTTCACTGTTATTATTTTAGAGATAGATATATCTAGGTGTGCAAAAATATCTTGCCCATGTAAAAACAAATAAGCAAACAAAAATAAACTTCCCTATGAATATATACCACTCTTTCTAGATAGCTTAATTTGTAACTCACAATACTCAGACAGCTGAAAAGAGACTGCATTAATCTACTTTCTAGTTAAAACCATGACCATTTGTTTCCCTTCTCTAGGTAGATCAGCTTCTTTAGCAATCAATAACAGTTTTCCCAACAAGGTATTTTTTAACCATTATAAATAGTTTAAATGCCCTATCAGCTTGTCATTAATTTGTCTGTTATCACTTGAGATATGTCAGTCACTATTCACAGTTTAAGGATTCCAATAGGATCAATTAGCCAGGGCACTATACCATATAACCTATACTGTCCCCTGCAGAGCATTCCAGGCAGAATCTGTATGGACTGTTCAAGTTATAGCAGAATCCTATTATTTCGGTATTGCTCTAGCCCCTGTGGCTCAAGAATTTTAGCTGATAGCAGGAAACCAGCTTCTTTCACATCTCCCGTGGAGCTCTGCTCAATGGTCTGGCAAGAGAGAGTAGAATTTTCAATAGATTCCCCTAAATATATTTGTTGCTGACAACTTGCCTGTAGTTGTCAAACTGTAAAACTGCCTCCACTTAAGTGACTGACCAGCCAAATACTTTTAGGCTTCTATTTATGAAAGGGCAGGGTTTGAAATAACAAATGTAGGTTTTCTCTGTCTAGACATAGCCACAGGAAGCACGAGATATGACAAAAAAATTATTCAGCATGTGTCACTACTCCAACAGATGTACAGGTGCACTTGTAAGAACCTTTTAGTGAAAGTCATGGTAAAACCACACACGATTTCATTGCCACCTGCTCTCTTGGTAAACACCTGTGAACTGCTGGCACATGTTTGGAAGAAATGGTGAGGAACTTGAATAATCATCCTTAGCTCTGTGAATACTGCTGTCTTTTGAGAATTTAATCAATTTTGCACCAAAAGAAATTGCTCTTTTAGTTGCATTAAATAATAAGAGTAGAAGCATGTGATGAGTAAAATGAGCTATAGTTTAGAAAAGTAATAATATAATAAACAGTCCTGCAGATCTTGATCCACCTACACTTTTAGAATACTGGAATTTTGCAGAGAGATGCGTTTTTGTGATTCAGGTGAGGGTGCAGATCTTGGCCTCATGCTAACCTCATTTTATAATCTCTTTGGCATTAGTCTAATATTTTCTATTTCATCACTCTCTTCTTTGTGGGAAAGAAGCAAATAACTTTTAAAAACCAAAGTGTTTCAAATTATTTCAAAAAGAAAACAAAACATCTGAGTTCCTTACTGAACAAGGATTAGCAAAAAATAGAGTGAAAATTTGTAACAGAAATAACCTAACTGATGACCTTCAGAAGTATCTAATTTATGCTACTTCTACAGATTGTCTCAGGATGGGATTAACTGTCTTTAGGAAGAACTTCCCTTAAGAAGGAAGAAAATCAACATTTCTACCTTAAAGCAGAGATATAACTTTTAAATCCTTAAAGTTGCGTATCATTAATTACACCCTGGAGTTTTTTCTAAATACTTTTAATTTTATATACACTTTTTCAGAGCAGTTCAAAATGGGAGAATTGTGCCCAATTCTAGTCTAGTCTATTTAATTTTGTTGGATGTCAGCATTTCCAGAAGAGCCATTCATAAAAAAAAATCCAGCAAGATAGCTCTAATCAATAAATAGCACCACTCTCTAGGTTCACTTCATTTATGAAATACTAGGAAAAAAAAATTACTTTGAGAAAAAAATGTGATACCCAGTAGAGATGTTTGGTAAACAATCTTTAATGTCACAATTTTGATATTTTTTGTGTGGTTTGGGAACAGATAAAAATATAACGAATTTTTATTTTGTGTATGTTTATCAGAAATTAAGTTAATTGTGATTCAAAGCAATGCAATAAAAAAAGAAAAAGACAAGGTTTTAAGGAGAACATTTAAACAATATTCTTAATATTAATAAAAGAAAATGTAATAATAAAAAACAAAGGCATTTTTAGCTGATTTCAGGAAAAACGTCCAGCAAAATAACAAACAAAAACACACAAACTAACAAGAAAAAAATTCCTTTCTGAATTTTCCCAATAATTTTTTCTTAGATATCTTTCTAGAATGTGAAGATATTCCATATGTCTAAACTGAGCTTTCTAATCAAGGCACTTTTCTGTAAATTCAGGCTACAATTGGAGCAATTCATGTACTAACATTAAGAAATAGATATTCTGCTCTTCAATAATTTCTTTTAGGCATATTTTTTCTTCTTTTTACTCCATTCTTATATCTATTACCTCTCTTGCTTTTCCCAAATTTTGTCTATTTTCTCTTTATTATCTCACATTTCTCATATGTTATAGTATTCCCATTTTGTGTTAAATTTTCTATTTCCATTCTTCTATTGAGCTCATTTTTTCAAAGAAGTAGTGAGGACTTTGCTATTTTGGACTTGGCTTCCAAACAAGCAAATTTGGTGAGTGAAGTCAGACCTCTCCCTTTCATCGTGATAAATATTCCTCTTTCCACTAGCTACAGAGGCTGGAGTTGAGGATTTTTTCTGTTCTATTGTTAATAAGAAAGGCAACTTTTCAGAAAGAAAGCAAGCACTCATTCAATAAATGAGTTGTTATAGGACTGAATATAGGAGATATAGAGATGAAGTACTGTTCTAAACAGTGATTTTCACCCCTTCTCCAATGTAATATATGCTGTATTTTTGAAGCTAACGACATAAACATGAAACTTCAAAGTAATTGCTTTCTCTAGACTTTTTGTTGTTATATTTTATTGTTTGTTTGTTTTAATTAAATAAAAGTCTGCCACATAACATGAAGCTATGCTCTTTGTTATGTTATGCAAACAGACGAATAGAGCCTCATTTAAATTTTAGAAGACAGAAAAGACCATGAGAGACTGCTAGATATGACAATAGTAATGTCTGGATATTGCCAGTAACAGAGCAAGAAGCTGACAAAAATCCTGTGAGAGATGAACAAATAATACAGTTCAGGGGACAATATGCAAAAGACGGCTGAACTTCGAGGGAAGCTCTGGGGATTTGTTGGAGAAAAGAGTCTTACAGGGTCTTTACAGAGGGTGACATTAGCAATTGTACTAAACGTTTCTGCTCACATGCATGTTCTGACTAACATTTTCATTATCAAGGATAATGGACAGGGAGAGTTAGAATTATAAGGTCCCTTCCAACCCAAGGCATCATTATGTTTTTATTACAGGCAAACATAGGACTTAGGATGAGGAGTCTGTACTGAAATTGGTCTTAATGTAAAGTAGCTAAACTGACTTGCATAAGGACTGGAACATGACAGGGGGAGGTGAAATGGAAATCTGACAGAACCTATTTATCTGAGCCAGGGGCTGCAGCAGTGTTTCATCAGGCTGGACATAGATACAAAAGTGACCTTAAGATTTCCACTGATGTATGTATCCAAGAAGAGGAATAACAAGCTTTCTCCCCCGAAGAGGAAATGATTCCTCATTGCTTTGTTAGTTGGCACCATCTCAATTGATAAAAAGGCACTTTTGGCAGCCTATATGGAGATTAGGTTTTTATCCTTCTGGCTGAAATGAAAGTAATGATGAGAAAAGGAATCAGAATCAGCAGTGACAAAGCTCAAGAAATGTTGAGACAAAAAAAGCAGCAGCACTTACTTATCCAACAGGACAAGATTCAGCCTTACATCATGAAAAGACTAAATCTAAAATGACTTAAAAAGGCCATTAATGAAACAGAAATTACTAGATGCAAAAATCCATCATGCTCCTTTGGTGCTTTCTTGATGGTTCTTGAAACTTTGAAAAGCTTTAAGATGTCTATTCTCACACCATTAATAGTATGCTTGAATTTACAGATTTCTTCATGTTGAAATTGGCAGAAGCCCTAACATAGAATCATAGAATCATGATAGAATCATGTGGGTTCAAAAAGACCTTCAAAGATCATCCAGTCCAATTCCCCTGTGTGGTGACTTGACTCTGTCTGGATTCCAGGTACCCACCAAAACCATTCTATCACTCC
The DNA here is from genome assembly GCA_013390005.1 of Calyptomena viridis. Classification (NCBI taxonomy): domain Eukaryota; kingdom Metazoa; phylum Chordata; class Aves; order Passeriformes; family Eurylaimidae; genus Calyptomena; species Calyptomena viridis. Next base: position 36,256 of record WEIV01016620.1, on the reverse strand, counting down.
CCTCTGCAACTGGTCAAGAGAGAGAAAATATAACAAGGGGTTTAGAACTTGAGATAAAGACTGGGAGATATCACTCATCAAATACTCCTGTGGGCAAAACAAATTCAGCTTGGGGATATTAATTGAACTTATTAATAATAAAAAAAAAAACAGACCAGGATAATGAGAAGTAAGATAAATCACATTCCTTCCAACTCTCTCTCCTTCCCAGCTCTACCTCCTCCCCATCAGTGGCATAGAGAGATGGGGAATGAGGGTTATGGTCAGTTCATCGCATGTTTTTTCTGCCACTGCTCAGGGATAAGTGTTTCCCTACTCCAGTGTGGGGTCCCTTTCACAGAAGACAGTTCTCCATGAACTTCTCCAACGTGAGTCCATCCTGCAGGCAACAGTTCTCCACAAACTGCTTCAATGTGAATCACTCTACTACTTGCCCTGAAGAGTGCAGTCCTTCAGGCACAGGTTGCTTCAGCATGGGTCCCTCCCCAGGGTCACAAGTCCTACCAGAAAACCTGCTCCAGCATGAGCTCCTCTCTCCATGGCTTTACAGGTCTCTGCCAGGGGCCTGCTCCAGCACAGGTTTCTGATACGTTCACAGCCATCTCTCAGGCATCCACCTGCTACATCATGGATCTCCTTCAGAGGCTGCAGGTGAAACTCTGCACCTCCATGGTCCTCAATGGGCTGCAGAGAGACAGCTGCTCCACCATGGTTTTCACCACGAGCTGCAGGAGAATATCTGCTCCAGCACCTCCTCCCTCTTGGTGTCTGCATTGCTGTTATTCTCACATATTCTCACTTAACTCTTCCCTGGTGGCAATAACATCTGCCTAACAACTTTCTTTTTTTTTCTTAAATATGTTATCACAGAGGTGTTACCATCATTTCTGATTGTTCCAGAAAGCCAGCAGCACGTTCATCTTGGAACCAGCTGGTATTGGCTCTGCCAGACAAGGAGGAAGCTTCTAGTATCTTCTCTCAAAAGCTACCACTGTAGCCCTCTGTTATCACGAACACAACCACACAAACCCAATACACCCTGCTATGAGCACAGACATCTTTCACTAGGTTAGATTGCTTAAAGCCCCATTTAACCTGATCTTGAAAACTACCAATGACGGGGCATCCATAGCTCTTCTGGGATACCAGTTCCAGTGTCTTATCACCCTCATCATAAAAAATTTCTTCTTCATGACCAATCTAAATCTATTATCCTTACCTGTTATCCCTCTTCAGTTTAAAGCCATTGCCCCATCACTCCTCTCACTCATTATATGCTACAATAAAATAAAAAGTCTCTATCTTTCCTATGAGACTCCCTTTAATTATTGAAAGGTCACGAGAAGACTCTATGTTGTAAAGCTAGGATGTTTTAATGAAATTTCTGGATTCAGAAGTAAAACAGATTGAGGAATGAACAGTGTTGGATAAGTCTTTGAAGGCATAAAAGAACAGAAAAAAGAAAGTAATAAACTTTCTTGTTTAAAGAGGAGACTCCCATTTCCTACTGCATCACTCAGCCTGCAAGATACTCACAGGATTCTGTACAATGATGTTAAGCTGTTTTTGCTCATAGGCTTTGATAGCATCGCATACATGCTCTGTTTTAGCAGATATTTAATTCTAATCTTATATTCTGTGGAAATAATACCACACAAGTGAATATTTGCCTTGAGGTTGTGCCTGCAACATTGCATTGGCTGACCTCTCAGCCATTCATTGTATTTTAACAAGTGACAGAAAATAATTTCAGGCAATCTCTCTCCTGATATATGTACCAGATGGCTGGACAAGAATAGACAAGCCTACAGGATCATTGTTTGGATGATCAGTATTTGACAATATTCTAAAATCCTAGTGTTTTGAAGCTTATCCTACCATTTTATACCAGCAAGCACATGAAGAAAACATAAACTGACTAAAATGATTGATGCAGTGGCTGAAGAATATTCAAATTCTGTAGCTGTACAGAAGAATGATGATTAAAATTGGGCTGTGACAGATTTTAAATGAAATAGGGATTTTATTAGAACTTTAAATACATACATAAGAGATAGCACTCACATTTTTTTTCCCCCCTGAAATGTGACCAAGTGCTGTTAAGATAGCCACCCAATAGGAATCATTTCACTGTGTATCTCCTGCGAGACAAGATATTTTGAATAGAAGAAAGAGATGAGAATGGTGTCTCCTTGGATCTTATAATTTTTCCTTGACATGAGAACATAAGTGGAGAGTTTTAGGTATAGCATAGGTGTTTTTTTTTTCTCCTGTGCTCTACATTTTCAACTGCACAGAACCAGTTTGTTTCTCAAAAAATGCATTTCCAGCGTAATAAAGTTTATTTTGTATTCAAATATTTTTCCTTGGTTTTGTTTGTTCTTTTTAAGCATGGACAAATAGGCTAGATATCACTTCTGCCCTTCTGTTTAAAAAGTGTTATTTTATCTTTCTGAATGTGTATTGACACAAATGTCTTTGTGCTGAAACTGGAAGATTGAAGATAAAATGCTATTTACCTTGAGAAGAGTGATGAGACACTTTAACAGTTACTCTCAAATACACAGAATAGGTATTCTCCTTTACATATAAGAAATAATTTTTAAAGGTTTTATTGGTCTGAGTACATTCAGTCTTTGTACACTTTTTGTTCCCCTTGTCTGTACATACATTTTATATTATTACTTATAATTTATTATATGCCCAAGATTTCTGAAAAACTCAATAAGAAGGGCTTACAGTCTGTTGTTTGCTTCTCTGATTTGAGAGACTTGATCTGTGAGAAAGGTCATGTTTTTGTACAAACAGAGGCTTTATGCTTTCTTTAGATGTGTGTTTTGTCATAGGTATTTCATGGGAGATTAAATTTGACAGTTATGAAAATGCTAAACATGATATTTCTTTCAGTTTCCTTCATTCAAGAAAGAGGGGTATAGGATCAAATAATAACTTAAGTGATCCACTGACATCTTTACCAGCTAGGAGGTCCTGAGCACAACGTGTAGGCAAGGTCAATGAATTCAACATTGTACAGATGACTGCCCTCACAATAAATCTGATTAATCGCCTGCACCTACAGAATAAAAATTATTTGTAAAGCTTGGTCTGAATGTGCTAATCAGCATACATTGGCTGTTAGTTTTCAGAATGGTGGAGTCTGAACCAGAAGAGTCCATGCTTCGGGTTGAAAATAAGTGGGTTTCTTTCACCTTCAGTTCTGCAGGGAAAAAATAATCACAGATATCTATAATTAATCTTTAAAAAAACAGTTAAATATTATTTTATTCAAGAGCTCTTTAATGCAAATAAACTATTGGGGGGGTAGATTGATATGAATTATGGCAAAGTGTTATGTTGTCATTTACATGAACTTCACTTATTTCTTGAATAATTATGATACTGAGTCTTACATGGGATTTAAATTGGTAAATATCATGTAACTTAATACATATCTTCACATAGTAACTTCCGGTCATCTCTAAAGTTGAATTAAATAAAGCCCAGAAGATAATAATAATCAGGAAAAGCAATACAAGAAGTAGGACTGTAGAGTCTTAATGTAGCTTTCTATATTCTTGCTTAGCTATGAGCTCATTTTGCAGGATCTTTTTGCAGTCAATTGACTCAATTAATTCATCTGAATATTGATTGCATCTGAATATTTCTTGCAGCATTAGCACAAGACTGGGAGACATTATAAAGGACCTGTGGGAGAGTTGTGTTCTACTAGAGTGACAGATGGACGACAGAAGAATACTTAAGCTCATAAAATGACACCAGACATCTTTGTCCAAGCAATTTATTTTTCTAGCAGTCGAGAGAGTCAAGAGACCTTAGACAATTGGTCAATGTAACAAACAGAGCTGTCTGTAGCCATAGTATTTCTTAAAGGATATATACTTTCTGGTACCTTCATCTGTGGTGAAAGGAAAAAAGAGATCTTGTCAGCTGTATTAATAATATAATAATTGGCATCTTAATTATTAATAAATAATAATTATTAATTATTAATAATAATTGGCTTTCAAAAAAGACAGGCGTTAGTTTCCTTCTGCTTATGTAGTAACTAATTTTATGAAAGCATATAGCTGAGAAAAATAATTAAATTTATTTTAAAATTTCCATGATAGAAGATAATTTTAAATCACTGCAAATTACCTTAATGGCTAGTTGCTCTCACTCTCAGAAAGTCTGCTTGGTTTTCTGGTTATTATAACTTCCTTTACCATTCCTTGATTTTCTGCCATACTACATAGACATCTGATATCAAATTCTTATTCCTGTGTGATTTCAGCCATGTAATCTTGCTTAGAATAAACTAGATCTATGCCAAGCTTGAATTGCTCAAAATAAGGCACACTTCTGGATCCTGTAAACATTTTTTGTCTGTTGTTTCTTTTTTTGTTGTTGTTGGTTTTGGGTTTTTTTGAGGGTTTTTGTTTGTTTGTTTGGATTTTGGCTTTTTGAGGAGTTCTGGGGAGTTTGGGGGGGGGGGGGGGTTTAAATATCTCAGTATTCTTGAAATGGTTTCCTTAAAACTCTAAAAGGACTAATTTGAAATGTGTAAATCAGAATTGGACAGACCATTCAAAAGTAGTCACTACAACACTGGTTGTCAAAGCAATATTCTGTGATATCATCCTATATCCTAGCTGGTTCTAGGTGGTCCCTGTAGAAATACTTAGATTAGTGGGGAGTTTTCCCCCCTCTAGATATTTCAATTCTGATTTTGGTTTCTGTGGAATTTCCACAGATACAAAGTCTGTGCTTACAGAAAGAAATAACATTGTACCATTCACAACCTGCAACAGAAAATCTAAATTAGGAGCTCTAACATCTTGCTTAAAGGAATTGTTTTCATTCAGATCTGTGAATGAGCTGAAGTTTTAGAAAATGTGCTCCTGTCTTCTATAGATTCACTCAATATAATAGCAATTAAATATGTGCCTAAATAGGTTGAAATGTCATCACACAATGACATGGAATAATTTGCTTATTAGAGGTAGACAAACATTTTGTATGTTTTCCACAATATATTGATTGTTTTTCAGTGGGATACTATATCTTTTCATACTCATCAGCTCTGACTTACTTTATGAAGAAAGCATCTTCATAGATTGTTACCATAGTAAAATAGCAGAACTTAACATGGAAGATCAATTTTAGACTTCAATCTGACATCTTAGAGAAATATTGAAGAGAATCCCCAGAAAAATTATTTATCCAGAGATAAAGAGAATTCATTGCTAATGAAAAGACTAATAGTGAATTTTTACATCCACTGCAGAAGCTACCAGGTGGAATATTCCTTATTACACACAACTGTGTGCCTACTCAATATCTTTTAAATTTATTTTCCTCTCCCCTCCCCTTAAGCATACTGATGTTACCCTCTCTGACATTCGCATTGAGAAATCTGAATCAAATATTTATAACATTTATTTCAGTAGGTAATCTGGGAGAGCCTTGCAGATAGATTCTATCTCTGATGTTTTCTATTGTGTCTGGATCTCATAATGAGATAGATTACATGGATAGTATTTAAGTAATACAGTGTATCAGGTATTTTAAGACATATGAGTGCTAGCACTTTTTCTAAGTATTGTTTTCAGAGGAGGCTATCCTTCAGTTAAAAAGAAAAACAGAAATAACATATAAAAAGTTAGTTTTAGGTTTTGTTGTGTTTGTGTTCCATATATCCACGGCTGCATATCGATTAGTTTATCTCATCCCTAATCACAATGTGTTTGTGTAGCAGAGAATACAAAGAAGACTCAGTAGGCAGTACAAAGAGTTTCAGAAAGCAGGACATTGAAAAACTGAAGCCAAGTCTATAAGTAGTACTATAAAAGTACTTGACCTCATATGCCTGAAAAGGAGATTAATTAAAAAGAGAGTATTTACTGCAATTACCAAGGCCATGTATTTTAGATAACAAAGGAAGACTAAGGTTTATATATATCCTTTACTTTACTTTTATATAGGCATACTTGTGTGGTGTTCACACATTGGGTGATGTTACTGCTTCTTTTTATCTTAGAATCATAGAATGGTCTGGGAAGGGACCTTAAAGATCATTGAGCTCCAACCCCCCTTTCATGGCCAGGGATGCCACCCACTAGACCAGGTTGCTCAAAGCCCTGTTCATCCTAACCTTGAACACTTAAAAGGCTGTGGCATCCCCTGCTTCTCTAGAAAATCTGTTCCAGTGTCTCACAATCCTCATAGTAAAGAATTTATTTCTAACACCTAATTTAAACCTAACCTTTTTCAGTTTAAAGACATTCTCCCTTGTCCTATCACTCCAAGACCTTGTAAAAAGTCATTCTGACTTTCCTGTAGGTCCCCTTTAGGTATCGAAAGGCTTGTAGAAGGTCTCTCTGGAGCCTCTTCTTGCACAGGCTGAACCAGAGCTGGATGCAGTACTCCAGGTGGGGGCTCAAGAGAAATCACCTGAGATCCCTCTCCAAGCTCTGGGCACCTCTTGTTGGCCCTACTATCAAACTGGTAGAAGTGGGATGGATTTGGGCTCACATTCTCTGGAAACTTTAGTTCACACCCTTTTTGACTGCGACTGAAGATGTTTTCACACTTTTCTGATAGCTGGACTGCCATCAGCCCCCAGTAGACTAGTTTCCTCAAATCAACTCACATGTTCTAAGTAGCTGAATCCCTGGATGTAGCACCAGTTCTGTAACCCTTTGATGATTTACCAGATTAACTGGCCCTTTCAAATCCCTTTCATTTGACTGGGAGGACTGATAAAAAACTACCTGCATTCTGGCATCCCTTACACCCCTCCCAGGGCTCTGTAATCCTTGATACTCCTCAGCCTGCTCCTGGCGGTATCCTGGTGTCCTTGTGAAAAAACAGCAGCACATAACAGTCAGTGAACTGTACAAGGCTTGATAGTCTTTTGGTGTCATCCCTGATACAAGCCCCTGGTAAACAGTACACCTCAGCACATCAGCTCAGCAAATGCTTCCATACCTTTCAGAAGAAAATCACCTACTACTACTCCTCTTTGCTTTTCCTTAGATTTGCTGGTTATTATATGAGGACCAGATGGAGCTGCCTCCCTCAGCTTCAGTGTCTCTTCTGATGTAACAGGCCTTTCACATCAGTTGGCAGAATAGAGAAGCAGTTCTGCAACGGCACCTTTGGCTTTCTGCATTATTGAATCCCCCCTCCCCCTCTTCTGTATGTGCCAGAGAGGGAGGTTTTGGTTGTTTGGGTGTGTGCTGTGGGTGAACTGCAGACTGAACTTGGAACCATCTATCTAACCCTTTCTCTGCCTCCCTGATGTTATACAGCCTTCTCACTGCCTCCTGCAGCTCAGCCACCTGCAGTAGGAGGTCCCACACCTGAGCACAGCTTCTGCAGGCAGGTCTGGAGAAAGATCTAGACACTGCCTGCAGTCTGAGGTCTGCACTGCAGTCTCTCCCTTCAGCAACTCTATCTGAGTAGAAGTATCGGCCCCCGCAAGGGCAGATGGTGCAGGTGTCCCAGCTAAAGGTGCAGCTTTTGACCTCATCCTGTCCTGATGGACAAGTAGGATGAGTGCCCTTGGTCTTTTCTTGTAGTCACAAAACAATGTGTGGTTGCTGGGTTATGTAAATTTTAAGTTTCTCCAATCAGCCGGTGGAATGTTCCTTCTTTGAAAAAGTGTGCCTTCCCTGTGTGTCTTCCCATCTGAACTGCAATGCCAACTGGAAAGAAGCTAAGAAAACTCTAACTCTGTATTAGAGATGTCTGAGTAGTATCATATAAAAAAAAAAAAAATCTATTTTTAAAAATGTTTTAAGAAAAAGCCTGGAAATTTTGAGGAATTTAAATAATTCATATCAAAAGCCAATATTGTTCTTCAGAGAGATGAAAGTGCTGACTAAATGTCTAAGAAATAAACTAGTATCTCATGATTTAGATACCTAAAAGTTAAAGTTCTTAAAAAAGATTGCTATGAAAAGGTTTCCTGTAAAAGTTCAGATTTAATTTTTGTTTTTAATAGACTTCAATACGCAGTACTTCATTATCTTTAGACTACCCTTTAAAATGATACATGACATCCCATATATGTTGATATTAAAAAGTATTAGAAACTGATTAGTATAGGGCACTTGGCTGATAAAGAATGAACACAACTATTATAGTAGTAATACCTGTTGTAGGAGATCAGACTGTCATTTTTATTAGAATTATTTTCAGTTTTCATAGAAGTATATTCATTTTGCAAGGTTGTGTAAGATGCTAAAACACCTAGAGTACAATTGTAATGAATATTTTTTCTTTCAGTTTCCAATGTAGAAGTGTGAGATATTTAAACCTTTATAGATAAAAATGCATTGTGGGTGTTTTTTCCCTTTTTACTCTGTTTTTATGACTAAAGTGTATCACAGGTGAGCACCATAACAGTAAAGGGAGTAAAAATAAATTAATCACCAACTACTATTCACAGAAAGTTCCCATTTATTTTAAAGTTTTGAAGGTACTAGTAGATGGTTGATCTGTGAATGCCCTGGCTGTTGAGCTCCTGCTGAAAAAAGCTCCGTAACATTCATTGTGTCATTTTTGTTTTCTGCTGTTTTTGGTTCTTTTCCATTAGTCAGCAATTCTATACTATGATAGTTGTTTTCTTAGTCTAGACTGTTTATTGGACTTTGGCCCGAAATTGAACAGCTTGTGCGGTATGAATAAGCATTAGATCACGAATTTCAGTAGAAAAAATACAAACAAGTTCTAAGAAATCTAAGGATTAAACATGACGAATAAGGCTAATGCTTAGTCAATAGCTCTTGTGCAACCTGACTGACATTAAAGGTCTGTTTTGGTACTAAAGCAATTGGAAATCAAGACAAGTTTCTAGGCTTAGATGCAGTCTATTGACCAGTGATCTTTGCAAGCAGGAACAAAACCATATTTGACAGGCCACAGTACTATAACACATTCAGAAATAACGAAAATCTCCAACTCTTTTACATTTATTTTATAATAATAAGAAAGAAGCTTTTGATCTGCTAGCACTCTAGATTCAGTAAAAAGCTGAGTGTGGTTAATCAATTAGAAGGACATGCTAGAAAATAAAACAAGAAAAGTTTGGCACAATATAGTGTTACAGAAAGAAACATCTTTAGATGAACCTGGGGCTTCACACTTGGGGGACCACAGTGTGGTCAGAGTTCTTATTGTGTTTCATATCAAACCCCCCATTTTCTGTCCAGTTCTCTAGCATCCATCAAAATCAGCTTTAGCCCATGGTCCATGATTCAAGATCCTCATTTCACTTTTCCCCAGTTATATTTAACAGAAAATGTAGTTGCTATATATGGCTGTTGCTGGTTAATGGAGGCAAAGGCAAACCATTTCAAGAAATTCTGAGACATTAATAGTTAGGGAAATAATTTGTGATTAACATTTGTCCTGTATGAGCAAAGGTTGATTTTGAAAAAGAGATGGAAGTCACATGATGCTTGGAGACTACACAGATGTCATAGAATTACACTGGCCGAATTTTAAGACCATAGCAATTTTTATGTCTTGAAAATGTTTCACTGTTCTATAAAGACTTTCAGGGTCACTGCCTGCAACCCTGTTTTTGAACTTGTAGCCTTAATATGCCGTATCTTTTACTCTGCTTTAAAGTTACTTTAGTTTTAAAAATGATTATTGGAAGCTATGCAGTGGCCTTTGCAATCTGTTTTTTACAGGGAATAGAATTTCAGACCTTTCATCAGGTCTGAAATACTTTCAATACACAAATACTTTCTGTCCTAGTTTAGGGTCAGTTATGTAGTTTGGATTTAAGAACACAGGACCACTAGATACAGAGAGAAAAGAAAACACTCCTTTATTAGATATGTCTATTATACATCTAAACAAGAGGAACACAGAACATACAAGGAAAGAAACAATATCCCCAAACACACTGAACAACTTCTAGGGAACAGACGAAAGAAAACCTGTCCTCAGGCAGAACCGATAAGTCTCTCACGGAGAGAGGGCGGCGGTGCGGGGAGGGCGCGGCTCTCCCCATGCCGGGCTTCGCAGGTCCCCGGGCCGGCAGCAGGATGGGGCCATGGCATGGGCAGCGGTGTGGGAGGGTGCGAGTCTCCTCGGTGCTTTCCCCTGCTCTTCCTCCCGCCCCCACGGCGTGAGCCGGGCCAGGCTGGGCGCGCACAAAGGGACGGACCCGCCGAGGACCGGCGGCGGCCCTGAGAGCGCTCCGGCCATCCCGCCCACTCGGGGGTATGGAAAAAATCCTCTCACAAAAGGGAATCAAGGAGAAAAACGTTCAACCCATAACACTTTCCTTCTGCATGTACAGGAGTTACAACTGTGTTACCTTATTTATATTTGAATGCTAAAACAAATTAAAAGAGTGTAATCATTCACATACATACAAAAATGTGACAAAATAATTTAAAGACAGAATAGTATTTTTCAATAATTTTAAGAGTATTCTATTTAGTTGGGAAGATATACCTTATTCTTGATTAGTATGCATGTAAAGCAGCTTCATTCATTTACCCACATATGTCATGATTTAAGAAGACTACAGGTGTCTAGACATGGATTTGACAGGCGTTATACAGTACGTGTGGAAGACTCTCACCATTCTGAAACTGCAAAGGTCCAGACCTGACATCATAGAGAATCCCAAATTATGTCACATGTTTATGTGTGAGAAATTTGTACAAGCTCATGGATTGGACTTTCACTTTTGATTGTAGAAATATAAGTGTAGGGTTTATTTGTGTATTGGCGACTGTATATGGACTATGTGTGATGTGGACTATGTGAGATCTGCTCAGTTGCTTGTCTGGCAAAAAGATGGATATCCTGAAGGTTCCATAGTAAATCTGCCAGTCCTTTGTGCATGTTTCAGAGGCCACATGGTATCTCAGATACCATTAGATGCATATATTTAGGCAAATGTAATGGGCTCTTGGTCAACACTGACAGTGGAATTTGGGGAATTATTCAGCTCCCTGAGAGGATGATACAGTCACTTCAACATAGGGTCTAATGATCTTTTAATTATACCACCAAGCTACAGGTAGCCCTTTCAGACTTTCACCAGAGCTGCAATGCGTGGCATAATACCTGGCAGAGAACTCCTTACTTCTTGAGACATAGCTGAAGTGTAAGCCTGGCACTTTACATATTAAAGACCTGTGTTTAGTATAACTGATCTGACCTCCAAATGTGAAACATATTTAATCAAGAACAATGTCATGTGTTGACCATTTGTTGATTTTAACAGTGGTCTTCAGATGTCTAAATGCAGATGTTTCATTGCATTTTAGAAACATCAGGATATCCCACCTGATCATTATCCACCTCCTCAGATGAGCACATATCCACCAGTACCGAGTATCACAAATGTGTCAAGTAATTTGAAATGAGCATTTCTTTTCCATGCTTAGTAGCCTGAGGCCGCATGACACTTATCCCTGCCTCAGCCAGATGGAAGAGGGAGTCATACTGCCATATCATAGTTCTGTTCCACTGCTCTGCAAAACCCAACAACCTTTGTAAGCAAAACTCTCAATACCCCTCCTTTACATATGAAGGGGCTGCCTCCAGGGGTTTTTATGGTGGCAGCAACAGGATATTTGACTACAATCTCACTTCTGCTTCTCCCAAAAATATAAATTTGGCATTTGAAATCCTCAGTGGAAGAGGATAAGTTTACCACTCCACTTTACAGAAAAATTGTTGGGCTTGCTTCTCTCCTCCCCTAAGCAAGGATGCCTCTTTGGTAGGATTTGCGTCTTCAACTGTGTAGGAGGATACCTTAGTGAAATGGAGTTTAAAAGTGATAGTAAAATTAAGCTTAATGAATTACTAATTGATTTCTTTTCTTTTAATACTTAGTGCTAATGTCATTGTGGACATTGTCAGCAATTCTGAAATTTTATTTCATTTTACTTCAATAAACTGCACTATTCATGAATCTGTGATCATGAAAGTCCTTACTGAACACAACCAAACTTACAGTGCCAAATTGGTTATAATCAGAAATTAAGTCCAGATGCATCCCACCCCTCTGATCTCTGAGGGCCATCTGGAACAAAATGCAGTGTATTTTCTGCCAATTTTCTATAGTCTTAATGCAACACAGAATTGTCATAAGCTGTGATTGTATTAGCATAAAAATATTGCTGTATTTTGTAAGATGGGAGGGGAGACTACAATTTGACTTTTGTCAAAGTGGTTTGTCAAAATTTGTAAGTTTTACATTTAACCATTTGATTCTAATCCTGAAGTGTTCTCCTTCCAAACAAAGTTAAGATTTTATCACAATTAATGAAAGCAAATGCAGATGTTGAAGAGATGAAGCTTTTTAGAACCTACTTATTTTTATGGAATAATAGAAATTTATGGAAATAAATAAATTAATTTCTTTAATTAATTAAAAAACCCAAACAAACACTAAATTCCTTGCTTGAATATTTTTATAAGGTCTATAATTTTACACAGAAAACAGTAGTGACATAAAAGAAATTAGAAAAATAAAACAATATTCACTCGACTTTCCGAGAAGTTGTAAAACCAAGTCTAGAGATGGTATTCTTGTGGTTTTCTTTCTTTAACAGTTTTAGTAAATTTTAAACCGTCCTTAATAGTTTGTGGTGTGGTAAATATGAGCACTTGTTCTAGCTGTGTAAACATATATGTGAGAAAATACCAGATAACTTTTTTTTGCATAACTTCTTTATGCATGGCTGAAGAACAGTCTTGAAATAAAATAACAATTGAGGGATAACAGGTTACTTCCTGTGTAAGCAAAGTGTGTCTTACATATCCTTCAATAATTCCATTAGATACTTGATTTGATAGTGTAACACCCCAGTCCCAAAGCCAAGAGCTTAACTGGGAATATTACTTTTAAAATATATTTAGGCTTCAAAATATTTCACTCAACTGAACTTTTGCAAAGCCTTTAGTTTATTATGTTGAAGTCACATAAAGAGAATACAGTAACATGCTTTCCCAAGAGATTTCTTTTAATTTAACGAGAAAATAAATATTTTGGCAAAAGGCTTCAAGGGTAACATACAACCAAGGGAGAAGCATTCTACCAAAAGCACCCACCAAAGACAGTCCACAAAAGCACCCAGCACAAATCTTAGTAACCTATCAGTTTTAAGTTACCTGAAAGAGTAAAGAAAATAATAAAGAAAGGAAGAGAAGAGAAAGAAAAGTGAAATTAAAATAGTAAATGATGTGGATGGGCTAGCGGGCATGCTTTTTTGATTGGCAACCTTTTTCACGTGGCATTTGGCAGCAGAGTGCCTTCCGTGAACCTGAGGGTGCAGCCATGTGCCTTCTGTAACATCAGGCCTGGCCATGTGGCTGCAGGTTTGGCCCTTCCCCCAACACACACCCACTAGCTAGTTTCGACCCAAATCATCATATAAAGCAGTGAGATTTGAATCCAGGATCTCACAGATAGGTTACCCTTTGTAAAGAACATAACCGGTAGGTTTTTCTTATTTGATTTTATTGTTAAAGAAAGTGGGCTCATTTACAGCATTTAGTTTAATACAGAAAATTACTATGGTAAAAAAAGACCCATTTAAAACATAGTAATTGCTGGCTGATATATCCCCTGAAGTAATCTGTGAGAATTAAGCATTGAATGAAGACATTTTTGCTGAATTTCTGGTGTGAACAATAACATATCTGGCAATACCTTTATCAGTGGCATAGAGACAAATATAAATCACTGCTGACAAAATATGCAGACAGCACTAAGACTGCCAGAGTGGAAAACAATGAACCGTATAGGGCATTCACACAGAATGAACTGGGTCACTGCTTAAACTGAGTTCACTAAAACAAAACATGATTTTTGGCTGACAAACACAAGTCTGTCTAGAAGCCAGGTCATTCTTACCATACAGGGAAGAGTATACTGTCTGGCTAGGGCACAGGAAAAAAATCTTGGGGTCATGGTATACAAATAATTGAATGAGAGACAAGTATAATGGTGTAGTGTATGACTGGAGGATGATAATTTTGTTACTTTAGTCCATGTGCCTTAGATAAGCACTTCAGTACCTTATAGTACAAGTTACTAGAATTTCATCTATAAGATTCAAGAAAATTCACATAAAATTTCATAAGATGATGTGAAGAAAGTAGTCTTCTGAGCAGGAACTAAATGTAGAGAACTGTTTAGTCCATCAGTGAGAAAACTAGAAGGTGCTTTCTTAATTTATTAGTCTCTTGAAAGAAAATGCTAAATTCTCACAGCCTCTTTATTAATCCAAAGCATGACAAGAATTGCTTTTTGGCTTATGAAGCTGAACAAAGTAAAATGTTGGACAGCTAATTATTGTCAGAGATGTTGGCAGAGATGATTTTGTCATAATTAGTTATTGGGGTTCAGTAAAGGATAGCAGTGTGAGTTAAATTGTTTGACAGAGATAAGGTCAGAACAAAATTGCAATAATCACGCCTTATCTAAAATAATATATGGACCCCATTATTTAAATTACTGTGAATGTGACAGAGTATACACCTTAATACTTTCAATCTTCTTAGAAATGTTGAAATCAATGAGACTAAAAAAGACAAATGCACATTTGGAAAGGGAAAAAGTTAAAAAGTAGACATGGAGAGAGAATAAATTTAATGTGATAAAGGATTTGGAGTTTACAGAATAGTTTAAGGATCTTTTTTTTTCCATATAAGTAAAAATTTCCAGGCAAATTTCTCGTGGAAAAGGGTTTAAAGTACATATTTTGTATGTTAGCAGCTTGGGTTTTTTGTATTATTTGCAGATATGTTTAAACAAGAGCAAGAATTAAGACAAATAATTTAAGATGAAGTGTCAAAATGGTACATTCTGATACCATTGAAAAATTATTATAAACCCAGCACTTTTTCAAAGCATTTGAATTTCTATTAAAAATATTTTTATTTTCCTTCATCACAGTTTAACCATTCATAATAATTGACATGATTAAAAAACCGAGTCCATCCATTTTGCAGCTATAGACCATTAATGATCTGTGCTAGCTACAATTCACTATGAATAATTAATGTAGTATGAATTTTTAATTCTTATTCACACACGAATATGCAGTGGCATCTAACTTTTGAAAGACCAATGAATAATAATTTAAATATGAATAGTAACACAATGCATGATATGTTGACCATTGGCTGTCGTACTGCAGAAGTGTTTCAGCTGAGCACTGTGGAACATGTAAATATGTCTTCATGGCATCTCTAAGGAAGCAAATATTAAGTTATCACATATTTTCTTTTTATAGAAAGTTTGATTTCTGAACTAGTTAAAATTAGTGCACACAAAGCTGTTCGGGTCTCTATTGCTGCATTGATATACAAGAAATAATGGGGAAATAGTGAATGCTTATTATAAAAAGGAATACAATCTTGATAACAATTTTAAGTCTTTCAGGACTGGAAGATATGAAGAAAAAAAAGATCTTATTTGAAAGATATTCTTATTCACCATCAATATCAGGTCCAGGTTCACTTTAAAACATTAGGAAATTGAAACTTAATTGCAGGAATTATTATTTATTCAGTACTAGCTCTATCTGCAGTCCAGTGAAACATTTGTGATAACATAGAAATTATATGTCAATGAGAGCAGAATAGGGCCAGAAAGTAAAAAATATTAAGATTTGCATTTTCATTCCAGTCAATAGCAAAGTTTATTTTGAACTGTCTTATTAGGAACACAGTTATGCTAGTAGCTGGAGCAGTATTTAAATTTTCAGGTTCAATTTAAAATAGACATCAAAAAATGTGTGCCTACAAAAAGCTATGTGAAAAAAATTAAGGTTCATTATTTACTTTTGAAATCAAACATTCTATGAGATAACTGCACAGCAAAGTGTATTGCAAGGGCTTGTTAAGTGCACACAGCTAACTAATCAGTTCAAACATCGGCTTTGATATCAAGATGGTTTTGAACTACCACTTACAATTTCTTCAGAGATGAAAGTAGTTTTAAGAAAATGAATGTAAATAAATATGAACTAGTTTTTTCATAAAAGCCTCATTTGGGGAAATGTCATCTCATTTCGCCTGCTTAAATATCTTCAGCATGAGTATAATTTTTGCAAATGTGGTCTTTGGAAGTGTACAAGTTTTTACAAGATATCACATCAGGCTCATGGGTAAATGAGATTCCATAACTCTAATGGTGTAACATGCAGTGACGAGAAGAGGGTGGAGGGAAAGTTAGTCAGATCTTCAGGGTGTTCTGTCTATTATGAAAGAGAAAATGCAATGTATGCTTTAACTGAAAACACACTGAATCACATTATCACACTTTCTATCTCTTTCATTGTTGGAGTCCTCAGCCTGTGCTTTACAAATACTTTTTTGCAAGTATTGTTCAAGATGCAATGGCAAAATAAAGTGCAGGTTAATCTTGAACCTGGAAATTTCAAAACACAGGGATAAAGTGCTGACTCCATCAATGCCCAGTCAGTCTTGTTGTATCAGTAGGCATGAGGTTCAAATCTGTGTCTTTGATGTTAGGAGTGGTATTCTCCACTTTGTGACCTTATACTGCTGAGAAATGGAAAATAGATGGCAAGAAATAAGTAAAATGATCCTTGCTGTTCATTAGGATCCCAGCCTTGTCATTTTTACTTTTTTAATTGTAAATGAGCTTAGAATTATTAATGTTGTCATGATTGACACCTTTAATATAATGAGTTATTTTTTTCATCTATGGTCATCCTTCACTTAATGGCTAAACATTCATTAACAACCAAGCTTAACCTGAGGCTAGGTCTGGCACCAAATATTAAATCTTTTAGTAGCAGTTTGGATTTTTAATCACTTCTTCCTATGCTTGTCCATTGCTGCCTAGCAATATCTAGATTTAAATTGTGAAATTTGTCCATTTTGTTGCAATGCTTGTCCTATAAATGTCTTAGTGGTCCCTGACAATTTCCTGGGGATACCAGGAAGTTATCTGTGAAATTATAATTATATAATTATATTATTAAAAAAAATTTTATCTGTACTGCTCTTATAAAATAATCTCTGAAAGTGTATTTATAAAATTAAAGCGAGCCAAAATGCAAAATAACAGAGCTGTGTCAGTTCTCTGTTTAGTTGAACAAGCCTTGGCCTCAGCAGTGGAATCAACCCTAATGTCAAAGATCTTCCATTCTCTAAATTTTTCCCTGTGAATTCATAATTTTTGTACCTCTTTTATAACCTTTAAACCTCTTCTGCTGTAGAAAACTATTCTTATTAACAGATAGTTTAAATTAAAGTAAAATTAGACAAATACCTTTCTGAAACAGTGTCACTAGAGATGAGGTTGGCTAAAACTACAGCTAATCTTATTTTCAAATGAGATGTTAATATCTCTCATCCTCTTTGAAGCCCCGTTATGTTCAGCTAAAGAATTAAAATAGCTCAACATTGTCAAAGAAGTTTCTTACTTCATTAAACTATCCTACTTTTGTATCTATCCTCTNTAGCCTGCTTGCTCTGGAGGCGATGCCTGGTTAGACTGCCTGGAAAAGGAGTTTTGTACCAGATATTGCCCCAATCAACTGCTGCAGTGCTCCGGTCGGTGCTTTCAAGCTAGCTGGGGTAAAAACAGGATTAGCACCAGGCCAGGGACCTCAGCACTCTTAGGTTGAGCTATCTGCCTTCCTTATTATTTCCTCTATATTAACAGTAAAATATGGTGCAAATCCTATGGCTCAGAAGTTCATGTGCATACTAACAGAAATCTTATATCTGCGTGTCCTCTGCCCTTCTCTTTCTATATTTGGTTGTACCTGAATAAAGATATGGAAGTTGATGTGAGTCACTATGCATACACAATTATTTTGAAGACATAATGCAAAGATATAAATGCTCCTGTGAGCTGTAAACTATAAGCTGCAGATTCTAGAATCAGCCTTATAGTATTGATGTATATTAATATTTTTATAGTTGTTGGAACTTTTGAAAGACTTTGTTCTACTGTACTTTATGTTAATTTCTGACTGAATGGGATCAACTTCAATTTATAGGACATAGTACCTTATCTCAGCAAGACATTTCAAGGTGCTTTAAAAAAGTCGCACAATAATTAATAACACAGCTTGCAGTGCCAAGCTAATGATGGGAAGCAAAGAGAAAAACAAGTCAGTTTTCAGTTTTGATTTAAAGCACTCTGACATTCATGGCATGTCTTGGCAGAGAGTGTTAAAGCCAGGTTTTTAAATATCTTAAACAGCAGCATCCTAATATGGAATATAGTGAGAAATTTTCAGAACAGTTACAGCACCTTGATATGACCTACTAGTGAAATGTGCGAGTTTTGGGAAAAAAAATGACATGGGAGAGGTTAGCATTTTGGGTTTTTTTAATTACTTGTTTTAGTTTTTCTTATTTTTATTTTTTCCCTATTTGGGCCCATGTGATTTTAAAAAAGGACCATTGAATCAAGATTGTTTGGAAATTAGTAAGACATACTATTAGAACACTTTCTTAAGATAGAACTGGAGTTATATGCTACAGATCTCCAGTCAGAATCATATAAACATTATTTTAGATTGTATAAGCATGAAGGATGTGTTTATCTGTGCATGGCACAACTGCATGAGGAAAAGGAATTCTAAATAACTCTAAAGAATCATGTTTACATTCAGCAATATATATTTCGGTCTTCTCAATATACAGAATATTTTAGAATACTTCGTAGACACTTATCTCTTCTTTTGCAAAAACATAAAATGTTTCTGATGTTAATTGTTGAGAAGTATCCATACAATAAAGTGTAGACATTCGCCTAAAATTTCTCTAACAGAGAAAATTAAATGAGGAACTGTCCAGAGATGTCTGACTTTTCCTATTAACTACATTTTCAGTGTGCAAATACATCAGATTAGTGAACTACATAAATTTATGACTATTGATATGATGGCACAAGTGAAAGACCTGTCTACTACATCTAATCCCATGCCCTATCCTCAATAGTGTCCAATAAAAATATTCGGATCAATATTATAATGAATGGTCTCTATCTGGTGCAGTATCTCAGATTTTGAAGATGGTAATTTCTAAATGAAGCGAACATCTAGATCATACAATTTGATAACCATTTATAAATAATAACTAGAAGACCACATAATCTCATACATTTTAAACCAATTCAGGTTTTTGGCATTCACATATTTTGGTGATGTGTTAACTAATTTAATTACTATTGAGGTGGAAAAAACCACTATTTTGATTTGCTTTCAATCTGTCAAATTAAGCCTAATGCAATCTTTCTAAGCCGTGATAAGTTGTAAATTACTATTCCTTATTAATTCATAAATACATAATTTGTAATTTTATAATGTTTTCATGCATTTACCCACATCCATCACTTCTTCTAGCTGCTTATTTATATCGTCAGGTGGCAGACATCTGATACATTAATTTATGCTTCTTTCCCACCTCTATAACTTTTTTCATTTTAGAATTTGTAATCATGTGGTGGATTGATTCCACCTGATGACTAAGCCCACACTAAGTCACTTGCTCGTTCCTCCTCAGTGGGCTAGAGGAGACTATCAAAAACACAAAAGTGAGAAAAACCTGGTGGGTCAAGGTAAATCTCACAAAATCCAAAGCACATCACCATATGGGCTGTTATGAAGAAAATTAAATCCATTCCTGCCATCCATTCTTGGGTTTATGGCCTCTGTTCTACATTGTTCAAAAGACTATCAGAGGACTCTAAGACATTTTTCTTAGTGATAATTAATTAACAACATATCACTGTGCATATGACTATAGCTACTTCTTTTCAGTTCTGCTTTGCATATAAAATGCAGAATTGCACTCATCACTGTCTTTCAAACTTCTCTGGTTCTTCCAAAAGTCTTTAGTAACATTCTAGTTTTCACTAACTATGTCAGTAAATCTTGTTGCCTTGGTTTTTACTCCTTTTTTATAAACCTTATAAACATGTTAACTACTTCATATTACTTTTTGGAGAACTTCATGGTAATTTATTTCCATTATAAGAAGTGTCAATTTGTTCCTCGTTTATTCCTACGTTTCAAATATTTTCCCATGTTCACTGACTGATAATTTAATTAACTTGGTAACAAAACAAATAGTTTTTATTGTTTGGGTGTTTTTTCCCTTCACAGGTCTACACATTCTATGACTATATTTGCACTTACATACTGTCTGCAGCATCTTACGGTTCTCCAGTTCATTTTGAACTACAGCACTGCTTTTACACAGCTTGATCCCCTAAAGTTCATCTCCACAGGCAGCAGCAGAGGAGGAGAGCACACCAAGATTCTTGGTACTGTGATCTTTCTCCAGTACTAAATGCAATTGTGACCATGTCGTCTGAACGTGGACCTGGGAATCATACTCTGGTTGACCCTGTATGATCAGGCAGTTGTACAAGTTGACATCCAAAGGTCCCTTCTAACCTCAGCCTTTATATGATTCTGTGATACTGTGCATAAAGTCCCAGAAAACTACAAGTGGTTCTAGACGAAGTAATACAGAAACATTGAGTGGATCATGTCTCTTTCTTCATTTGACAACTTCTTAAATGGTATCTGAGGCACAAATTACCTGTAAAAATTTTATTTTTCTCCAAATAGACTATACTTGCAAAAACCCCCAGTATTTATACTCCTGCTGTGGTTTCAAGCACTGTCTCTGAAAGTAAATTTCAAATTTGTGGAATTTTTCACTGCTCAGTGCTCTGATTCCTGTGTCCTGTATTTTATCTCTGATTCTATTACCTCCTGCATTTCCTCTGCTCTACTATTCTTCAGGTTAGACAAGGCCTTTTTTAAAAAATGGCATTGTGTTTAGGGCCTTCCATTCTTCTGTAGAAGAACATTGTGGGTGATAGACACCACATCTAAAGTTTCAGTCATTTTAAATCTGATTTCTTTAGGAACTACTGTGTGAACAATATCTAGTCCAGGCAATGTGTTTATTTTATTACCTTTGTTTTAAAAACACCTCTATTGACATATTTGAGAAAGTTTCTGAGACTCATCTTCCATACAGATGAGCTTCTTCTTTAAGGGTTATGATTTATTTACCTCCCTTGATAGTAAATATTTGTCAAAAATAATTTAATGTTTCTCCTTTAGTGTATCCCATCTCCTGTTTAATCTCTGTTTATCTATGAATCTGTTCAACTCTTTTTATAGATCCTTCTTCTAATATAGTCAAAGAAAATTTTATTCTGAACAGTTCTTACTTTATGTCTTGCCTCATAAGCCTTAATATTTAGTTTAAAATTTTATTCTCTATCCATTTAATTTTATATGTACTGTTCTATATTTTTAATTATTTTATTTTCCTTCTGCAGGACTGTACCTTGCTGCTCAGTTTGTGCATTTTTCCATTGGACACTCCCTATTTTGTTGTTTAGTGATATACTCTTGCTCAAAGCCTCAACATGTTGAATTTTAAATTAGTTATTACTACCGTGTAACTTGAGATGTGAAACTTATCTGCGAAGAAGCTGAAATTGAACACTTTGTAGCTTTTAGCGCACTGAACTTTGTATTCATCTGTCTGTGGTTAAGAATTGTATCGAGATATGCCTTTCCTCTTCCTAATCCTCTAATGAGTTGCTCAAAGAAGCACAGCCCTCAAACGTCCAGGTTCCTTAGCAGTTGTGCCTTCCTTTCTATACAGGTCAACAGGTAAGGATTGTCTTCTGTATGGTTGTGGTTTTTATGATGCAAGAGTAAGAAAAACTATTCCACATACTAATAGCTGTAATTCAAGAAAAAAAAATTGATTATCAAGGTGATATTTATCTTTCATTGCCTCTGTTATATGAAGTCTACCATGTACTCTGAGCCAGTTGTCTTCATTCCTTCTAATGGTAGCAATAAGAAAAACATACAGTTCCCAAGAATGCTTCACCTTCCTTGCAATGGGATGATGGATTTTGTGCAGCATTTAGTATCTCTCTCTACTGTACCCCAGATTGCATAGAGTAGTAGTTTAGATTTTCTAGTCCTACAGTTTAACTTCAGTTTAAGTATCTTATTTTAGGAGACAGACATCCATTCACTATGGAATAAGACATCCTGTTTTCTTACTACAGCTGCATTGATTATAAGGACTCATTAATAGTTTGCAACAGATGAGACATCCGTCATTCTGGCCACAGTCCAACAATGCAATTAGGACCATGCTTAACATTAATCAATGGAACTGACTTTAGAGAGGCTGCTCATAAACTTAATGTTATGTAGGTATTTACATGTAAAAGGAATAAGATGTTAGAGAAAAGAAAAATCTGGACTTCAGAAATTGAGTTAGACAATACCGAGCAAATGCGACAATGTAGTACAGCTACATATTAGAAGACAAATGGACTAGAGATTAAAAATAAACATAAACGCACGAAAAGCAGATTGTATAGTGTCAGGTTCAATGTCTGAAATATTTTTTTTTAAATATTCGAGTGTAAATAATTGCTGTTGCAAAATTAGGAAAATAAAGAGATCTTATGGGATCTTCACAGAGATTATGTAAAGGCAAAAGCTCATGTCTCACATTGCATGAAAAAGGGACACTGAGAAGCTATCCTTGAATGACTGGCAGATGGAGACTCACAAGATGCAGCCTTATATTAAAAAAAAAAAAAGCCCAAACCGTGGAATCCTGGTGGAAACAAAACTGAATGCGAGCCAGCGATGTGTCCTTGCAGCAAATAAGGTCAAAACCACGCTAGGGTGCAATAGGAAAAAGTTCTCAAGTAGGCGGAAGAAGATGATTCTTCCTCTCTAGTCAGCGCTGGTAAGATCATAATTGGAGTGCTGTGTACACATTTTGGTTCCCAGTACAGGGAAGGGATTGAGAAACTGGAGAATGTCCAGTGGAGTACTATCAAGATAGGTGTTGGAGCAATAACAATATGAGGGAAGGCTGAGGAAAAGGGTTATGTTTAGCCTGAAGAAGATAAGGCTCAGAGGGAGACTGTTGTTGCTTTCCACAGCTCCCTAAAGAGAGGGTGTAGAGAAGACAGATCCAGATTTTGGCGTTATACTATGAAAGAATACAAGACAACAAAATGAAGTTGGAACATGGAACACATGTATCAGTATTTTTTTCACCACGTGAGTAGAACAAGTAGAACAGTAGAAAAAGTGACCAGAGAGTCTGCAGAATCTCCATCTTTGGAGATATTTAAGATTCAAATGGATAAAATCATAAGCAACCTTCTGTAACTGTGACGTAGGTCTTTGAGCAAGGAGTTTGTCTAGATGACCTCCAAAACTTCCATTCAAACCTCAATTATTTTATGACTCTATCCTACTTGGATGACTGAAGCTATGATTTTTAACTAGTAGTTCACTACAAATCTTCAAATTAGTGTTCGTGACTGGACATGTTATATTTCTTGATCATGTAGTTATCACTGTATATGCAAGAATAACAAATATTGCCATATTGGCTTCCTTTATATCACTGGCTGCTAGAAAAGGCTCTGAATAGATAGGAAGAATTCACATTAAGGTATATGAGAATTTAAGACTCTCCATGGAAGTTATATGAGTAGCCAACAAATAGAATGATCAGAATTGAAAGATTTTAAAAATTGTTAACTATTGAAGGGAGAAAATTTAGTTTCATGATCTTCCCTTTCACTATGTAGAGATTATAATGTAACAACTGAATAAACTGAGTAATTGCTGCATATTGATTACATAAGAAAAGAGATCAAACAAGGATATATCACTTGGAAAAATGTTAGCTCAGAAATTGTAATGGTTAGTAACCTTGTGCGTCAGGGTGAGAACAGTTACAACAGCAATGGACACTAGACAAAAAAGATTTAATTGACACATGTATATATATTCCTCCTTACAATTTAAGCACATAGTCGAAATACCATGTAACAGACTTGCTTCAGTTACATTAGATCTAATTCTAAATCTACCATCAGCAACTTCAGGCTAAGTATTTGTACTGTTGTAAATATTTTAAATTATGAATACAATTGCTAAGGGATGTCAGAGGGAAATAAAATAAAACTGTCCTTGACAGTGACTAATAGGCCATTTTTTTCTTTTATGGCATGATTTATTTTGATTAGTCTTTTTTTCATATTATGCTGCTGTTTAAATAATTAAAAATTAAAGTAGTCTTATAGTTGACTATAAGGTATGCAGTTACTTGAAAAAGAGAACCCCTCAATAAACTTGGGTCAACCCAAAGGCAAATCCAAATGAAGCATTTGTGAAGAGCAACTTTTATCAACAAGTTAGGGATACAGAAATATATTCTCCCACTTTTGCTTAACTGTGAAGGATTAGCAGAAAGAAAGAGCACGTAGAAAACCACTCATAAGTTACTTTTTTTGCCCAGAAAGTGTGGACATGTGTCCTTGTCACATTCTTTAACAAGTTGTGTATGAAGATTTAATATTTGAAAACTACAAAACATGTTCTCCTTCCCACATAAGTTTAGAAAGGTCACAGATATGTAAGTAAAACTCAAGCAGCATTATCATTCATTGTGCCTTGTGGTAGTCATAGGGATTATAGGTTTTATGCAAAATTTTTAAACTTGATGATGTATCAGTACACATAATTAATAAAAGAGATTATTTCTGAATTATTTCCGAGATTCATTTTGAATCATGTCAAAGTAATTATGTTACCCTTTGTATCTGCTCTATTATTTGTATTTGTGAAGATTTGATAAGCAAGATTTAAGTTGATATTACTACCTACCTCAGAACTTCCTGACACCTTTGTATTTGTGTTCTTTATTATTGTGTTCTAACAAATTATTAATTGAACTAAAAAGCGTTGGTTAAATTAAACATAGCCTATTGATTATTCTTTAAAAAAAGAATTATTTCATTAATTTCATGTTCATTTTTTGAAGATGACAATTTAATAATTAATTATAGAGGAGGATAAAGGACTTGAATATTAGGCACTAACTCGGTCTAATATAATAATTTCTAATCCCTAAGTGTGTAGCTGAGATGGCATTTATTTTGAAATAACATAAAATTGATTTAGAGACACTAACTTACTTCCTTGATCAACATTGCAGATCTATGAGCTTTGCACAAAACCTCTGTACCGATGATTTAGTTATCTGGATAACTTGGCATAAACTACTTAGCATTGTTAAGATTTGACCTGAGATACTAAGACATGGAAAAACTTATATGAAGAGGTATATTAGAAAATAAGTCCCCTCCTGATATTAGCATGTTTCTTAAATAAAGCTTCATTTATCACTTGCTTAACACTGTTTTTCTTTTAGGTGATATGGTTTATAATTTCATTTCTGGGGTTTTTGTTTGTTTGTTTGTTCTGTTTCTGGTATTTTTTATTTGGGTTTTTTGTTTGTTTTTTCCTTTTTTATTTTTTATTTGGCTATTTTTGGGGATGAGTCAAGTTAAGAGTGTTCATATCATAAAACATAAAACATGATAAAAATTACAGAATCACAGAAATGCTACATGGGTTGAAAGGTGTTCTCAAATGGGACCAATGCCCCTGCTTAGAGCAGGCCTATGTCAAGCGGGATGCTCAGGACCGTATCTATTCAAATAGTTTATATTTCCATGGATGGTGAAAGTTGTTCTCAGTGACCTCATTCGAAAGTAGCCATTTATTAAAAATAGTTCAAAATTAAATCAGAAAAATATAAAGGCCTGAATTTTGTGCATCAATTTACACCCACTAATGTCTTCATATGTCTCCTTTTCACTAGGATAAAAAAAAAAAATTACTTAATTCTCTATATTTTCTCTCCATCAAGGGAAGGAAACATAACTACTACTAGAGGTTGTTTTTTAAATTTATTTCTTTTGACCTACTAAAATTCTAAGAGGTGATAATCCTTACTTTAAGATGTTTTATCTACTGCACAAATAATTTTATTCTTCCCAGTTCCTCTCAGTTTTTCAAAACAAATTTTTAAACATAAACATAAAACAAATTATATTCAAAATTGGAAATCTAACAGTACATACACCATAGTGCAAAGGTAGAATCTTTGCACTTACTCTGCTTACTTATTTCCTGTCCTAGATTCAAAAGTATCATTAGCCAGAATTGTCTTAAGACTTCTCAGCTGTATAGACAAAATTGATTTGGTTTTTTTCATCCCAAAAATTTTGTTCAGACTTTTCTGTAAAGTTTTCTGTAAAGTTTTTAAAACTAATTTTTCTGAGGAAAGTTAGTTTTTAAAATCATCAGTGGAGGTGAGCGCCTGACTCCCTTTGTCTAGTTCGTTTATCTTTGGCCTTTTACTGTTAGACATAAATGATACAGACTAGTCCTTCTCACAGGACCTATTCACTATCTGTGAATACCCTTTTCACTATCTGTGAATGCTTCTCTCCTCTTCTCTATGATGCTTTGATTTACCTTGTAGCTGTAGTTAATCTCTTTTCTGAAGCAACTGGAAAGAGACAAGGGAAAGGAAGATAATACAAGAAGAGAAATATGGATGCAAAACAGCAGGAAATCTGTTGTAGCGCTATGAAGTCCATTTTTCCAGCTGTAATGAGAAAGAAGGACCACCTATCTTGACTCACACTGAGGCAATTTGACTCACACTGAGTATAGCAGAAGGTTACTGCAAATCAGAGACTGAAGAGTTTTTTAGGTCTGCAGCTAAAAACACACCCACCCCTTTGTCCTCTGGTACAAATATATGTTCATCAGAAAAGACCTTTCCATCCCATCACTGATTTTCAGAACAGTCTCTATTATGTAGACATGAACTTGTTCTTGATAAGTCTTTTAGATATATTAAACTGCATTTTCTTTGAATGAGCTTAGCTCACAAAATGATCCAGTTATCTCTCTTTGATTTGCTCTTGTTAATACTCTTCACTGTATAATCCCCTTTTATATGTGAATATGTTATCATGAGTGA
This sequence comes from Calyptomena viridis, assembly GCA_013390005.1. Classification (NCBI taxonomy): domain Eukaryota; kingdom Metazoa; phylum Chordata; class Aves; order Passeriformes; family Eurylaimidae; genus Calyptomena; species Calyptomena viridis. The sequence continues at coordinate 9,355 of WEIV01016620.1, read as the reverse complement.
TCCATATTTCTGTCCAATTTTAATTAACAGCATTGCATGTAGCCAGAACACAATGGAAAAATCCCCACCAGGTGATGATCCCTTTTAGATAAATAGTTTTTGAGCTATCTCTGTTAACCTTCTAAGTTATTTTAACATAATCTTTTTTTTTTTACACTAGACAGTGCTATTAATCTATCAAATTAGACAGTCACTTCTTTAGCAAAAATATTGTGGATCTACAATATATCTGCATAATTTCTATATTAACCAAACCTGTAATCTCATCAATGAGAAAAACTTGAAGTTTTTGTGGATTTTTTTATCTCTAAATCTAAAATGACTGGCAGCAGTTATAGTCGTACTCTCAAACTGTTTCAGACAAATCAAAGGACTGCAGTTGACAAATTCAGGTTGCTTTCTCGGTCCTTTCCCATTAAGCAAAACAGTCATCTAGGAGCATTGGTTACCCTGACTCAAAACTGTGTTCATGTGATCCCTTGTAAAACTACCCGGAAAATTCTATTAACTGCTTTTTTCTTTTCATTATTTCAGCTGCATTGAGCTTTTCAGAAAACCTTTTGATTACAGAGATTTATAGTGTAGTACAGGACAGACAGTGTGTGTGTGGACAAGGAACAAAAAAGCAGCCAGGGTTTGTCAGGGCAGGACTTGGCAGTTGCAGGGCAGCTGGATTACACTGGCATAGTTTCAGCCCCAGTACCAGGCATTGGCCACATCCCTGGGGATGGAGATCAGCTGAGGCCCAGGTTGGGATATGGACCTGTGGATTGGAGTCCAGACCAGACCTAAAGAGGGGAACTATGGTCCCTCAACCAGAATGGCCTGGCAGAGCCATGGAAATGGGTATGGGGACAGGCCAAATCCAATCTGGGATGCCAGCCCATGGGTGAAGCTTTGGGTTCTGATCAGCAGTACCACAGACAATCAAAGGCAGGGTAAGAGGTGACAAATAAAGAGAGAGAGCTCCTGGAAAGGCTTTTTCCAGCCCTTTTTCATACAGCTTCTTCATGCCAGTTTCAGGTAATGTTGCATGTTAGGCTGCTTACCCAAACCCAAGGGAAGGGTCTCAGGGTCCTGACATAAATGCTTCTCTTAGCCATGTTCACACAGCAGCAGTACGTATCAAAGAGATGCTATTGCTTCAGTTCTGGGATGTCAAAAGCAGAGACTGAATTTTTGAAAGAAAAGGAGGTGGAAGGAATGCACCACTGGGAATGAGTAGCTGCAAGCACAGGCAATCAGTTCTGCTAAGAGGACAAAGTTTGCTCAGAGCAACTTTAAAATTTCCTAGTGTACTTTCCTAGCCACCAGGCCTTGTTGTATTACACCTCAGATATGTCATGAAACTCCATGAAACTGAGAATAAGGGATAACATAGTGCTATAATTGTAGAAAGTTTATCAAGTGTTCCACATACTTCTATTATGCGATAACAATGGGAGCTATGAATCAATATATGGTCATAAAATCACTTCAGATTAAATAAAATATAAAATTAAATAACTAAAGAGAGAAATTGTCTCTATTTGTTGGAATATTTTCCAAATGATGAAAATATTTAGAGAACTTTCATCGTCTATTTTTCTCATAATTCCTTACAGAAAACAGATGTTTTGGTGTGCTGTCAGTTAAAAGGTTTCTAATCTCATAAGAGTATTGGTGAATTTGGTCATCCCAAAGTATCTTCACTCTCACAAGAAGTTCCTCACTTCACTTGCCTAAGATTCACAAATTCATCACTAAAATAATTAAATTCTGTGCCTTGGCAGGTTCTCTGATCCCACATGATAATCTGCAGAGAATTTAAGATGACAACCAAGTCACTTTCTTTTGTGTCAGAATAGCAGAACTGCAGTTCTGCCGATATAATCATACAGACAATGAACACACATACTAAAAAAAAATTGCATCCATGCAAACTGCACTCGTTTTTTTCAACAAACTTCTTCCTGCCTTTAAAGAATGTGAATTCATAACTGTACTGGAACTTGCTATAAGACTGTACAAATTGTTTACATAGGTTATCATGAATATGATTAATTTCTATATTTATGTAGTTTTGCTTGGTCTTTCTTGTCAATAGTGTTATTTGATCAAGAGTCCATTTGTTTTATGGGTAGTTATCATGAAACCAGCTTTCACCCATCTCCTTTTGCTTTAGGCAACAATAGGACTGCTTTATTTATAATTGTTACTAGTTTTATTGGTCTTGAAACACTGACGAAATAGAGAGAACCCTCTAGCATTATTTCCTTAGCTCAGTGTCAAAATGCTGAATGGTACTTGCAAACCAATTTGTATTCTAATTATGCAACGTGAGAATGACCTTGCAAGGTTGATATCTTGCCAGTTTTTTAAAGGATTTATGTAAACGTTTTCCTTATATGAAGCTAGAGAAAACTGCACAGTTGGTAACAAAAGCATCTTGTATACACAGAAAGGTAAATTAACCTCTGAAGTGTCTTAATCAAATGGAATAGCTGTTTTAGGGGAGTATTTAATTTATTATGTATAAATAATAAATAAACTACAACAAGTAACAGAGAACTCTTTTATTGCGGCTGCTTTTTAAATCTAGGGAAAAAAAGATTTTGTTCCATTTAATGAGAGCTTCATTTGAACCTATTTGACAAATAGTGTAGGATTTACATGTGTGTTCTCTCTGTTATTGTATTCTCCTTTGAGAGTGAGTTGGTAATGTGGATTTTCTGGAAGAGAGGAGATTGCTTCTTCCTTGGTGAGCAACTCTACCTGCTGAGTAAGAGAAGGCATCAGGTATTGCAGGATATGGCAGCAGCAAAGAAGAGTCCTCCAGGGAGATGCAATACTGCAGCTCAAAACAATGCTGATAAGATCAGTAAACAGAAAGTAAAGCATCAGAGGAAATGGAATTAATCCTTCTGTGAACAAAAGCTGCACTGTTAGCTCCAAGTTAGTCACTGAGTTGACTGAAACAAACTGAAATTAGAGATGCACAAACACCATAAGCAGGACAAACTTTTTGCATGACCCTTTTCTATTTTTTTTGGGGGGGGTTCTGTTTCTGTGCTTTCTTGCTTTATCATTTAAAAAGCTTTCAAGCTTCATCATTTAAAATACAACTTTTCTGTGACATATTTCGTAATTTATTTTAAGTTTATGAGGTCTGAATAACTCACTATGAAGAAAAGATCTGGAATGGTCCATCTTAAAGCTCTGGCTCACATGCCTTCTGTGCTTCGAGTACCTCTCCTCATTATTCATCTAATTACGAATTCCCTTTAAAATACTTCTCTGAAGGTGATGCATCACATCTTTTTTCTTCCAACAGGTAGCTGGTTGTTATGGTTATTGTCAAAATTGTACTAACTAACTGGATTTACTCTCTGTCTTTTTGACCCTTATCCCTGTATCCTCTCAGCAATTGCTCTTACTGATATTCATCTCATCACTCTCCGGCTTGAAACTGAAAAGACTATTTAAGACTGGGGCTAGATCTACTGCAGAAAAATCTGAAAATTTGCAAGGAGATTTCATTAGACTAAGTAAATATCTTACCACATTATATTGCCTTGAAAGGTCCTAATGAAATTCAGATTTTCTATTCTCAAGAGGTATTTATGGCTGCAAATAAGTTAATTTCAAGTGATTAATTATGGATGTGATTTCAACTAAGAAAGTTGAGATGGGAGGAAAAGGAATAAGAGCAGATAAATTTAGCACTGGTACATTATTTTTTCTTAGAAATGCAGAAGCTGACAGGTGGGCTCCAGAAGTAGAAATGAAGAGTAGGATATAGTTCACCTTCCTACAATAACCTGAAAATCATCTAAATTAATTGTATTTGCTCCCACTCTTGTCTAATGAGAAGCAGATACCCTATTTGCCACATGCACAGGTAAATAACATCATGTGGTTTATAGTGGTTTCAGTGAGTGAGTATACCTGTACTATTTTTAAAAGAAAGAGGAGAGGTCTCTTAATTTTTTAAATATCGTTAACAGTCTGTATTTTCATATTTTATGTGCTGAACCTTCTGGCAAATTAAAATGTTATGCAAATACTGCAATATCAGATGTCAAAGCAGAAAATAATTTTTTTAAAAGAGATTAATCCTTTTTTAATTAATTATGTTTAAGCAACTAAATGTATGTTTGTTTATACAACTATGTAATATAGATGCATCTCAAACATAGAGTAATTTATTACATTACAGAATGCTCAAAATACAGTCTAACCAGCATTTTGCAGAAGCCTAGTGTGCACACCAAGTTCTTGAAATGGAAGGATGAAACACATTGCTCCCAAAGTATCGTACTGCTAAATGTGGGTCTTGAACAGAAGTTTCTGAAACCAGATAAAATCAAAGAGAGAGAGGACATATTTTGTGGCATTTTAAGGGGGATAATCGAGGTGGTACGAGAGAAACACCCACTCTGCTCCCCTTTCGAGCAGCTACCAGATATGAGAAAATACAAATGCATCAAGGTATGTGAGATACTGACTTGCTTCAGGTCCTGCTAAGTTCCAGGTCAGAAGGTTCAGGCTTTCAGAGATGAGGAGAGGCATCACATTGAGATGAAACATCTTGGTGGACCTACTTCTGGGAACTCACAGTGTTCACAAAATACAAAATAATTAGCATAAGGGCTCAAAGAGTACAGGCTGGTTTAGCCTTAAATAGTTGATGAATTCAACCTTTGCAACTTTCATGTTCAAGGACAAACTATCAAGATAACTTCAATGTTAAATTTTTATACTAGAGCGTATGTCTTCAGCTAGTTACTTTAGAATATAAAAAATGCACAAGAGTATTTTTAAGAGCATATTTAAGAAATAGATTAATCTAAAGTTGAAATCAAAATTTTATAAAGCTTCTTAACTACACATCATAGAAAACCATCAGAGGTTCAGGAAGCAACCACTTCGTTTCCAGTGTTCTTAAACCAGTATTTATGATAAATTGGTTACCTGTATCATTATGAGAACATTTTTGTTAAAACCTAGAAGCTATCTACCATGACAAGTTTATAACTACCACCATTTAAATAATTTCTTCTAAAGTGTTTCTTGAAACATTATATGTAACACACAAATTTGCAACCAGAAGGCTTATTTCAGTATCTAATAAAATTGTCTTCATTCTGTTTATCTTGTAAATTCTTAAGGCAGTTTGGAGGGAATTGTTTCTTCAGAAACACGTTAAACTAAAATGACATCTCATATTTCCTACCCTCAAAATTTTAACTCTGTCAACTTCTCCATTTCCAAATGCATATTTCTTATTGTATTTCTACTCCTAAATTTCAGCGCTTATAACTTACAGATGACAATATTTAGACCTCCCTTTATGGACAAATCCAAGTGAAAATGATTGCTGTCTAATTTTTACATTTTTGATATCTTCAACACCACCTTCTCCCTCATATGTTATTATACCGCTCATTATTTTATTGCACAAAGTCTCACAATTGTGTATTTACACCATTACAGTCACAGCAGTCAAGCATTTGACTGAATTTACAACTTTTTGTGCTGTTTTTGGAAGAATTAAGAAGAAAACTGAGAAAATTAAATATTTAAACACAATATACCTAATCTAAGGAAAATATGATAAAATATCATAATTTTATGTGTATTCAGGGCCAGGAGTAATTATTATCACTTCTCCTTTGAATCAACAACTCAATGATTTCAATCTTTGTACACTCCCTCTGGCTTTTAATGAGATATTTTTTCCTTCTCTCAAGGGTTATTATTCCATTTATGTATCCATAATGTGTTCCAGCGTTCTGGTTTTCCCATGCTTATGCTATACTATTTAGTTAGTCCGACTTTAAAAGCCAGTTCCAGATTCAGGATTATTGGAAAACTGAATTAGGAGTTTTGTACCCCATTTGTAAGGTTCTAACAAATTAGGTTGTATGGTCCACCTGTCTCAGTTTTTAATATCTGAGACAGGGTAAGGTCTTTCCTACATCAGATTAATATGGACATAGATATGCTATATGTTGCAAAAAAATCTCTCCTGTTTAGATTTTTGGTTTCATGAGGTCTATTTTCAACTCTTTTGTAGCTTGCATGTCATTTGCAGCTACTCAGACTATGTTTTAAATGGCTGTGCAATGACTGACAACTTTTCTAAGGCTGCTGCAGATCTGAAAAGGACTGTGTACCTTTGGAAGCATTTGGCACTTTGCTCAGAACTGTGCATATATGTTGTTATGAGAAGGGCAAGGTACTCTAAAACCAGTAAAATAACAGTGCAATTAAATATAACTAAAACGTGTAATATTTAAAAAGAACCACTTGTAAATCCAAGATTGTTCTTGATATTCTCATTAAGGGTAAAAATTGCTCTTTAGAACATCTAGACTTTTAAAAACTATTGACAGTAACATCCATACCACTAACAAAGATCAGGTTATGTATATAACATGGGATATAGAGAAAATGTATCACTTCCCCAATGACCAAAATAAAGAAAAGAATGAAAGCATTAACACCCAGAGGTGTAGCTGAGCTTTGCACACGGTAAGAAGTTGCAGATACTCAAATTTTACTTTTTAATACTTGTGATATATATAATATATATAATAGAGTCCAACATATTTTGAGTGACATTATACAAAGGAAGTCATATTTTTGTCTTTCATGAAGGTGATTTTTATATGATATCTATTTAGTATGATTGGTGGGAGGAATGGGACAGCAGGCTAGATAGCAAGGCTAATAGTGCCCTTGCCTTGTCTTGTCTTTCTCCTCTGTGTCTCAGACTTGTGCAAACCTGATCTGTGAAATGTGCAAGATCATGCTATTTAGATTACAGGAATTTAAGGAATTCAGCATGTTAGATAAGAGTTATTTAAATCTATCTTTCTGAGAAATGTGCTGCAACAACTAGAGGTTGCTTTGCCATATCACACTCACTGGGAAGAAATACCTTGTTAGTCTGAACATGTGGTTATGTCTGCTATAAGGCCCAGGTTCAAAGCTAAGCAAGATTGGCCCATTTATTGTATTATTTCCCTTCAGATTGTCTCTCATTCTATTTTTGCCTTCATGTACACCGTACAAAATACGTTAAATAGAGGGTTTTTTTTCTTGCGTGTGCAGATACAGAAAATGCAGGAACAATTTAATAATAGGAAAAGTGTCACTTAAATTGCCTCCTCTGTATGGCTCTCAGACA
>WEIV01016619.1:185676-210833 GCA_013390005.1 Calyptomena viridis | reverse complement strand
TCTGGCAATGCACACAGGATTCTCACTTTATGTCTCACTAAAATCACAAATCTCTGGGCAAAGCAGGCACAATGGATAACAAGGCAACTTAACAGCAGGATTTTCATTTGTGTATATGAATGACAGGTAGAATCACAGAAAACAGGGATGAAGGAGGTTTAAGAGTTCAGTTGGGGTGCCCACATCCTTTCTTTTCCGGTGCAGTCAACTCATACCTGAGCAGTGAAGATTTAACAAGCTCCTGAAGATCTCCAGTGGAAGTTCTATAACCCAGCAACCATTCCAGCACCACACTACCCTTAGCATTAAGAAAAACCTTTTCTAATGTTTAACCTGCTACTGTCTTACCTACTTAAGACTAATATCAAAAAGTAGTAGTTCAGATGAAACCTAAGAGCACTTAATGGACTGGAGGATTACTTTACATCTGCCACAAAAGATACATCTACTTAAACATCCCCACTTGTAATTTTTACAAAAAATCATGTTAATCACTATTTGCATCACATTTTGCCAGAAGCCCTAGCAATTTTTAATGCTCTTTGTCTTCAGAATAACCATCTAGCTATTCCTAAGTGTATCTTAGTAATTTTCTTTTATTTTTCTCAATGTTATTTTACTGCATAGTTTTCAAAGCTAGTCCCATTTTCCCAGTTGCTTGTAGCATAGTGTCACCTCTCAATTCAATATGCACACTTCTTATGTAACCATCTCTAACATCAAGGAAAGAATGGAATGTACTTAACCCAAAAGGCAAATCCTGCATAAATTCCATTAAAACAACCTTCTCATTTGACAGAGGATCACTGCAGCAATTTCTTGAATATGCTTTACCAGCCAACTAGTATATGCATTTCAGAATCATGTCAGCAAGTCCATATAACAAATGAGATGATGCCTGATAAGCATGCAAGATGGCATGAAAAGCCTTACCTGGTACTGATCAGATCTCTGTTATCCATGCCACCTGCTACATTTTCCCAGAGAAAGTCAAGCTGGTTTCAAATTATTATTTGGACATATCTGTCTGGATAATCACAGATCTCCTCTTACCCTAATGCTCCTCTCAGATCTTTTGAGGAACTGATATAGGTCTAACTAGTCTGGATTGGGCAATGCAGGAAACTCTGCCATCTAGGTCAGGGAACAAGAGCTTATGAAATGCTTATCCTTCTCAACACTTGTGTTTCCTGACATCCCCACTCCCATGTTCCTCTTCTCATCCTGGTCTGGAACTTCTGAGCATCAACAGAATGACTGCCCTTTGAAAGATAAAGCAAAACAGAAAATAAAACTATTTTATACTTGCAAACACATCTGCATTTTGTACCAGCCTACTGCCTTATCTTGCCCATGGTTTGCCAGTCCATCTTTCGGTTTTAAGCTCCTCAAGGCAACATTTTATCCTACGTTTACTCCCAATAGTGTACTGTGCCTCCTGCACGGCTTGACCACTAATTGAAACTGCAGGTCCTGGTCAAAGAGGGAATGGAGTGCAATCTTTCTAAATTCAAATTGCTTTCAAGTGCTACACATGGTACAAACGGCCCATACAGAAGATAGAGCTCCTGTGAGTTTAAACTTTAATGACTTAGAGCCCAATGTTGTAAGACAATAAGCAACACACTTTCCTCATTAACTAGCAAACAGAGGCAATCATGGAGAATGCATGTTCTACCATCTCCTTTTAATAATCTGCATCAGTAAACTTTTCCCTATGCACACATAATCTGTATTTAGCAGAAACCAAACAAATTTATTCTACTCTCTGCTGAGTGAAGGCCTTCATCTTCCTTTTATGTTGTGCTTTGACCAAAGTAGCACCTGAGTGACTGTTTGGTTAAATGTAATTTTTTTTTGTTTTAGCAGAATAGTTCATGGAGGAAAAAAAAAAATCCCTCCTACTCTGATTTTTTTTTTTATTTTGGAGAGCCTCAAATCTTAGTTTTCCTGGTAAGCTTGCTGATTTGTGTTAAAACCACCATTCCTTAATTACATCTCAAGCTTGATTCATCACTTCAGGAATGGTTTCAGATGTAGAAAGTTGGCCTTGCATTTCAAATATCTCTGCATAAAAAACCTTAAAAGAACATTTCCTGTACATCCCCACCCACTGATTTATTGTTCTTCTGTCTGTCCATGCTCCTTCTGACAAACATATGTCCTGATTTGTTTCTCAGTGCTCCCAAGATGATAAGCAAAAAAGAAGAAAAATTACACATAATTAAGTAACAAATATTTTGCCTGTGGGGGCAAATTAAGTAAAACCTTCACTCATACCACACCTTAAAGTGTGTGACAGCAATGAATTAGACTTACTTTGTAATGAACCAACTGTAAGATTACAAAAAACACTCTATAGTATTCTAAATATCGTTCGTAATACTAATACACTGTACAGATGGGTGACTTAGTATTTAATTTCTTAAAACTGCAAATTAAACACTATTCTGGCCTTTGAAAGCCAAAACCTTCTCCTGTTGATACAGCAAGATAATGTTGTGCTGCATAGCTGTGCTTGGATATCAGCAAAACTTTGTTGTATAGCTGAATAGTTTTTTTACTAATTTAAACTTCCATAGCATTTCTTCCCCAAGAATCTGAAGCATATCAAATGTCTGCTATGCAATGTTCTTGAGCCATTCTGAAATCAGCATTTTATCCAGTTTGAGTGAGTGGAATGACCAGAGCAGTTTTGTGTTCTGCCCAGAGAGTGGGTGGCAGAGCTGGTGCAGAGTCAGAGTTCCTGTTGTACTTGCATCCTCCTGTTCTAACCACAGGCCACAGACCCACTGCACTCAGAGCAAAGGAACAGGACTGGAATTTAAATGTATTTTCAGAGTAAGCTGATGCTATGTCTTTCCTATACAGTTAATACCACAGCCTAGAACAACTGTAGAACTCCATTTTTGCTCTGAGATTTACAGTCTTCACTAGAATGTTTTACCTCTTTGAATCCCTGTTAAAGAGACTATAATTGAAAACTAACATTTCCACATTGATTTTTTATTAACTATATGAATATGCAATGGTAGAAGCATGAAAGCAAATGAGCTGGGAGGGTTGGAGGTGGAGAGAGAATTCCCCAGATTACTTTTTACACAAATTACTTCATACAACTTTAAAATACACTGTAGGAGAAATTCTGAAATCAACTTGCTTTGAGTTTTCCTTGCATGGGTGTTTCACAAGCAGCAATGAAATCAACCAAAGAACAAGAAATGTCCCAAAACATTTTAATGTTCAATAAATGTGTAGGGAGCCATACAGAGTAGTTAAAAATTTGGAGCTGGCAATATCCACTGTTTAAGAATTCAAGCTAGGTCATTTAATAATTGGAATTCCTTTAGGTTTTTTGATGAAGCAGAAATCATATATGTACTCAGAGAACATGTAGTTCAGATTTCACAAAAGGTCAGTCCATCAGTATCCCTGAAATCCTGTTACATATAGCTTGATGAAATTGCAAAATATTATGTTTACATGCAGGGTCACTTCTTTCCCCCTCTCTACAAAGAGCCTGACTAGACATCATTTAAATCCTACTTAAGACATTACAACAGGATTTAAGTGGGATTCTAAAGATTAATAAACCTCATGTAGATCTTTTAAACCAGGATGAATTTAATCTGTAGTTCCCAGCAGCACATCAGGACAAGTCCACCACAGTTTTTCTATACTTGCCCTATGAGTACAGAATACAAAATGCACAGAGCAAAACCATCTGTGATTTCCACATCTATTAATTCAGTCACTGCCCAGACAACTAGGCAATCTAGTTATTTCCAGTCTGCTTCAGCCCACTCATCAAATAAAGGAAAAAAACAAGCTAAAAGCATCAGTGCTCTTCAAATACAGTGCCCTAACAGAGCAAGCTGTAAGATCAACAAGTATTTTAAGCATTCATTTAAATGTATTCAATCCCTAATATAACTTATACCTCTTGAAACTGGGTTTGTGTCCAAAAAAACATGGGGGCACTCACAGTGTTATGGTTTTCACGTTTGTTCACCCTGTGCTTCTGGTATCTATCAATTATTTTCTGTAAACTTTAACGAGAACCAAAAATATTCCTACTGACTGGGATTTGTACACAGACAGGAGTAAGCACATTCATTTAGAACAGTGTTTTAATTAATTTAACAGTGAAACATGGTCATTAAGTGAGATTCTATCTTAAGGAAACAAAGAAAAAGTACAGAGCTGCTCTTTCTTCTTGTTTTGCTGTTCATACATTAGAGAGTGAAGTGAAAAAAAGGCAGATGCAACTGGCAGTAATTTTTGTCTCCTGGTGGCTCAGGAAAAGGGGAGCCCAACTCTTATATAATGAATTGCCTATGTAAAGTAATCTGTAGGTATTCTTGCACTGACTGAGGGTCAGTTTTGGTTTTAATTTAACTACCCATCCTGGCTATATAATAAATCTTACATAAACAAACCCAGACAGTAGGATTAAAGGATAAACATAACTAATGCTCAGATCCAGAGTCTGTGATGAATGAGAGAAAAAAAAGCCAAACAGAACCCAAAAGATACACCATACACACACATTGTTTTTAATTTTCCAACCCGTCCAAAATGTATCTCTTTTCTTATCCCTAAAAATTAACTTGTATTTAAATGCACTTCAGCTGATTTTGAATTCATTCTTTTTTTCCTGATAGGGAAAAACTTTTCCTTATCAGGAAGTTTTTTCATAATATAGCTGTATTGAAGATTATAACAGTAAATGGCTATAAGAATTCATGATTTTATAACTTCCGTGCTGATACTGCAGGGAAAAACCAATCTGATATTTGCTGAGCACAATGAAAGTGGGAACCTCATTGCAAGACACTTGGAAAACATATTTATGCCATTTTATATAACTCCAATATAGAATATCATATTTCAGATTGCATTACAGCAATCAGTTTGTGAAAAACACTTAATATTTGGAAGTGCTAAACAGAGAAAACAGGGAGAAAATCTAAACCCAAAAAAGTACGTAGAGGAAGAATATGACATGAGAAACACAATCTTGATTCCTTTCAAACCCTTGAGATTTGAATTATCATCAAAAATCTACTCTCTCCTAAAGAATGCATTAGTAATTCACTCATCTCACTTTAACAACTGAAATAACCTAAATATAAAAAATACAGAAGGACTTTTTGATAAGTTGTCAATATGAATAGAAATTATTGACTTAGGGTTATACCTTATGATGAATTGCTTTTGCAATTAATTGCATTTGACTGTCATATTGAATAGCTTATTACCAAAAATTTGTTTTTACTGATGAAAGGTGCTTTTGTCACTGAAGTCCCAGTTGAATCTCCTTTTAAGTCCCTACTTGATCCTTCTTCTCCAAATAGTATGAGTAACTTAAGGAAAGTGTTTACATCACAGAACTGACAAGTTTCACTGGGAAATGAAGTCGTTCATTCCTTGCTTTCCAAAATCAAAAATGTGGTAAATTTTCTCAATTATCAATTTACAGATCCCATATTTTCCCACTGACAAATACCAGAAAGCACGATCCAAATGTCAATACAGACGTAATTTATTCTTTAAGGTGAACTAAAATATGTGACCTCCAGGGAAAAAGATAATAGTGAACCAACATAATTTTTAAAAGATGTAAAAGAGCAGATAAAAATATTTCCATATATGAGAAATAAAGAAACATTTCTGGGAACAAGCCAAAGTGAGCATGAGAAAAATCACAGGGCTCTTGCAACAAGTATATTACCAGCTTCCACTTATTGCCTTCCAATATTTCACAGAAGAAAATCTGTACATTCATATGACATTTTTTATTCCCCAAATCTCCAGAGTAAGTTTTGAAATATCAAGTGACATTTTACTGACTGAAAGAAAACATATTGCCTATTTCAGATTTGATCCAATACATTAACTCAGGAAGAGCATTTTCTCAAGAGCGTAAAAAATGGAAACACATTGCAGCAATAGGACAGTGACTTTGGGTAGGGAATCACCTGCAGACTCACATTTGCATTCCCTTCCCTTTTTTAAAATCCCTTTTGGTGTTTACTCCACTGCAAAGAAATTGGGACCAGGCTTTTTTATCCTCTTTTAGAACACCAGATCCATGTTCAGAACATACGTACTTTTACTGGAATTACTGCTGTGAAGACACCCAAACCCCCATTGCCCAGTGCACAACAGGGCTGCAGGGACACTCTTCCATGGCTCCACACCTTATGTGGGAAGCTACCAGCTATCCCAAAGCAAGCAAATTTACAGAGCACTATGTCACACCATCTATCTCTAGGAGCAAGCCTTTTGTCTGAATAGAACTCATTTATTTGATGCAAGAAAACAGTTTTGTTGCCAAAAATTCACAGTTGATTCAGACATGCAAGCCATGCATTTTCCTGTCAGAATAACCATCCAAAGGGCAGAGCCTGAATATAGCTGGAAATACAACAAACAAAAAGGACTCAAAATCATTCTCATAAAACCGAAATTACATGGTGCAGTGGTTACTACCACTGTAAAACACCCTTTCAGAGTTATAAAAATTGTCTTCTATCTTTCTGCTCAAGCTAGTGTGTCCAAGTTTGTTAGTACAAGGCTGAAATAGAGTTATCAGAGCACTCTTTTCTACTTGCTGTTATCTACTTTGTACTTCCTCAAAATAAAAGGGTTTGGAAACATTTGATAAACAATAGATGTTTTGGTTTAAATTTGCTTCTATAAATTGCATTACATTATTAATTTTAACATAGAATTATAGAAACATTCAGCTTGGAAAAGACCTCTAAGGTCAGCAAGCCCAAACTTTAACATCAACAGATAGTACTTTTGCCCCTGGGATATGCACAGTAAGATAATGCAAATAGTGCTTCATCTTGTTGTACTTGTATTTGTTTTTTAGTAGCAATTGTAGCCAGTGATTTAATCTTTCTATACCTTGTATACATCTTCATCCTGAGAGAAAACACTTCTTTTTCACTCACGTGAGCATTAAATACCTGACTCATGGAGTGTGAAGCTGTTGACATCTGTCCCAAATGCCTGGGTACAATCACGCTTCTGTGTACCTCCCTCTTTCCCTCTGTACTTTAAGATAACTTTTGCCCTGGCCTTCAAGGCAATGCTGAAACACACTGAGAACTTCAGTGAATGTGTTCTTTGAAAAGCTGATTTTTTTCCTGTGGTTTACGTTACATATCGTTCAAGTGATAGCAAACCAGAAACCCCCCAGAGATCGCCTTGCATGGTTCCTTATACAGTATATTGCTTAAAAGTGCAAGAGCCCATATTGATTTCAGCTTGCCAGGGACTAATGAAATGGCATGCATTGAAATTCCTATATACTGTACAGAGACAAGGTGAGTGACCTGAAACCAGAATTCTCAGGGAATGTTATATCTGCAGTTCAGCACAATTGTAGCTATGCATTGCACAGCTCAACCCAAACCAGGCAAGATCTAAGCAGGGTCATATGCCTTAATTGTACTCATCTAAATGATAAGGGTAATTTTTTTAATTCAATAGGTACTGAGCACACTTCAAGCTGTTCTTCCTTTTCCCAACCACCTGCCCTATACAAGACATGCAAGATAAGCAGGAGCAAAAAGTGAGACTGAATTGGTGAAAGGATAGTATTGTTTTAACTCAAACCAGAGAATGGTAACCTGGCATTGACAGTCCACAGCTGTGAGAAGATAACTTCACAAATGTCTACTCCACAATCCAAGAGAAAGGACATGTAGAAAAGGAAAAGCTACTTTGCTACTAAATGACATATACATTATTTGAGAAAAGTTTAGTCTATGCCTTAAAAAAAAAAAGAACAAAGTAAAATTTCAGATGTTCTCTCACTATTAGTTCACTATATAAAGCCAAAGTTAAGTAAAATCAACTTGTTAATACACCTTTTCATTTAGAAATCTAATATTTCTTATACCTTTTTCATTTATGTATGAAATGTTGTTCCCTCAAAATCAAATAAATACAAGGTTCAGCAAAATTTCTTTAAGGAATGAAGGTTCCTCATATCCAAATTCTACATATTGCATGAAGGAAAATAATGGTCAATAATACAGATGTAATGAGAATTCTGAAATCATTTCATCTTTTTGACTGGAGTTGAAGGAGTATCATCCTCTAACTCTGAGATTCTGAAAAGTAGAGTCTGATATTTTCCCTTGAAACTGATATAGGTATTTGTGGGTGAGGTGACACTTTTTTGAATAGGTTGAAGTAGCAACAACGTATTTTGTTCAAGATAAAACTACAACACCCAGGTGAAAAAGATCCTTAATGGGGGATGAAGTTGAGTAGTTCTTAAAAAAACCCTACAAATACTATGTATCATCACTCCAACAAATTCTGAAAAGAAGTGCAGTAATAAGAAAGTTTATTCAGAACACTGATGATCAAAATGAATGGAAAAACTCCTCTAGGCAACAGACAGTTTAAGTTGAAGTCACTTCTCCATCAGTGATAACTTACATGTCCCCAGTGGTTTGGAGCATATCTGAAACCTGGCATTTTTATTAATTCTAGTAAAAGAATAAAAGGGAATAAAGCTTATATTTTATTTTCTAGTCTAATGACTCCTTAACAGACAAAAAAAGATTACTGAGTGTTTGTGAGACAAAGAGGAATAAATAATTTTAATTAAATCTGTTTAGTCACAAGTGTAAAATTATCCCCATATACAATTTCTCACAGACAACTCTTATATATGTACAAACAGCTCCAGAATTGAGGACAAGCTAAAACATCTACTTACGCTCTTCTAATTTTCCCTCCCTTTAACAACCTTTCAGACAAGGTCTCCCCACATTTATACAACAGCCACCTGGATCTGCTTTCATTCCTACAAGTTTCCACTTGTGAAAGCTTTACCAGTAAGCAGCTCCGTCAAGGCCTGGAAGGAGCTGGAAGCCTTTCTCAAAGGGTCTTGGAACTCCACAAAGGTCTTGTCCTGGATCACCTGTGTCACCTCTGTTGTGCACACACATAGGCCTGGTATCACTACATCCATAAATGCCACCGTAAAAATCAACATTCTTTGCAAAAAGACAACAGTGAGCCTTTATTAACCACATCTGTCAGCATTTGGCTTGTAAACAGCAACCAATTCAAATGAAAAATGAACACTGGCACCTTTCTGAAACCAACAAGCTGCGAGCTTATGAGAAATGCAGAGCAAATTAAGGATGAGATCAAACCCAGTAATACTTCCAAGGAGAAATGAATCACTGAAAAACCTCACAGTAGGAAGAAAAATAGAGCAACACTTTTTTGTAAGAGCAAGTAGCTGAGGAAGGTTTTGATAGCATTACCAACTTTTGCAGCAAGAAATGCTAGGTCATATTAGGATAGCCCACTAAAGAAGCAACTGTATGCTGAAGCAGCAAAAGTATTTATGTGAGGACAAAAAAAAATTATCTGAAAGAGGACGATAATTTCCAAGAAAAATACATGATTTCCAAGAAAAGTACTATGAGATCTACTATTGAAAAATAACCAAATTTGGTTTATGTACCCCCATCAACATCCTTCCATGATATTTAGTAAAAACGGCAGCAGCAGTGTTTGGCAGTACACGAAATGTTGGGTTATTGCTGTTTTCTGGTAAGAGTGTGCAGAATTTTTGTGGCTTTCAGTTCCTCATAGATCTGACTTCTAGTTCTCCTTGCATTTAAAAGTATTTGTTTCCTGAAAAGTCTTCAGAATGCAGGCTAATTGAAAAGATCTTGCATAAGTCCAAAAGAAAGTACAGACAGTTACAGAATATTGTAATTGGTCACTCAGACCCTAACAAAAATAGATACTAAAACAGTCAGCCCAAACCAGTTATTATCCCTCTTACTGAAATAAGCTGCAGCAAAGTCTATGAAATAATATTACATGGAGATACCCCTACTGGTGCCAGTACTGTATGATGCCATCTATAGACCTAGGAGATTGTAAGTTGTATTTCTTCATATTTGTATCAGCTGCACGCCCTGGAGATCAAGGTACACGTCTCCTCATCCTAACAGCAGAAGTCCTCTGTTTAACACTGAAATAAATACAAGGAAACCTGTTTCCATGCAGTGGCTGAACTGCAAGCCCAGTCAGTTTTCCTGCTCCCTCACTCAGTTCCTAGAGCTCCAGCTGAGTTATTTACACACTGCAGTGCGAGCTGGGAAGTGACCGCTGCCTCCAAGGAAGGGGAAAGGTCACACAAAGCACTGAGCAAGCACACAACAGAATCATCTCAGGGCTTCCCTGACACAGCAGCAAGCCTGTGTGTGAATATGGGACCAGGGCCAGCCTGATCTTCTGGCAGGAACAGGAAAGGGAATTGAGACAATGACAAGCCAGCTGGAGAGGTAAATGGGAGGGAAGGGCTGAGCACCAGGCACGGCAGCAGGACCACAGTGCTTTTGTCACGGTAAAGCCAAAGACCTTTCCCTTCCTAAATACATCCAGATATCACAAAAGAAAACTAGATTAGAGATGGCCTGATCTCCTGAAGTGATCTTCTTTTAATGTGATTATTTTGCAGGAAATACATCTCTGAAAGAAGTTGGCCCTTATTGTTCCAGGAATTCTACATTACTCTAGCAACATGTCTAGTATGTGAAATCGAAATAGAAGAATGACAAATGACAAATTGGGTAAGAAAGAATGGGGCAGAAAGATTTGGGAGGAAGACATTAAAAGTTAAGACACAATAGAGGAAAAAAAAGCGATGCAAATGAAGAAATACACAGTTTAAAGGACAGTATGAATTAGAAAATCCATTGTGCTACAAGCAAGGCCAGCTAGTCTGTGAAAATTAAAGTTATATGTGCTCACACTATCACAATGACAAGATTGACTGACTTTTCCAAACCACTATTAAAAACTAGAACACCATTATTCTAATTTTCTTCCAAGTTTTGGCCAGTTTCCATCACTCAGAGATTTCTGCAGCAACATCTTTACATCCTGTTTATGAATAGATAAAATTGTTCATGGAGTTCAACATGTAAATAAACTACACTGAGCTGTTGGAAAGCTACTAAAGCTGTATTTTTACTTACACTAGCAATGTATTTACTGAGTTTAAATGTGGTTATTTCCAGCGTTTCAGGGTTGCAAGATGAAGGAGACAGGGCTGTATATGTCTGTATATATTATCCAAGCTTAAAAACAGTGTACTAGGAGCCAAATAGATTTGTTAGTTGTTTCTGGGATCCTTAGAACAGACAAAGTGTTTTATGTCAGGTTAAGAGTCTACCTATAGCCTCGTGGGTCGACTTAAGAAAAGTGTTGAACAGGTTCAAAGTGTTATCACCGGCTCCATACAAACAGTGCTGAACACCTTGAAACCAAAGACACTCATCTTTTCCTCATGAGGCACGTGATCCAATATTTTAAGTGAACAAATGGAACCATGGAACAAATCACATAAGACCTATCACCTTTTAAACTGGTACAGAAAGTAAAACTCATCACACAGCAGAGTCCAAAAAATGGGAGTTTACACAAGACTTGACAAAAAAATTTATAATCCTCTCTGCCTGTCAACTACTAAGAAGTTCCCTTGAAAACCTTTCCCTTCAAAAAAACCCATAAAACCACCCAAAACATCAAACCTAGTGCAAAATAAACCCCACAAACCCTGCTCTTTTTCAGTAGTGCTAACATTAATGTTTACTACATTAGTGTAACTTGCCCAGCAATGAGTAGGTAGCAGCTACACAATAATGTAACGGAAGCAAATAGAAGCTTTGCACAAAGCAAGATTAAGTAGAGTGACTAAAACCAGTGAGCTGTGCAATTAAAATGTTGACAGAGACCTAAATCCCTCTAGCACCTTTTTCTTTTCCCATATCGCTCTCTCAACGGAAAATGTTTTCTTCTAATCATCAAAGAGATTTCAGTGTTAAGACTTCAGCTGTCATTTTAAAAGTTAAGCCTTTTCAACTTACTTCATGATGTCAGTGATATTCCACCAGAGACATGAAACCTGATAAATGCTAAGTGTCATCTCTTCACAAAACACACAAGCTAATCCTTGTTCTTACAATTGTTTTACTGACAAATGAAAAACATTTACAATGAGTACAAATAAATTAATAATCTGAAAGGTCCCTATTCAGGTTAGTACTGACATTCCAGATATCATCTATCCACTTAAGAAAAGGGAATTTTCAGCCTCAAAACTTGATTGGAAAATTGTGAGACTCCTTCTCTATAGCCTCGTCAGCTTAAAAACTAGAATTTTGTGTTATTGACATGTTTCCATTATCAAAAAGGCAGAAGAATGCCATTGTTATATACAAATACACTTTATTTTGGCAAGTATACAACAAATGTGCTTAATTTTCACACTTCTCTCTCAGGTTTAGTTTCTTCTATGCAGATTCTGCTGCAAAGGCAGTTAGAGAAGACACAGTATGGAACTTACAACTACAACCCCTAAGGCCAGCTCATCATAAGGAGCTCTGAAGTACTTTATGCTAAGACTTCCTGAGTGATTTTGAATGACTTATTTTCAGTACCTGATGCTAAAATCCAGAACACAGTAATTTCTTCCAGATCTCACTGTCCATAGTGCATGTGCTGGAGACTGGAAAACTTCAGAGGCAGGAAGGATTTAAGTGAAGCATCCCCTGTGCTTAAGATGTGTCTGTATCAGTCTTTGAGTCAGTCCTGCATTCCTTCAAGTAATTTTTGCCAAATACACATGAACCCAGTAAGTTCAGGCATTCTAAAGCAGAACATTTCCACAGTTGCACCTCAGCATCAGATTGTTCCTTATGGTACTGCAGCTTTAGGAGAAAACTTCTAAAGAAACTTCTAAATTGCAGGTTTAGAAGCAGCTTTCTGGAATAATCTCTGTACTACCAGATATGCTGCACTTCCTGTAGCAGTGGGTTACTGTCACCCATAGGTTTCAGTGGCTTGGTCATGATGAGAAGCAGAGCCCTGCTGCAGAGAGCTCTGGGAGGTGAGCAAGACTGAGAAACAAGTGTAGTTTTATATAGTAATATAATAGATACTATTATATAATAAAATAGTATTTGTACAGTAGAAAATCTGCACAGCAAAGGGGTAAAGAGCAGACTTAAAATGGAATCTGTTGGCTTCCAGAGCACACTAGCTCCTGTATAACAGGTATCATTTTCTCCTTCTAGCTAAGGTTAGTTTCAGTTAGTTATCAAATGAACTATTATTATGACAATGTGCTAGAATACTTTTGGAAATACCATGTAAACCATGAGTTACTTAGTTTGCCAAGCAACTGTGTACAGAGTAGTGCCTGAGAATTAAGGAAAAAGCAGTCCTTGCTCTGCAAAAAACCTGGTTCCAGCCTACACAGGTGATGGATGTGGTGAAGCAATCCTTAGCTTTTACACTGGACTTGCTTTGCAGCCACACCACAGTTTTGCAGACAGAATCCACAGAGAATTTTGCAGTGGTATCTCAACCACTTAGAAAGAAGGTGCTACATGGCACTCCATTTACATAATCCAGCTTTGGAGTACAGATAGCCCAAGTATGCTGTATGCAGGGACTCATCTTCCTGAGGGGAGGAGTATTTTACAAACCCTGCAAAACGGTCTAGGGTTTCAGCTTTTTGTATTACAATCTTAGCACAAACTAGCAAAAGTGATAATTGCCTCTGATTATGATAGAGAAACTGTGGTGTTTCCAAATTACAGAAAATTGGTTTTGGTGTCCACTGATCCTTTGAGGCCAAAATACGTCATGTATTTATTATTCCCAAGAGGTATCATACTTGGCACACAACCATACTAGAGTGGAAATTTCCCGACATACTAGATTGTATCAACACAATTTGTCATTGAGCAATAATTCTTTGCATGCAAATTTCTGGATAGACTCCAATAAAAACTGTAAAACGCTAAACTACAAACATTTTAATCTTGCAGACTGATGTGGAATGTTTGACTCCTGGCCTAGGCCTCCCTTGTCAGCATGTGCATTGCATCCAGTTTGCCTGTTAGCGTGTCACATTCATCACTATTGTTGTAAGAAGGAAAAAAAAACCCCTAGGAAAAAACCTTTTAATAAAATCTGCTTATCTACAAGGAATAAAAAACCCCAATCATCACCAACAGAAAAAAAACCCAAACCAGAAATACTGCCTGAAGTTTTTATGGCCACAGTCCTAAATACATGGCAAATCCACAGCTGCTGAATTTATCCCAGTATTCTCTTCAGCTGAACATGTGTTTTCCATCTGAATTTTAAACATTTTCTTTACAGCTGTAAAATAATACTTTCTAATCAGAAGATGGTACTAGACAAGATATTCTATTTTTAAGACTCTGGGAAAGTGAATTGGCTCAATCATCTGCAAAGGACTGCCAGTGGTGCAATCCAAGATAACAACTTCAGTGTCAAAGTGTAAAAATGCTCACAACATTTAGCTAATAATTTAGTTTATACCATGATCTCAGTTTTTTCCCATCTTTTCTTAGATACTGGAATATCAATCATGGCAACTTATTTAGGGATAATTGAAGTAAAACTCCATAAGTGTGGGAACATCATCAAAAACATTTTTAGATAAGACAGGATTACAGCATCCATTCTTTATTTAGCACTGCATCTTCTCATTAAGATCTTGCATATAAAACTACCACATAGTTGGCCTTGTCTCAAGGCCTGAAAATCTGTAACTCCTTGCCTGTGAACTGAGGATTGGCTTGCTGGGGCCTCTTCTGCAGCAGCTTTTAAATAAGGATGTTAACTTCATGGACACTGAATTATACCAAGGTCAAAGCAGTGCTGAGGTGATTTCTGCTACACCTGGAATTGACTCACGTTAACACAGACAAAACTTAATTTTGCAATGTAAACTAGGGATGGCAAAATTCAGCATTGCTCTTCCAGCAAGAGGGAGCAGAGTGGGGGTGGGCAGTGTCACTCGAGGAAGGGACAGATATTGTGAAGCAATAAGGGAAAGGACTCCCATCAGGCTTCTGGACACGTGTGGAAAAAAAGAGGTGGAAGTAGTAAGTGAACATTTCATGTGCACCAAAGCAAGGACAGACTTGACTGAAGATCCAAGTATGTATGTGGGTGGGGAAGGCATTTGCGTCAAAGCAGGAAAAGGTTCCTAACAGAAAGGAGGTAGAAAGAAGAGGTAGAAGGTTGGTGGAAGAAGTGAGAGACAGGGAAGAAAGAAAATCTCTTCCTCTAGCCTACTGCTTCATGGGGTGCTCTCATAATTAAAGCAAGGAGAGAAAAAAAATTACTGAAACTATTAGGTGCTTCCCAATTCATTCACTTTTGTACATCACTTAGACATGTATATTCATCAGCCAGAAGCTAAATATCAGATTCTCTATCATTCAAACTAGTGGATATTTACAATATCATTATTGAGAGGATGAACATTTATCACAACTAATTTTTAAAAATACCCAAAGCTTATGTTTAAATTGTGGTTTGTTTTTTTTTCCTCTGATTTTCATGACATCATCTCATAGGGAAGCCCAAAGCCTTCCCAAGAAGAAAGCAATAAAGAACCCCACAAACTTAATTATCTTTCTTCAGTTGAGAACTTCCTAAGATTTTCCCCTAACATATACATACAAATTCTATTTTCTCCTCCCAGAAAAGACAAGTTTCAAGTAAGCATTATTCCTTGGTAGCATTCATCTACCCCTTGCTGTACCCTCTGTGAGCTGTGCAGACATTCCTGGCAGTGCCATCACCCAAATGGCTGCGTGACAGATGGCACGTCTGGCAGTTCACATGTCCCCAAGTCTGGCAGGCACAACTATGTGATAGGCAAGAGCATTTTATATTTTGGGAGTATTTTTGGATTTCCAGGGACTGAGGAATTTCTGGAGGGCTGTATCCTATGTCTTTTGTGTTTGTTTTTGTTTGTTGGCTTTTGGTTTTTAAACCTATCAGTATTTATTTAATGTAAGCTCTAAATTATTTGCTTCAACCCCCTTCTCCTCCCCATTTTAGTACATCTCTAGAGGCAACAAGCCAAAAAAGAATGATCCTTAACTGCAACAATGTCATGCCTTAACATGCTTCTCTGTAATTTACAGTTGAACTAGCAGTCCTGTAGCCTATATTTTAAAATCAGCTTTTCCTGTGCCAAATGAAAAAAAAAATAAAGAAGGAAGAAGTGGTGCATTTTAAATTATTAATTGTAAAATTTGAACTAATTTTTAATATATGCTCAAGAATTTTATTAGATTTATCTTTATCAAAGGAAAAAAAAACAAATGCAAGAATGAAGGTGCTTATAAATACTTCACTTACATAATCATATAGGAACAAGGTATTTTTATAAATTTTGCCCTGTTTTCAAAGGAAGAGTCAGAAGGTCAACAAAGAACAAGAAATTCTAACTTACTTGTCACTTTAGCTTAAAAGACAGAAGAGATATTCTGAACTCAACAAGAATCTGGGCAGCAACACTCCATGTGTTATTAAGGCCAGAGTCAGAATTAAATACTCCAGAATTCTGTCCGCAATGATCTTTTCCATTAATTCGTATTTCTTGCATTAAAATAAACATAACTTCTCTGTAGGGGAATCTAACATCTTTCATTTGGAATCCTCAATATTTTGCTTGAGGATGTATAATTGAGGAGGGGACAATCTCTTATGGTATCAGGTCACTTGGTTTTAGCCATCTAGTTTAAATTAATTACCTAGGCTCTCTCCAATTCTCTTTCACAGGACATCAAGCAAGCTGTCCAGACAAAGGGAATGCTAAACAAAAGTTAGTTTTCCTACAGTGCAGCTTTGCAGGTCTCCAAGACTGGAAAGCTCCCAGAGCTGGCAGAAGACACTGCTTACATGCTGACAAAATATGCCTTGATAATTGAATGAAGAGACTTGCCAAGCAACTGATGACCCTCTCAGGGAAGCTTGGTGACAGTAGGAGTTGGCCAGAGATGGTCATGCTGCTTAGTAGGAAAGACCTGATTTTGCTAAAATGCTAATGCAATAAAGTCCTCAATATACCAGAAATTTAACTCCCCTACGCCGAAGTTTATATATAAAGATTACTTTAACTGGTTCTTATTAGTCACACTGTCACGACCAAAAGAGTGTAATGAGTAACAGAACCCTCAAACTAAGAGCCCAGAAAGATTTACCTTTGCAGAAAACCCAAAAAAACCAGACAAACCCAGGAAGAAGCCCAAACAAAACCACCATGTTTTGGCTCCCTACACGACCCATGGCAAGCTGTCAGCTCTGTTTAGTCACAGAGAGCCACCCCAAGACAAGGTAATGGCTCTCTTCTTCAGGCTGCTCCATGACAAGAAAATTGTATTTACACATATAATTAAGGAAGATGAAATAAGGTTTCAGACAGTCTTAATACACAGAAAAGGAAAAATCTAGCATGGCAAGATACAAATTCCTCATAAGGAAGCAGCTATTTAATGTCCTCTCCTTATTGTTACATTTGAAACAAATACAAGGAAGCACCAGACTTACACTAGGCAAAGCAAGAATAAAACTGCTTGTTACTTACTTCTCAAAAAAGCATTTTGCTTGAAGCCCTGAATACAAGGCTTCTTTTAGGTTTATGGGCATCACATCATGATTTCACCAACACAGTCTGTTTCTGGTGATGTCAGTGTCTTTGCAAGTGCTTATTAAGCAGGTTTTATCAATGGAATAAAAAACAGCTCAGCTGTGAAGAACAGCAAAATAAATTTTAGATCAAAGCATATAATCAACAGACATAACAGGTGACTAAGTACCATCTGTCAGCATGTTGTTCTATGACACAGAAGGGGTATATATATAAAAACAGAGGTGCAGAGATTATATACTTCCCCCCTCTCTTTTTTTTTTTTTTTGAGTAGTGTCAGAGTTGAGCATGTGCCAGATAAATTAAATACACAATACAGGTCAAGTTTGGCACACTTTTACCTGGAAATATTTGCATTCATGAACTAGCATAGTTTCTCACAGTACATGGTGATGCTGAATTTTTTTGAAATCCCCTGGTTTTGGCTTGTGCTGAATGACTTCTTATTGCACCCTAAGTCAGTTGGTTAGATTATTATAACTGCCAAGTTGTCCTCCTTTATTTAAACTAGTGAGAGAAGACCACTTTACTAACTTTTCCATGTTATTTATTTTGGACAACAAAGTGCAGATTTTTAGGCTTTGCTGGCTGATAAATATATATCACTCAACACAGAGTTGACATAAAAAAATCCTGTAGTTGCATAAAATCTTCAATTCATCTTATCTTGCAGATTAGAAAAGAAAATGTATTTTAAATGAGAAGCAATAACAACTGTATAAATGTGAATTTAGGTCTTGCCAGAAGATGAACTGTTTCCTCACTCTCTTACAGCAGGGCATTCACATAAGGAAGATTTCTCCTGACATGTTTCTCAGCAATATGAGCCCTTAAACCCCACATTGCACCATCAGCTCTGGACTGGGCAAGACTCCACTGCAGTTTCATTTCTGAAAACCCTCAACATTATCTCAAAGAGAACACAGTTCTTGCCTAGCTCAAATATATGTTGACCTACACCCTCTTCCTGAGCCCCCATCTCTGCTCTCCAGGTGGAGGAGGACTCCACTGGAAGTCCTGCTGAGAAGACCTTGCCTCCCCAACCCTAGACCTCAACCAGACCCAGAAAGGCCACTCCAGCTGCAAGAATTCACTGAGCAGCAGACTCATCCTGAGCTAACTTTCCCAGCCCAGCAGGGCTGCAGAGGAGTTCCTTATTCTGAAGGCTCTCACTTCTCTAACCCTCTCAAGTGTGAAATTCCTAAACCCATTATGGTTTACATTCGTTTCCACTTGCCTACAACCACACATTACATACATACATAGATTCATTGACTCTGAAGTAAATACATTGGGGGGGTTTCCTACATTTTCCGGGAGCACATTGCAATTCTTGACCTGGATGTGGAACACAGATGCACTGCAAGTCAACATAAGACACGCAGTACCCATCAGCTCCTTCTTTCCAATGCTGTGCTTCACAGGCACAGGCTGTAGTTTTCTAATCCCATGCAGGACACTTGGTACATTTTACACAGAAGAACACCTCAAAAAATGAGGGGACCACACTCTAAAGCATGTTATGGCATGGATCTAATGGCAAGCCTAGACTAAGTCAACAAAAATCTTCACCCAAGATCATACATTATGGGAAGAATGCTCAAATAAGAAAATCTAAGTTCAAGTTTAAGACAGCAAAATGTTAAATTCCAAATGGCAACCTACAAAAAGGAAACACAAACAAGAAAAAGCAGCATTAGCTTATACTTCACAGCAAGATCCTTTGTTCCTCCAGGATTTTGTTCAGCCTAAGCTCTTGGCTATCTCGTTCCATTCATGAGTTTTCTGAACCATTTACCCTCTCTGTCCTTTTTTTGAAAGATGAACCTCTTCTTACTCACCCTCCTCTCCAGTTCGACATTCAAAGCAGGAGTCCTGTTTTCTTGATATTCTTGTTACTGTATTTGTTTGATGACACACTTCATTGGAAGTGGCTTCGATGATCACACCTCCATCTCCATTCCCATCTCCCACACCCTCCCACTTTATCTGAAGTTGGATGCCTTCCCCATTATTTACCAGTCTCTTAATATAATGATACAACCCCAGCTGCCTGGTGGAGACAACTGTGTTCTCAGACTGCCACACAAGTTGAGAAGTATTCAGACTAGAATCACGCTATCCTGCCCTTATTCTTCAAGCCTTAATAAATAGATGTGTTAGCTCAAGTGTTTTCTCCCAAATATCTTTCCTCAATTTTCTATTGTCATTAGAGGATTTTGGCATCAGCAGGCAAAATTTCATCAAGGTGCATAAGGGTTTTGCTAAAGGATATGATCACGTGAAAAAAGACACCTGAAGACAAAGACTGAGCTACTTTCAGTCTGCAGGGGACAGCTGTCAGAGGATTCAGTTCCCTCTGCTTACAAGGTGGCTGTTTCTTAATAGCTTCACTCTGAACTTGTGTGGGGAGGAAGGCAGACTGTGAAAAGGCAGTAGTAGCCATTTAATTGTTTTAAGATAAAAGATCATCATAGAAAAGTCAAAGAGGTTCTTACAGACATTGGCAAAAATGGAGAACAGCATATTTCCATCAAAAGGCAAAGCCACAACAGGAAGACTGGAGGAAGTTTCCTGTTCGAATGTGAAAATCTCACTATAATTTTTGTAGCTCAGATCAGTCAAAAAAACTATAATCTTTTCCATAGGACTGGTCATTTACTGTGGTTTATATGATAATACATAGTATTATCTCAATGAACTTCTTTGGTTTTAATAACACACCTTATCACGGTTCTATTTCCAGGAAAAAAATAATTAATGTTCAGAAATCCTCACCAAGTTTACTAATACATCTTCAGGTTAGTTTCCAAGATTTACTCTATAAAGAGCAATATATTCTGCTCATTATAGGTATTCCCCTATGCCCCAAGAGTTCCTTTAAAAAAAAAAATTAACCTATATTTCAAGATAAAATAGAGTAAAATTGTACAAAAATACCAAAAGAATTTTAAGTTTTTCAAATTTACTGTTAGTCTGCTTAGAAATCTTGATTACCTAAAGCTGAAAAACTCAGAACTCTGGCTCTGATAATAAATATAAATTACTTGACTTGCTGTATTTATTACAGTCTATACTAATGTAAGATGACCTATGTTATTTTCTGCTCCATATTCGCTCAGGCTACTGATCTACTACAGAAGATTAAGATCTAAAAGCCAATCCTACAAATTCAAAAAACAGATTTCATATCCATAAATTAACTCCCACTCTTACAAATCAGCTATCTACCCCATTCATGAGCAATTTAAACTGGTCCCTCCTCAGGCACGGAGGATATTTTGAACTTCAAAGTTAATCCTCTCTTGATCTGGATTTATTGCTGTAAGAGCTTGCAAGTCTTTCTGAATACACTTGGCCAGCTGTTAAGACCCCAACAGTTTCCTTTATTTATTCCTTAATATTAAAAATGCATTTCTGTCATGAATTAACCCTTCCCCTACTAAACACATACTTAAGCAGCTGTGAGTTTTCACTGCTATGTTCATTCTGGTTGGACACTTCACACAGGTATTGCCAAGGGGACAGGTAGGTGTTTGCACACATGATGGCGGACACACTATTTCAAGTCAACTGTAAAATTTGGTTTTTGTGTATGCAAACTAGAAATTTTACATGGAAAGAAGCCTTAGTAACAGCTAAGTGTCAAATCTAAGAAACAATCCTATTGAGACTGGTTGAAACACGGAACAGAGTCAGAATCCCTAACATTATCTGTCTTCCTTTGAACTCCCTTGAATGAAGTTCTTCTTCACCACAGAAAAACTCAAGACTTCAGTTTCTGAAATATTTTTATGATTATTTGGGAACACTTAAACTTAGTATCTCAAGAGGCCTCATTTGCCCAGTTTATGAAAGCTAATAATATATGACCAGCTTATAGCCCCAGGCTGCAGGCACACATCCTCTCTTGGCTCCAGACCACTCCTGAGGCTGTAAAGGCTTTGCCTGTTAAGTTGTCCTTCACCATTCCTCAGTATTTTAATGGAGATTTTGCCTTCTCCCACCCTCCAAACTGTGCAAGTTGCCTAAAAAAAGCAGCATTAAATCCCCCAAATTAAGTTAGATGGGTTCTCTCCCATCACACTGAGATTCCTTCTGGGTAACAGAAGTCTCAGGGATGTTAGATGAAAACCAGCCTGTTCAATTAATATCTGTACTTTGTTGCCAGCAGTCTGGGGAGCTGGCATGGACAGTTACAGAGCAACTGTGTTGTAGCTTGATCACTGCTACTCTTCATGGCTTCAGCGTGCACAGAAGCCACAAGCCATTCGACCAAAATTGCAAGAGTTTCAAACCCAAAGCTGGAGCTGGACTCAGCTTCACATCATCACTGCCAGCCCTGAGAAGCAGCGAGGAGACACAAACAACAACCCAACCACAACCGAGGTCTTTTGTAATGTTACAAAAGATCAAATGCATACATTTCTACAGGCTGCATGTACAAATGAAAACATTTGCTTTATAAAAAGACTTCCAGGAGGAAAAACTGCACACACATACATATGAACTCCCCATCTATTCTGAGGTAACGTCACTTTCACGTTACAACAAGACAAGGATTGTGCTTTGGAGGTTTTCATTAAAAAAATACTTCTTTCAATTTCTGTTTGTAGGTCTCAAGCAGTTATTTTACTTTATTTTATTATTTTTAGGTACCCAATCTTACACAAACATCTACATTTTCTCTTTCAATTATCATCCCAGTTAAACATCAACTTAAATTGGACAGCAGGCTGCCTAACTATCCTAGGAGTATTACAAGGTGCTTTTGCCAAGAGTTAGCACTTCCATCACCATGCAATTGCAAAATCACTTCCTTAAAGTGACCAGAGTCTCAGAAATCATGTTTTTATAGCCTTTTCTTCTGTTGTAGTCATGTGTACTTCATCTGCAAACCTGAACAGACATACTGTCTCACCTCCTGCAGCACCCTGGCTCCTTGCCAATGTGTACTTAACTGCAAAACTAATCACTGTTCGATATTATAGCATCGTAATTTAATTTTAGGAACACACAGAAATGCCAACATTTGCAAAGGAAACTGAGAACAGCTACAAACAAAATCACAAAATTTTGAAGAGCTGAACTTGCCTGTTCCATTCTAATCACAGATGAGGCAGTAGCTACTAACGATCCACAAAGTAATAACTATTAATGAAAATCAGATATATTGCTATAATTTGAATTTTCTGGAGGCATTGTGGGCATCCCTCTGCTCTCAAGCAATCCTCTTGTACAAGGTGCCACCCACAAGAGAATCTGCAGTTCTCAAGCTAGTTAGGGTGAAGACACTATTTTCCCAGCTTTTCATTTCTTGGGAAGATGCCTATTCTGTGACATGGAGTGATAACAATAGAGCAAGCCAGATCTGTGACCAATTTTTTTATAAAAACACTTCCTGCAGACAGTTTGGGATTCCAGTAGACAGAAGGTTTGCCTGGACAAAATATGTTAATAATGGGGGAAGTTTTGTTCTTTTTATTTTTAGTAATTAAAACTACCATCTATTAGAGAGTCATGCCCAAATATGCATAAAATTTTTAATAAATAATACCTTAACAGAAGCTAATAAAGATAAAATTGTATTTTTCAAGGTTTACCACTGTGATTTCTCAGCTGAAACATTTTCAGACTTTGAGTGCTTGAAATAAGTTTTTTAGAAATCCACATTCAAGAGGGTTAAATTACCTTCTCTCTATACCAAGGTTCAGCCTAGATGTGTGCACATTTCCAGTTTGATGATAATAGTTCATTGGTCTATCACTCACATATTCCTTTATGCAATGAAAAGCAGGCAAATTACCTGAACATTACACTTAAAAATTAAGATTATGGTACCCTGTGCCACTTTAGACCTTTGATTTTATCTATCAGAGTTTCTCAGAAGCTTTATAGGCATATATGTTCTATTATTTATTTATTTTAATAACAGTCATTAACAAAACCAAAACACTCTTTCCTCAGTTTATAACCTGGGAAATTCAAATACTTGGCAGGGTCACCTTCTTTCCAGGGTTTCTATACGCACATGAAAATTCTCTCACCATTTTCAAGTATGAATTTTTTCTTTTTTTTACTTTTACAATTACAAATTCAATTAAAATTTATTTTTATCCATGGAAAGGTCAAGATAAACACTTTTTAGTATTTGCAGGTATTGTGATTAATAAGATGCCAGTCCTCCCTCTTTGTTTATCATATGGCTTCAGAAATAAAAATCCTAGAACCTACTATTATTTTGATTAAACAAATAGGGACAGAAGGCAAATTTTTTCCTCTTTTCTGCAAGAATCAAAGTAACACAAAAGTACTCAGTAGGTATATCATCTTTCAATTAAAATCTTATTTTAATTCTCAAAACACTTCTAACTTCCAAATACCAAAATAAAAAGCAAATCTTGTACAAGAAAAATTGCAAATAACCCTGTATGAAACAATATTCTAGAAAGGAACATTTTAACCCAAAACCACTTAGATGTAACATAATTGCAAAGCAAATCCAGCTGATTTAGTCTATTAAAAACATCCCAGCCAGCATACAGAATAACTGAAAAGCACTTAAAAAAGCTGTCTGGTGATGTAAATATAACTTAAAAAAATAGAGACTCTTTTTTAAAAATAATAATATTATTAGGGAAATAAATAATCTCCAAATGCCAACTTTTTAAACAAAGCTCATCTCTGCTGGATTTCAGAACTTGTATCACAAAGTGTTCCCTCTAAACCAGAGAATGTCTTTGTAAGATTTGTTTCCCTGGATAGTACAGTGCCTACAGCTACTGTGTCATAGAACTGCTGCTTTAAATAGGGAATATGCACGATCTCACACAGCCCTTTTGATCTTGAAAATGTCAGACTTCAGGGCTGTTTGTTTTATCATCCTACAATTATCATTTATTTGAGGTTTTAATATTACTTATCAGTTAAACAATGGAAACCTAATCATAATTATGTTCTCAGCAATACTATCTCAACATTGTGTTGCTGTAACTACTGCTTTTATTGTCTGCAAAACCACAATTCTTCCAAAATTTGTAACATCATTTGCCAGCTTCCTTAACTGGATAAGAACAAACACACTGGATCCAAGTAATTTCAGTTCCTTCTTCCATTAAAGCTAGGCAACATTCTAAATACACCTGCATGGCCTTGATTTAGCCAAGAAATAGACAATCATTATGCAAAAACTAACACTTCAAAATGAAATTTTAAGCAAACAACTAAAAAATTCTTTTGGGCCTCTCTAAAGTTTTTTTAAACAAAGTCAGTACACCTTGTTATTTAGGCTGCAAGTCAAATTTCATGTATTCCCATTTTCAGAACACTTTAACTTTCCATTATGGTTTAGCCCTATAGGGAAAGCTGGTCCAGGCCTCCATAAATGAGAAGATGCTGTCCAAAAATAAGCACGATAGAGAACAATTGTATCCTGTGCTCTTGGCAGTATTGAACCCAAGGATACTCTCACTGCAGTTACCCTAAGCTTCTATTTGACTGCTGCCCATTCTTACCCACAAAATTTCTTCCTTTCATATTTAAAAGGATTAAAATCCTAAGGCTAAACATTGTTGTCACTTGACCTCTTACAAAATTTCCCCAATGAACTTAC
>WEIV01016619.1:153944-181498 GCA_013390005.1 Calyptomena viridis | reverse complement strand
CTTGTTCATACTGGAGAATCTTTCTATGCTTGAAGTAACTTTGAGGATAATGTTGCTCAAGGAGTAATAACAAATCAAAATACATTCTTTGTTTCAATCAGATGAAGACAAACCCAGACAGCCCTCAGAGTCTCAGCCTTTCCCTTTCCACAAAACTAGTTGGCAATTATAGATCACACAGGCTAGATTTGATTCACAGGCACACCACTGCAGTTTTTTCCATGAGCATAAACCCTGCAACAACGTTAGAATAAGATCAAGCAAACCAGCAATTCAGGCCTTCCCAGTTGTAGGCAGGTGCCTGAATCTAAAGGATGCAACAAAAACTGAGTAGAGAGCTTTATGTGGATGTGGTACAAGGGGAGGTCAGCCCTCCAGAAAGCAGCACAGTTTGCAAAGCCTGGCAGTGAGGTTACTGCTTATGGAGTAAAGCTGTTACACCAACACAAAAAGGACCCCAGGCTCTGGCCACCACTGCGAAGAGAAACATCCAAAATGCTAATGCCAAGTTATCACACATATGGAAAGCTGAAGAGATTGAAGGGGTGTAACAACCTGAGCAGGTAAAGTCTCTAGAGATTTATACTTCAGTAACACTGGAGAATTTTCTAAAACAAAATCTGGACTCATTATCTCACATAATTTGTTTAGACCGACTATTTCCTGTACAACAGATCTTAGGGTTTGTTTTGAACTCTTTAGAGCCCAGAGGTTATTCTAAAATGTACTTGAGCACAGCTGTACTACAGATCAACTACTAGTTTCTCACAATATAGTGCAAGCAATCACTCCAAAGAGTATCTAACACAGACAGACCTGAAGAGGCCAATCTATCCATTAACAGTTAACACAGCAACATGTCTGTGCTTGTACCTGAGCTACCACGGCCTGGAGGAATAAAAAGGCCATTTAAATAGAGCAAAGTGAAATACACCACAGTTACTAAGGAGTAGCTCTGAAACACTTCAACACTTCCCAGAGATATTGAATAGCTTCAGGTCTTCTCAAGGGCAGACAGAATTGAAAATGTTAGATAGACCTGAAGATACTTAAGATACTTAAGATACCAAAAGTATCTGCCTATCAACAGATATCCAGGAAAATAAAATTCTATTGCTTTTAGCTATTTCCAGCTGCTTTCTTGACCTATTAACTGCAGAAAGAGGCAAGAGCACAGTCAAACTGTCCTTACCTAAAGGGCTCTGCTGTGATGCTTCAGCTGTAAAGTCCCACAAAAGTCTACATTTGTAGCACAGCTAACACTGCGTGGCCACTACACAAACACCAGCCCAAATTCCCACCCTGAAGGAGGCTTCCCCTGGCTGCCCACCTGCTCTGCATTGAGAATCAGTCTTAATTATTGGCCCCAGCTGTGAGAGCAAGAGAGGGGCTTTCCCTGGTCTTCGTGAACTGCTGTGGTTGTTAAATGGTTAGTGAACACCTTTTGCACTAGATATCCTGATAAAAAAGGAGCATCATTAGTGACAGTGAAATTGTTGTCTGTGGAAAAGGAAATAAGGCAGGTCTCAGGTACTGGCAGGATTTTACACTGAAGGGAAATGCCCTTTGCTGTATCAGGATTTAAAAGGGGGGAAATAGATGCAAAATTTTTCAAATGAGTAAATACTTCCAATTTTCAAATAACAGTGTCCCCTTACACAGATTATGTACTTTTTAAACATGATATACATAGAAAAGAGGCAAAACACCATCAGTTTGACAAGAAAGCCTCAGCAATGCTGAGACTGAAACTAGTAGATAAATCCAGCCTGCATCCTACTCATCACAGATATGTCTAAGTCTATCAGAACAAGCTGATGGCTTTTGAAAAGCTTGCATGAGGTACTACAATGCTGGACAACCACTTAAGCTGCTTGTGGCACCAATTATAAAATCTTAGTTACCTGTAATGGGTGGAGAGAATATTACAGGAATATCTTAAATCAGAATGTCACGAAAAAGTGGCTCTTGGAATACTAAAGAATTCTGGCTCACTGTTCTTTATGCAAGTTCCTTCTTCAGTCCAGTTGAGAGAAAAACAAGCAACACAAACCGGGTTTGGGTGTGCAGTAAGGAGAAGGGACAGTCTGACTCCAGAAGTGAGCACAATGCTTTTATTCTGTGCCAAATCCTCGAGGGCCTCTTTAAAATTCATCAACAGACAAAAAGCTACAAAAAGAAGGGGGACACGAGTTCACACTAAAAAAATCTCTGCTATCTTCACAGAGGTATTCTCTTCTCCCTGCCAAATATGTTATCATTCAAGATAACCACCCAGCATTCACTGCACCACAACACCATAGCAAGAAGCAAGTGTGCCTTTGCTTCACAGACAGCTCCTTTGGCACATTTCATTTGGGTTGTGGAGCTTAATGAGCTGCAAAGAGATATCATCAGGGCCAGATGAAGAATCTCAAAGTCTTCAAACGCTGCTTAAATACTAACTAGTATAAAGCAATTTTCAGCTCTCTGCAAGTTTCTGTGGGAAAACATTGCTGTGTGAGGGAAGGAACTGTTAAAAATGGTTGTTGGAGAACCCACACAGAAGACAGAGCTTTGTTTCACTGTTTTCTAACAGAGCTCAATGATACTGACTGACCATAAAAGCAAGCTGAGGATCACAATCTGTTAATGATGATAGGAACTAAAGGATAAGCAGGAATAACATCAAGATCCCCTTCTTGCTTTCTCATAAGTGAGGCTCACTTTATTTTAAAGTTCCAAATATGCAGCTGAATTTTTCTACAAGGGCATTAATTATTTTAGTTCATAGGCATCTTTTCATCACAGCATGTTTTACATGAAGACATACAGAATTTTTTCCACCAGAAGAAGACAAAACAGTACAAAATTATTCTGATTACACAATGAAAGAAGGCAGTAGGCCAGACAGCTTAAGCCAATTTCCCAAGGCTGCACAAAACACCATCAGAATTGGGATCAGACCACGAGTTCAATTTCTGTTTTCTGCCCTACCTGAAAGGTTTTCTGCCTACAATATTAATAAGAAATGCCAGTTACAAAACACATGATCCTCTTTGGCATATGGCAGATGTACAGGTATCCTTATCTAACCAGCTGGGACGTAAACAGTAGGCCTATTTGAAACACCTTCAATACTTCCTCAACAGTCCAGAAATGCTTGGGAAAACATTATACTTGGTTTCTGAGCACACTGGCAGGGATAAAATGAGATGTTTCAATAGTTTGTTAATGTGTAATACCTATGGGCATTTTCCAAAGTCACAATAGCTGGGATCCCATATGGTGCAGCCTTTGTAAGACACAAAAGCTTTTTCCAAAATACACTGATCTAATGAAACACCAGCAGATAAGCTACAGCACCTACTACAAACCTCTGAGAAAAATAAACAATGACCCTATTTTTTCCTAATTATTTCTAGTCCATGGAGTGATGCTCTCTGCTAGAAAAAGAACTCCATGCCGATTCAGCTAATAGCCAGAAACTCTATTCATGCACCAAGACTGTAACACCAGGTTTTTTATTATTTCCTATGCTCCAGAGCCATGACACATGGAAAGCAAACAGTTTAGCACACACTAGGGATAACATGCTTAGGCAGTGATGAGTAACACCACAAGGAAGCAAGCTCTCCTTCTTTTAATGTGCCTCTGAGTAAAGCCCAGCAGATTTTTCTCTCCTCTTCTTCCACAGGAAAATGTCCTCTTACTTGCTGCTGTCCACACACTTATGGAGGGGAATTACCAGGAGTAAAGGGATTCAGGAAACTTAAGGCCTCTGATGGTTTTGACTCACTCTGTGCGTAGAAAAAATCATCTGCTGGGGAATACCTGTACTCTACTCTGAATTTCTCCTGCCCTCTGCTTTGTAAGGTTCTTCCTACCCCCACTCTTTTTTTGTCAGGCATATTTTAAAATGGAAACATTCTCATTCCTAATTAAACCAATTTGACTAAAATGGAAATGCAGTCAGAGAAGCGTTTCTATAAAAGTAGCACATTTCTACCATAAACTTCTGCTCTCTGTGTATTTGCTCTCATATATTTATCTGGCTGCTCTGTCTCACGTATCATTAACAGAGCTGTTAATTAGTGTCCCAAGTCTGCAGGCAGTGTGAAGCAATTTCTGTGACTGGTACCTGCATTCTGTCTGATGTACCTTTACTATTGAAGGTTGCACAACCTTGACTCCAAGTAACCAGAACAAGTTTGCAGAGCTGGCAGATAAAGAACTTTTATGTGACAATTGTAATCAGAAATCAATGTGCTGCATTTACAGAGGGCCCTTAAAAAAGTCACTTCTAAAATAGAATCTAGGCTACCACACATATTCAAAATGGAAAGGAATAGTTCAGTGGGAACCTACCCTAGAACATGAGTCACGAAAGTACTGCAAAAAGTTTATGCACACAAATAATCCATAACATATCAGCTGTCTGCTGTTCCTATTGCATGACCAACATAACAATAATTATACTCTAGAGCACAAATTGAGGGGTTTTTAGCAGGTATTTGTGGAACTACTTCACTTGCTATCTCCTCTGAAGTGTTTCAAACTTAATGTAAACTTACGAGCAGAATTATGAATTTTGCCTTAAGATTTAGAGGAACATACAGCAGTTTCACTGGTTCCACATGCTTTTTCAGAATGTCAAGAATGCATAGCAACACCTATCCTGTAATCCATTCATATTCCCTTTAAAAGGTAATTGATTCATGTCTTGGAAATCAGACTATAAACCATATGACAGTTAGAAGTTATTAAACATCAGAGCAGATGGATGACTGCTAAACAGATCTCACTTGCTGTCCTGTGTCTAACAGAGAGCCCCACAGCTGAACAGTGCATGACATGAATTTAGGGTAAAACACAGCACACAACTGCTCCTATACACACCAGCAGCTGACTTATTGTTGACTGAAATAAACCACAATCTAGGTCCTATTGATGTTCCATGAACAATGTGCTGCCAAAAAATAATGTATCTTATTGGTTTCAAATTTCTCACCTTTCAACTCAATAATTTAAGATGAGGCACAAATCAATGTGATCAATGAAAGAAGGAAAGAAAGGGGCAGTTGGGTATGGCATATTAGCCAGAAATTTTCAGATGGGGAAGAAATAAGGGAGATTGGTTGGCAATGGATGGGAGCTAGTAGGAAGAATATGTTCCTGATGATAGGAAGGCAGATGGACATAGAGACAGATGAAATATTAAGACAGAAAGAAAGGAGCAGGAAAGGGGTGGGTGAGGCATGGAAGTTGAAAAGAAGTGGAAAAAGTGTGAGAAAATCAGTGCAGCCTCGTGACTCAAGCCAAGGATGGGAGTGAAATGTGGCTGAACAACAGAAAAAACATCAGATACTCTTGATAGTGTAGAAGGGAAAAAGGATTAAGAGGTAGTGAGTGTGCAGTGCTGATGGGAGTAAGGACAGCTGCTGAAACTGTAGAGAAGCAAGATTTCACTGAACTAGGGTGAAGAGAAACTTCTGTGCATTGTGCAAAGGAGATGTCTGTGTTGATTGACCAAATGCAAATGTACAACTTGAGTAATTAAGAAGATAAAACAAAGGCAAAAGGATGAAAATAGGACAATGAATGCCTAGTTTAGAGACAAACTAAACTTAGTTTAGTGAGGTAAGCCTTTTTCTGGGAAGTATGGGCATTCTCTTGCTGAGAGTAACAAAAACCAATATAATAGATAAACTAGACCCTGTTGTACATCTGGTGTGTCTTGAGAAGTGAGTCTGTGCTACCACATTACTCCATTTAAGGTTAAACAGAGCAAAATGAAACATCCAGTAAAATAAAATTACCCTTACTATTGTTCTGGCTAGTTATTGCAGGTTCCAGTGTTTAATCATAAAGGATGACCTGAAGAACTAAGTATTTAAGGGTAGAACAACAGGACCAATTGCAGATATGTTTAACAAACAATTTAAAATTAATACAAATGGAGGCATTTCCTCAAAGCAATATTTACATTCATAAACATGCATGTGTCTCCATGGTTTCTTTGCTTCTCCAACAGCTACAAACAGCAGCATAGTTCAAAAATTCACTTTTCTGGCATGCAAAAAGTTCTAGTTTCAACATGTAGAATTCCAACTTTCAGAAAATAAATTTATGATTAATCTGAAAATACATGCCCAAGATATACATCTATATTAAATCAACTATGCTTATATTAGAAAGATTTACCTTAACAATTTAATTAAAATGCTGATTTATAAGGAATTTCCCCCAAATCAGTCAATAGGAATGAAAAACATCCAAAGCAGTAGTTCTTGTTCACTTAGGTTTCTGAGATCATTGCACTAAGGCAGCACGGAAGGGGAATGGGTACTCACTACATCAAATATAATTTTTTCTATATAACTTATGATAGAATATACCTTTGACTATGATTTGCTTTTCTATGTCTATCTGTATTTCATATGAACCTCTATTTAAGCTACAAAACCATCCAGACCCATCTAACAATTTGTATATTTGTCAGTTTGTTTACAAAAATGCAGAAGACAGGCATGTTTCTTCCTCCATGATTAGAAAGAAGTAGAAAGTTAATAAGTTGACACTAGTTACCCTGTCTGAGCAGCATATAAAACAGGCACACTAGAATGCTACCTGATAAGCAATGTTGCTTAAAGATATAAGCAGTCAGAAATGTGTCTAGTGTTTTCTCAGCTTCAAAATAAATTCTGCCTGGTGATCTCCCATTTCCAATTGTCCTTGCTCCATAGGGGAAGGCCAGCCAGGTGATGAGGGTGACAGCATGGCAGGCAGGGCAGTGACCTCGCTGACACAGTACACAGTCCCCTACAGCTCAAACAAGGACAGCAAAGCAGGACCAATGGTGGGGACAGAGCAGGGCAAGAGTCCAGCTTGCAGATAAGTTTGTAGCCATGAGGCAGGTGCCAGGCCAAGCTGGGAAGACAAGGCCTTGGGTTTAAATGCAGCTCCTGAGTCAGTGGGCAGAAGCGTAAGGCTGGAGGCTCCTTCTCACCATTTAGTTGCTTCCACACCTCACAGCTCTATCTCACAACTCATTGTTTCACTGAAGTCTAACTAAAATTTATGTGGCTGTGCCACACCAGAGCTGACCTCAAACACAGGCTTCTAAATGCTTGGGATGGAGAGAAGAGACCACAGAGGGAAATTACAGAGAGTTGGTCACTGAGCTGCTGGGACAATCAGTGTCTGTCACCACCCTGACAGCAGCAACTGAGCTCTGGGTACAACCTGAGGGGCAGCACAGCTTGGAAGGGCCCAACACCTGAAGAGTTGTTTGTCTAGTCCAGGTAAACCTCTGTGAGATGAACAGCAGTTTGGGGGACAGAAACAGAACAGAAGAAAAATCCACTATGACCTGGTTCATGACATGTCAAAAAATGTTGCTGGTTATTCGTAGTCTGCTTGAACTCTCAGGTGCTCAGAAAGACAGGATAGCAAACAATATTATTAATAAATATTTTAATATTACAAATATGTCACGCTTGTTTGCAGGACACTTGGAACTAGAGCCCAATGAAAGGACAAACTATCAGGGGCTAAAAGACAAAAGCATTGCAGCTTTACACTTTCTCTAAACTTCTTAGGTGACAAATGTGAATAAAAATGAATGTCTATATTCTTATCTTCTAATCTTCTAATCTCCTATTCTCCTTTCCAAAATAATTGTATTTTCTTTGTATACAGTTCCAAATTACTGTTTCTACCAATGGACAAAATTTTCTGATATCTTCTGTTTAAATCTTACTTCATCCAATACTTACTCTACATCTTAATACTTGGTACATAGAGTGCATTTGTACCATTAAATGTATTGAACATAATAGCTTTACACATACTGAAAGAAAAGATTAAAAACTTACAGAGCTTTTTAACAGTGCTTTCTAAAAAAGCAGATTATACACAGAAAGCTTCTCACCAGGGAACCCAGAAGAGGCCCTGTGGTGTTTCCACTCCCACTCAATTAAAGGATTATTACTATTAAAAAACAAGTCTTTCTTTGGGACTATAGATTTAAGCGCATTATCTGAAATTGGTAGGGATCATCTTTGCTTGTAAAATGCCAGTAGGTTTACTGACATCAAGTTTTGAGTTATGCATCTTGGAGACCAGCACAAAAGCTCTGAGAGGCTTCTATAATAAGACAGAATAGATCTTACACCAGCTCCTATTAGTGCAGAAATTTAATTCCTGTATTTTGAGTTGTCTTTTGATAGGATCATTTATCAGCAAACCCTTTCCATTTTCTCTCCAATGACTAAGAACTTGTGTTCAAAGTGGATCTCATTCGTTGTGTCTAAGGCAATTGTTCTTAAAGAAAAGGATTGGTTTAACTATCAAACTATGTGTGCACAGCACAAAATACTTTTTTTTTTTCAGTTTTAATTTTACATTGATCCAGTACTGACACTAATTAAATGCCAACAAGGTGTCCACTGATTTTATGTTATGGAGTGCTGTAAGTGCTTTGGTAGCTAGAGGCCAACAGGTTGATAAAAATGAATCAGACATATTAAGAACAGAACAAATACTCTGTGTATTGCACTGTGTGTATTAAGGCCAGCATAGGTGTTGTAATTTTTGAGGACTGGAAAAAGCAGAAAACAAGTGAATAGATTAGGACAGACTTATATATTAAAAAAATGTAAATGATAAATAACAGAGATACATGCACTTATGTACTTCAGGCCCAGCCTCTGACCTTTGTGACATCAACCCAATCCACAATAACTCTTCTGGATTCAGTTTGACTACTGTGGCTCATAGATTGGCCAACCACAAACCAAAATTGCTATGAAAGATGGTGCAATTTCTCTATGCAGCCACCTCTGGATTAAGTGCCGGTTTAGGGCTCTCACAAACTTAATTTACTTAAGCAGTATTGCAAAGGGCAGCAAATATGGTTGGCATTTAGCCTTTAACTGTCTACCATTCATTATTTCCTCACAAAGGTTAGAACTGAGGCTTTACACCTAAACCCAGCTTCAAGCAAAACATCCTGGGGGGGCGGGA
Source organism: Calyptomena viridis (assembly GCA_013390005.1). Taxonomy (NCBI): domain Eukaryota; kingdom Metazoa; phylum Chordata; class Aves; order Passeriformes; family Eurylaimidae; genus Calyptomena; species Calyptomena viridis. Next base: position 172,492 of record WEIV01016619.1, on the reverse strand, counting down.
AGCTTCAGGGACTAGTTCTGTGAGCTTTATCTGAATGAATGAGTCCTGTACTGCCACTTGATTTCACAAAGTGGAGTGGAGACTCTCAGCAATAGGTTGTCCTAAAGATACTCTCATGGCATCGAGAAGGTAAGAGGAAAGCAAACCAAAACGTACTAAAATGAAAAGATACACTTTGGCTAAAGAAATCAAGCTCCAAGCACCATTCACACAACATACCTCTCTTTCTTAAACGTGGCCAGTAGCTGACAGGATCGAAAGTAGCTGTGAACTGGATGTGCCTGCATTTTGAAAAGAAAAGGGGAAAAAAAAAAAAAAAGAGCAGATGGATGAAACAAAGTATTTAAGCAGCTTACTTTACAGTAATACTAAATTTTTTCACTTGACCAGCACATACTGGATTAGTTATGAGTCCTGCCATGGCAGGTGGCACCTACAGCTTTGACTATCATGGAAAACATTTTACTATACCTAAAAAGTTAGATAAAATAAAGAAGCCAATTACAAAGAATGGGGCCTATTTAGAGCAACTGCTACAGAAGTTTAAAAAATGTGATATCTGTAGGCTGAAGATTATTAAAAAGTAGAGTTATGTGATCAGAAAGGTGCTGATTTTATATATAGAGACTAAATTTATATCTTAATGTTTATTATCATAATTTGGTGCCTTGTAAAATATATTTTATCTTCCTTTATCCCATAGCAGGGTCCTCCTATTAGTGATTTTTAAGTCCTTTTATCTTTGTTAGAGAGTATAAAACTACACAGCAAGCTCTTTGAAGAAATACACAATACTAATGTGAGCCAAGCAGTTAAAGTTCTTTAGCAAAGCTCACTGAAGAGAAGGGGATATAAGGCAAATAAGAAGTGGGATGTATGTCTTCAATGACATACATAGTCCTAATACCTTTAATTTTCCTGATCAGCTCCAGACAGACAAAACTAAATAACATTCAGGAGAGTTACTGGTCCTAATCATGCTGAACATCATCTAGAATGAAAGAATGTGTTTATAACCTTATGTTTACCTGACATACAAGCATAGTTTCCACTGCTTTTATTCAATTTGTTAATGGCCTGACAAAATGCAACATAAATTGATTTCTAACTTCTCTACTTCATAGGTACTTCCCCTGCAAAGAATAGTGCTCACTTTATCTGAAAAATTAGCTTATCATTAGATCTGTGGCAAATTCCCTCACAGATGGTCTTTCTTTATCTTTTCAATGCCTTAATTGGATCTTTATTTTGCACTGATCAAGATTAATAAAGGTCTATTTCACACGATCTCCTTCTTACAGTTATCACATTATCTACAAACGTCATTTTCAGTTCCAAATATTTTTTAAGGAACATTTCTTTAAATATGCTAAATTTATATCTAAACACTTTCTAACTCATATTGGAAGTCTCAATATAAAAAAAAAAATTTTGCAGACTATTAACAGATCGCATTTTTAACAATTACACACATGGAAATGTTTATAGACACCCTTTATCCCACCATTTTTATTACCACTTTTTCCTAACTTTCTACTTTTTATTTCTTAATCCAATACTTATCTGCATATTTAAAATTCAGATTGCTTTTCTATAGGCCTTTCCACAATTAAAGTTATCAGAAATCACTGACATATAGTATTGTTATATACTTGCAAATTAAATGCACTAAAATTTACTCTGCTATCATAGTGATTCTAAAATTAGTTTCTATGATTATTTTGTCCAGACTAAAAAGAAATCTCAACTCAGTTGCTTAAGGGAACTTCAATAGAATTCACTGTTCAAAATTAAATCAAAAGGAAAAGTTGAAGTTTACTGGGAAATAGTTTCTCGGATCCTTCTGTCATTGATTAGAAAGAGAAATAAGTATTTAGCAAAAAGAGAATAACAGAATGGGTAAGGTTGGAAGAAACACCAGTGTGTCATCTGGTTCAACCTTCCTGCTCAAGCAGGGCAAGACCTAAACCAAACAGAATCTGGGAAGCACCCTATTTGCCATCACCCTATTTGGAAAATTTACTTACAGTAGTTCAATACATTGCTATTTGTGGTAGTACATGTGCTTCTAAAGAAAATATTGCTGTTTTCTCTGATAATATACTCTTCTTCATGATCTCCATGGTTTCCTCCTCACAGCTTGCAATGAAGATAACAAGAATTCTTTCATAGCAATCTAGGGCTACAATCTACTTCCTTCCAGAAGCCTCCCTTATTGTCACTTCCCAAGCTGTGTAACATAATAAACTCTAATAGGATTAACTTGGTATCAACTGTAACATGAACTAATGAACATGTAATGAAGTAGCTCAAAGCCACTGTGATACATAAGTAGATAACTAGATAAGTTTCCCTTCCACTTGCTCATCACCTGAATATTTTGCCTCCTACAGAATTGTGGGATTTCACAGGCAAACAGAAACTGGGGAGAGGGACCTAGAAGTTTGTGAAATCTGAAAATTATGTAAAAACCATATAAGCTGCTTATACTTATTTGGAAATACTATTAGTTGACTATCTTAATCTTTAGACACTTCTAGATCTTTGAAAATATGACCTTAATTCTCATTCTCAGGTGAGATTTATGCCGGAATCCCAAAAGGTCTTCAGTATTGTTCCACTCAACACTGCAATGCCTAATTGTAAGTGGAATGTAGTGGAAATCAGCACTCAGAGACAGGAACACAGGACCTGCACCAAATGCTTGGGCAAAGCAGAGCACTTCACAAAGAGATCATCAAGGACGGAAAGTAAATTGAAGAAGCTGCTTCTGCCAGTCAGTAGAAAAAAATAGGAGATAATTCAGCTCCAGCTCCATGCCCTGTTCTATGTGTGTCTGAAATGAAAATCCTCTCTTGGCACCAAGAACCTGAGCCAGGTCAACCTTTTCCTCTCACAGTTAAAAAACCAAAGCAAAACCCAGCCAGAGGAAAGAGAGCAGGCCCCAAAGTCACCATTCATTATGTGTCAGCAATGTCAACATGGTGCACAGGAGCTGAGTGTGCATGGAGAACCATTTAGCTTTTGGTATCCAAAAGAATAGATGATATTCAGGGAATTTGGGTGTCTGTTGTTTTTAAGCAGCAGCTTTGAGAATCTCAGAGGAATCTAATATTGTGCTGAAGTATCTAAATAGCAATTAAATTCTTATGCTATACCAGCCTGCATAAGAAAAAATACCATAGCTATATAAAAAAAAGTTATTTTTATACACACAAAAAAATGCTACCATCAAGAAAATTACATTAGATGGACTGATATAGATGAGACATTCAGTTACAACATTCTCCTGGTAAGCTTTAATACATAATATTGTAATTGATAAGTTTTACTTGAAGCATATGAGTACAGTGTATTTAATAAGAGTTATGTTGACTTTGGTATTAGCTGAATTTAGTGCTACTTGGTAGTGGCCAAGAATTCTCACAGGCTCTGTAAAGTATTATGTCAGGTTAGTTAGTTTGACTATTATATAGTCAAACTGCAGTAGAATTTAGAGGTTCCAATTAAGAAGGAATGAAAAGGCAATGAAATAACATTCAGGAATTTTAGTTAATACCGTGCATTAAATAGAATAGGGGGAAACTTAAAGGTACTTGCCAGAGATGCTTAAAAGGGCCATAAAGACTGGCACTTTAAAGATGCCATATGATCAGCAGGGCCAGCAAATGAGAGATGGTAAGGTGGGGTTTAAAAAGTTAAAGAAAATAATCCCACAGTACAAGAGACGGAACAATGGAACATCAAAATAACAAGAAGAAAGATATTTTAAAATATACACACGTTGCAAGTCAGTATTTGTTGAGACTAGAAGGAAGATGACTGGAGTTGTCAAGACATGAAATGATAAGGGCCTGAGTGAGAGTTCTGGCCATGTGAATGGAAAACAAAGGCTGAATCAGACTGAGATTGAGTAGGAAGAAGTAAATCTACTGTGTTAGCAAGAGCAGAAAGAAATAAAAAAAATTAAAAAGCAGTGAGGTCTAGTGTGGAATAACATGTGTGATTTTGTATATGCCGACCTGAATGTAAGGTAACAACATTTTAGATTGATTTCTCATTTGACTGGTAGTTTTGGCTTTCTAACCAGATACCTTTGGCAAAGCCAGGCTGAGAATACAAATGGTGTGCTGGAAGGAGGCTTTGCAGCTGGCACTGCAGGCACAAGACATATCTCCTCAAGTGTTTCCTTAGAATGTACTTTGATGTCATAGTCCTGGAAGAAATATAAAGTCTTCATATTTTACTTTTCTTTCTTCAAGTCCTTCTTGTTTTGCTGACAAAAATACATTCACTACTATGGTGATGGAGACTTCCAGTGTTATATTGCAGTCTTCCTACATACTATTCCTGGTATGATGTGCATTAAGTCTTTTTAATCAGTTATAAGAAAAAAAAAGTTGTAAGGTTTTTTTCTTCAGCAACTAGAATTTCATATCCTATGCAACTAAAAAAAAAGCTTAATCCTTTTATTGAAAAAAAAATACAAAACAATCAACGTGCATTTCATTTTTAGAAGTATATCCTCTCTTTTCTGACTAGAAAGCTGTGTGCAATTTTGAAAAGTACTTTAATTCTTGACCCTCTCTTAACAACTCAGTGTTGTCTGATTGATTAACTGTGTCACAAGAACATGTTAGAAGTTGGAGAAATGAAAACCTTAATGTTGAAAAACACTGCAAAAGCTGTCTGGTTATAGAAGACTATTCTCCTTAAAGGAGAGATCTTTGGCATTTTTCATTTAAAAAAAATCCTCATAAAATCAGTTCAGGGGCTTTTGTAAAATCTGACCAATGCTGAATGAATTAAGGTCAACTTTTTAGCAGATTCTCCTGCTTTATGAAATGTGAAGGTACGTCCATGTTCTCTTTACATCTTTTCTAATTAACACCCTAAACTTGAGTTTCGAGATGACTTTCACATACAACATCATTACAGAATCTGTGCAAAGATTATATTGACTAATGTGGTAACGTGCTGGTCTTTGAAAGATTGGTGGGATAAGTTTGGCAACCATGAAACATATTGTTAACGAGAAATAAGAGATTGTGAAATTTTAAAAAAGGTGATGAGCCCCAAACTCTTACTCATCAGCTACACCAGCTGGACAGTCAGCAATGAGATACATTTTTTAAGCAAAAATCAGGCTGCAGCACATTCTGAGTCAAGAATTTATGGAGCAGTTGCACAATTCAGTTATACAGTAAACAGTCTTGAGCAAATAACAATAGAATAAATACATACATAAATCTACTTCATCAGAAACCAACTGGCTCTTTAATTTTGTTGTATTTAAATGTTTTCCTCCTGAAATGAATAGCTTCATACTCTCCACATGTGAAAATATAGTTTATAGAAGTGAAAGGAAAAAGACACAACATAAACTAGTCAAGATTATTTTACACAAATTTATCTAATAAAAAGAAAATCTGAATTTTGCATATTCCTCAAAGTTTTGAATAAAAGTAAAATCAAAATTTCAAGCTTCCAAACTCTATGACAGTGAGAATTTAGAAGTCACAGCATAAAACAGAGCTACTGGCAGTAGCTACCATCAGTAAGACACATTGGTATTATACTAGCAGACTAAGCTATCTTTCATTGTGAAACACAATAGAATTAACATCATGTTGAACACACAAAATCCCCAGCACTTTCATGGAATCACTGAGAGACAGGCTTCCAAGGACTGCAACATTTTCCGGTAGCTGCCTCTTATTGACAGGAACAAGAGTGTAAATTGAGAAGCGGGTCTGACACAATTCAGATACACTGTATGAGAACAGGCATTTAATTTAATCTGCAGACAATTACTGGTAAAGCTGCTTTGTGTGTTGGATTTAATTCCTGGGCTGTGAAGTCATGAAATGGTGCTCAGCAGAGCAGAAAGGTGACCAGCATCCTGCTCAGTGAAAGCAGAGAGGCCATTTTACATATGGCTCCATAATCTGGCTAAAGCAGGAGCCTGTGTCCCAAACAAAGAACTCTGCTTCCCAGCCACATTCCCTCCCAACTAACTGAAATCACCAGCTGTAAAGTTACTTTACACAAATAATGGTTAAGCCTCTGACTTGTGGCTTGAAGCAATTTTTTTTGTCAGACTTTATCTGTGGACATAATTAGTTGTTTGCCAGAGAATTTCTTGGCACAACTGAAAGCCTAACACTTTTAAAAACAGCATGGATTTCTACCCATTGGGAAAGAGGGTCCAAGACAGTTTATTGTCAGAAACCATTAAATTAAGGGTATAATTGATTGAATAAAAAGCGTTGCTTGAAGGTATCAGGAACCCACTGGATATGTGTTTCTGGGATGGTCAAAAGGGAGTTCTATAAAAACAGGATACATAACCTACCATTTATCAAGGTCACTTTAAGACCTAAATTTACATAATGATATCATGGCACTGAGCCATGCCTGGTACCTGGAAAACTTTGGTGACTTTCCTTAGCTTACAGAAATAGGAAGAGGAAAAAGGGCTCTGATTGCAATGAGTGTGCCTGGATCTGAAGCACGTCAAGCAGTACTTTTAACTTCAGGCCTGTGCATACATATAACCTGAGAATGTGGCAAAACATATTGCAGAAATATCAGGGACATTTGTAATTGGAAGTTTTGGGTAGTGCAAGGGCAGAGAGCAGTTTTTCACAGTGGATATTGGAGTGTGCCCTGTGCTCTTCTCAGGGACACAAAGACAGATCTGTGCTGCTCTCATTGCTATGACTGTTCCCCTGCTGACACAAACTTCCAAAAAAATTCACCCAAACCCCACCAGTTCTGGTGAAATAAGACCACACCAGAAACTCCAGACTAACGGCAGAGCCTCTATCTGTGTTTAGAATCATATATATAATCATCACACCTGTAAAATGCTGTAAAACTGAAGATTCAGGAGAAGAGGACATAGTCTCGAAGCTGCATCAGCTTGGGGAGGTCTATGGTGGACATTTGGAGGAATTTCTTCACAGAAAGAAGGATTAAACATTGGAATGGGCTGCCCAGGGATGTGGTGGAGCCACTGTCCCTGGAGGTGTTTAAGAAAAGCCTGGATGTGGCATATGGTGCCATGGTCTGGTTGACAAGGTGGTGTTCGGTCATAGGTTGGGCTCGATGATCTCCTTTCCTGATACTAAAGCTTTATATTTGGTAGCAATGATAGTACTTAGTTTCATACTTAGCAAATTTGCTGCCTTTAAAATGACTGCATCTGGCAATAAAGTCAGATGTAAAGGCCAACTATGAAACTCTTGATTTCACAAACCCAATGAAGAAGCTGCCATCCACATTTCTCAAGATAAAATCAAATATTAAAAAATTGTACACGCAAACATACAGCCTTCAGGATAATGAAGCTTCATATAAAATGCTTACAGTTACTAAGTATTAAAAGCAATTTACTGTTTTCATCCAATCACTAGATTAGAAAGACTTGAACATTCCTAAAGAGTTAAAAAAATTCACATTATTCTGATTACCACATCTACAATCTTTTGAGATCAAATATAAGAATTACAATGTAAGTAATACTTAATCTATTAACTTTTAAAATAAAAATCATCAAAAACCAAAAGCAAGCTTATTAATTTTTAAATCATATTTGAATGAGTAAGACCAGAGACAAGGAAACATCTTGACTAGTTTGGAATCCAGCATCCATACAATACACAATCCATACTTAAATCAATTATTACATTTGGCTTTTTTAAAAGTAGATAATACCCGGAATAAAAATGCTAGGAATTATTTTTCTTGTATTATCTATAAAAACATCAAACTCAGAAAAGTATTTACTGTTTACAGGATAAATGGTTTATGTATTATATAATGTGTAAACTATAGCCTTCAAAAATATACTTAAATATAACAGTAAATATGAACTGTATTATTCATAGGGAATCATCTAAATAACTAAAAAAAATTACATAACTATTTGTAAGGTTTGCCGGTCCCCAATCAGATGACAACACAATCCGATTCTATCACTTTACTCTTAGTTTGAACACCTGTACTTTCAAGGATGAAGAATTGCCTCAAGGAACTTATCTTAAAATACAGAGGAGAACAATTTGAAAGCAGTTATTGACAACTCTTAATTCTTCAAATTCTTCAAATACTTGTAGGTGGGATTTTCAGACCAGTGAAAGTCACCAGAGTGACAGGAGAAAAGATCTCCACCATTAATGAGGTTAGATTTGTAGTATAGAAGCTATCTATATAATTTCATACAATTCCACAATACTATTTCATACAACTTAGATGTTAAATTAAATTCTAACCTCCTGTCTCTGTGTAAAATATAAAGATCACATTTTATTTCAGTTTATCAGCCTGAAATCAGACTCTACCCTCAAGATGGTGAAGCTGGACAAGTTTCTCAGTGCTATCATATTTTCCTAGTAAAGTCAGTGGGTAAAATTAATCAGCACTAGAGAAATTAATATACTGTGCTCCAGTGCCAATTACAGATAAATCTCAGCATTGCTATGCAGTGTTCGAGAACAAAACTAACTATCCAGTATTCAGGTGGACAGAGGCCAAAATAAGACATACTGCCACTAAAAAACTAGCATAAATATTAATCACAGCAACAACTAGATTTAAACAAAAAAGATTTAGCATCTGTCTGTTACTTACAAAAAGAACAACAGTTCATGTTTTTTAACAATTGAAATCAACATTTCATTTATAAGCACTTACATACAGCTCTAAATTGAGCACATTAACCAGATGGCAAAGTCGTAAGTTACTTCTTTGGTGGATAAACAATGGAGTTAGTCAAGCTGCCAATCCTTTTCCCTGAAACAGAAATATTACTTATAAGGCAACCTTCTCCCTCTAAGCTTTCATTTCTCCCATGCAAGGTTCATTTTGTCATTAGCTATTGTGTTTACTGGCTTCATGCATGTTGTGGTTTTAAGTAACCAGAGTTTTTTATTAGCTGGGGGGGGCTAGGAGAGAGGCTTCTTTAAGAAGCTGCTAGAGTTTTTCTCTGCTCTAAGCTAGCCAAGGTCAGGCAACAACGCCTCTGTGATAACATATTTAAGAGAAAAAAAGCGGCGCAGAACATCATGGCCGCTTAAGAGACAGGAGGGTGCGGAGTTTGATTAGCACCAAGGTCAGAGAGAGGAGAAAGAGAAGATGCCTTAAACACTGGAATAGGGCCTCAGCAATCTGTGAGGAACCATAGGGGCGAAGATTCTTCAGCCTGTGAACCCGTGGAAAGACTGGGAGATTTTTCCACGCTGGAACAGAGACATGCCGGAAAAGAGAGGCTGTGATCCTGTGTTTGGANGGAGGTTTTTTTTTCCCTTCTCTGAGAAATTTTAGATCTATGTGTGGGCTCTCGGCTTTTAGCCAGAGTCAAACCATGACAATGCAATATCCTCAACACGATGGATCGAGCAGCAGGAGAAGAAAGAATGTCAAAGAAGAATAGACCAACCTAAGTTTTACCTTGTTTTTCAACAAATAATAGAAAATACAACTTAACAAAATTGGTCCATTTTAGGCTGACATCTCACCCTATCCATAAGCTCTGGAACAGTGGAAACTGATGGATCTGCCCAAAAATGGACAAACACTGCAAAGCAGAGGAGTGTGCACACGCAAACAATGAAAGAGGGGGAGTCAGCAAGACTGGAGAAACCAGAAACAAAGGCTAAATGAGGAAGGAAACACAGGGAGCTGCTTTCTCGTATCTCTGCAGACTAACAGAATTCTCCATCATGAACTTCACCTTCTTAATGCAAATTAACCTGGGAACTCCAAAAACCTCTTGGCTTTTTTTTCAGCTGGTAAAGCACTGCCAGCTGGGCATGATCGTTTCCCTTTGCTTCATAACCAGTATCACAGTATCATCACCCTACAAAAGCTTTAAACTTGCTCCTTAACATACATGGGGCCAGAGCTGCCCTAAACCAGCAAATTTCTAAGCAACTTACCCCCAAAAACAGATGCCATGAATACTGTCTCGAGCTGAAAAAAATGCCAGCTTGGGAAGCAGAATATCTGATCTCAACTGGAGAGATGGTGTGGCTGAGCACAAACTGTGTGAGATGCAACTTCAGAATTACAGATGGTCATGAACAAGGAATGACACAAGGTGAAGCACCCAAGGGTTTTCTACAGAATAATACAAAGTGACTGAAAATTGGCTATGGCACTAATAGTGGCTAATAATGAAGTTTTTACCCTGTCGGAGAGACCAATGTATTGTATAATTCATTGTAGTACAAATCTTGAGAATTATGAAAAAAACAGGGTCTCAGCAAGTTAATTTCTCAAAACTTCATTAGCTTGTGTGGCAGTGTGTCTAACACAGAAGGAGAACTTGAGAGGAAATGCTTGAGGCAGCTCATAAGGTTGTAGAATTCCAAACAGGTAGTATAAAATATGCCAGGTTACAGGTGAAGGCAAATTGAATAAATCAACCATAATTCTTCATGGCTTCAAACATTGTTCATTCATTAACAATTAATATTAGAAGAGCATTTTGAATTAGAAGTCATAAATAAAAAAAAGAGATTTACATAGGGATGTCTTTGCTTGTAGGCTACTAAAATTATAGTCAGACTGAAGGATACAAACTAAAAGGCCAAGAGACACTTGTATCTCACATTTTCCTCACTAAGGAAAGAAAACTTGCTTCTGCTGAAGCAGGATATGAACCCCAACTATCCAGCCTGAAATAATGACAACTTGTCACTGTCATCAAATTTTTGAGACTCAGAATCAAGGTATGAAAGTTAATTATGGAAAAAATACACTCATCATTCCGAGGCTACACAAGGTCAAGTAAGAGCAGAAATGATCTTCATTTTCTGAAGAAGCCAAAGGTCCTAAGAATCCACTGGTTCCACCAGGTTTACTAAAGTTTTGATCAATTCTGCTCACATTCTTACTATAAATGTGATAATATTGACCACATCTATCATGAGACAAGATTGAGTAACAACTATAGAGTCACAGAAGAAGTTTGTGGCACCTCATAAGCAAGGAGCAACAGATTTTGAAAGTGGATAAATCTGGGCAGAAATCATTACTCAATAATTTTTCTATATATAATACATGATATGAAACCACCATTTTTGTAAATCTAATAATTGTTTCACTGTGTAGATGACTTGCAAAATAAGCCATGATTCTAATTGAGGGGGGAAATGTAAGCTTTCATAATTGCCAGTTATAATATGTTATATTTTCTTTCATGCAAACACATTTCACAAAAGCAGGAATCAACTATTCAAGTGTTAAGAACGTCCAGTGAATGCAATTGAAATATAAGCATTCACTTTTGGAGTTTGAAAATGTTAGCAATTTGGTTCTTTAAATTTAAAAAATTTTAATAACAAATTTTGTGTCTAAAACTTTTAAGATCCCTGCAATGAATACACACACATACCAAAAAAGCAAACACTGTCCTAGGTATGTACAAGATAAGGCTGTAAAAAACTTATCAGATTCAATTCTAAAAAACAATGTTTTCAGAGAATTACAGCCTTGGCTTCATCTGTTCATCTGAATCATGGAGCAAGTTTATACTGACAAGTAAAGCTTGTGTTTATTTGCATTTCAAACAACTAAAAATTAGTTCAAGATGCTATATTTATCTGGATCCCTACATACAGATTTTAGTACAGAGCTATTTTGGCCTTCAGAATACAACTGCCTGTAGAAAATGTTAAACAGGAAGCTGGAAGTTTTGACAGATTAAGTTGCCAAAGAACAGAGTTAATATTAGAAGCACTTTTAAACTTTAGCTTGATGCTTTTGTTAAAAAATGAATATGGGCAGAGGAATAGTCAGGGTTGGGTTGCCAAATTCCCATGTGGAGAACCAAAGGAGGATGTCCTTTCAATACCTTAGTCTTGCAGATGCAGAAACACAAATTGCATCAGTTTACACTCAGTTCAGGTTTTCAGGATTTGTCCTCCCACACAATAACACTGTTACAATAAGCAGTTGGAATCTGAGGTTCTACAGGAAAATGGGCATTTTGTGCCTGCAATATGTTAAGGACCCGAATTGTTTCACACCAGAAAGGTGCTGGGTTTGTACCTCACAGATACAGATGTTCTGTAATGGGATTGGTATCAAAATACTGCACAACTATATGAGCTTATCACATGAATTTCAGTGGCAGAGGTCACACAACTCATATAAAGCAATTTCCTACTAGAAGGATATAAATCACAATGCTACACATATTTTTATATATGGGCATTATGGCACTCATAATTCCAAATTATTAGATGGCATCTAGTAAAACAGCAAGGCAGTCAAAAGTCCTCATACAGATGACATAATACTGGTTCAATAAACCCAGATGACAGGATCTGAACTGACAACACTTTTAGGACAGAGATTCGGGTTGATCAAATTATCTTCCAGCTCGATGAAGAGACAGATGTTGGGTTGAGACAGCCCTCATATGATCAGCAAAGTGCATTTGATATCAAAGATTGTATTCCTGATCCACAATTTTAAACAAAAAACAATTGTATTTTAGTTTAGACAGAGGCCAATGTTGGCTATAATTCTGCACTTCTGCAACATAGAATAATATTGGTATTTTTTGCCTCCAAAAGATTGTTTTGCTTTGGTTTTACTGTGGGTGATTTAAATATCCCCAGAATCCTTCTGTCTACTTATCTCCAGACTATGAAGACAATGACACCATTTCACCCACTTCATTTTGATGATATATTGAGCCAACTATGTGGCTTTATGGATCTCAAGAACTTGCCTAAGCTGACTCCTGCTATTTTTTAAAATAGTCACCAAAAGGCTCTAACCCAATACTTGCAGATTTATTGTAAAATAAGGTTTATTACGGCAGAAGCTACTTACCATTAGCATGAATAATTTTTATTGGAGCATAAATATTAGTATTCTTTGATTATATGTTTCAATCTAAATCCCAGGAAAAAACCAGTAGATCCTATTTCTAGAAAGACCCTATAATAATAAAGCAAGAACTGTACAAAAGCAAACAGTGAAGCTCACTGTCACTCCACCTGTCCTTGAGCCACTCACTCTCCTCTTCCCCAGGACCTGCTCTGCAAATGTCATCCCTTCTCTTTGCTCAGGCTGTGAATTGTTTGGGAAGAAGCTCAGCCTTTGCTCTGAAAAAAACCTGCTGTATCAGCAGCCCAGTTTACCCAAAGTACTTTTATTGATTTAACTCACTCTGACTGAATGGTCTATAAATCAGGTTCTCTACAGAAAATAAAAATAACTGTTGCATTCTATTCCATTAAAGTTTCCAAGAGGAACACTGATTTTAGTGTGGTTGGCAGCTAATGTGGCTGGTATTTTGCTACATATTAAAAATAGGCACTTTGGTTTAAAACCTTTTATTCTAAACTTGAAGAAGTAGGAAAAAACCCTAAGAAAATAATTTATTGAGAAACCAGACCACAGATATAAGAATGAAAAAAAAAATTGGCAAAAAAAGGAAAAAAAAAAGAGGAAAAAAAAAGGGCAAAAATAAACTAGATACACAGTAGACTTCAACAGTGAAAATTATAATTGTTTCAAGTGTACACTGAATTATCTAGTTAAATGCTTGAGCTCCCCTTGCAGTGCTATTAAAACCCAGAAAGCTTTTCCTTCGAAAATGTTCATGGATAGCACAGCACCAATGAAATACCTATGTAGAAAATACATATAAACAGTGTCTATATATCTGAGTAATTGATTTTAGGTGAACATCATAATTACTACCAAATCTTTTCACAGATTAGTTTTCCACTTATTTTCATTTAACCACACGGTACAGAGCACATGTAAGAACTACACCTGTGTAGTTCTGCCCTCTCCTGGTCCACTGAATATTTGCAAGAGACATTGCAAACACCCAGAACAAGTAAATCACTGTGCAGCAGCAGCAGAACAGCCAGACTGACCACAGGCTACTTTGCTGGAGGCTACACACACTGAACTGTCTTACAATCACTTCTCTGGATCCTGATCTATCCCTTGTTAAGGATAGAAAAGGATCTTTCCAAACACAAGAGAAATTAAATCATATATTTATGCAACAAAATAAACTGCAATTCTGATTTTGTTGCTTTATCTGTAGAAAGATCTTAAATGATGCTTTATTTTATATTTGATAAATATTTTTTCTCTTAATCAAAATTTCTTAGTGTGACTTCAATAAACACTTAGATATTGAGAGCTTTGAGAGACAACCACGTGCTCAGATATCTGAATAGTATCTCCTGCTTAGGCGAGTTAAAAATCTAAGTTTCCCTACATTTTATATATTCTTTTATCCCAGCACTATGATACTGTCTTCCTATGTCCTTTCCTTTAAGATACTTCTTGTACATGCTTCAAAAACTCTAGGCTTGTTACCTAAAATTGCAAACATATAAATATAGAAATGTATCTCATGAGTCAGAAACCTTAACAAAATTTGTTAAAATCCTCCCTCATGGCTTCCATGGTAGCCTTTTCACCTTCACCACCAGAACTGGAGTGCAGGAATAAGGAATTAGTGCAGATTGCTTTGCACTGTTGGATCCTGGGAAGTCAGAATGTGCTTTAGCAAACAAGGAAGCCCCAGTGGAACTCTAGGATAAGCACTAGTAAGATATACCTGCAACCTGCTTTAAGTGCTTCTAACATATTTGTGCACAGGTGAATAATGATAACGGAAACTCATAAAAGCAGTGCAGAATTACAAGAAAGCTCTTACTTTTTAAACCTTTCTATAACAAAAATTTTCCTCATTTTCTGCTCCTGCTCCTCTGAAAGCAACCCTATAAAGGGATTATCTTTGGGCCTTGGCCTCATGGTAATCAGAGAGTTGCAGCTGAGTTTAGAACCTTAGTAAGATTTTATAATAAAATAAACATCTACCCCTACAGAATTATTGCTTTCCAAACAATAATAGCTGGACAAATGAGGACAGGTTAGAACAAACAAATGTTCTTGTGGGCACCAAAGAGCAAAATTCTTCCAATTTGTAATGTAGGTATTCAGTAAAAAGATTATAAACAACTAAACTGCTCTTTGTATAGTAATATTTACAGTATGGTTGGGAATTGTGCTGAAGAGGGACTTACCCCAAAGTGTTAGAATCAGAAACTCCAAGTCTGAAGAATCCAGGAAAGGATCAGCTCCAACCTCCCATCCCCAAGGACAGTATCTATCTTTGCTTTTAGAGAAAACAATCTTTGTCAGGACTTTTGCTGGCATAGTCTATGATGGAAAATGTTTTCAGAAAATGCTTTTTGTCATATAGAGAGGTCAAGGATCTTCTCCAGGCAATTTACAAAACCACTGCTCTGAGAGAGAAATATATATTTATACATTTAGATTCACAAGCCACTCACAAGTTCTGCTGCAGTCAGATGCAGGACTGAATAATATTAATAGTTTTAGAAGAACTTTGCACTGATGTAACAATATATTATAAAATACTAGAGTATTCTTACCAAATATTAGGATATTCTGATTTCCTGATAGTAAGTCTATAATTAATCCATTTCCAAAACCCACTGAAATTCCAAAGGGATAACTTTCCTACTCTGGAGACAGAAGATTTTGTTTGACCATACCCTGTTATAATTTGAATTTATCATGCCAATTTACAAGATTCCAGAACGATTCCGTGCTAATTACATATCTACCAAATATTTTCCTTTTTTAACTGTAATACCTTGACAATTAGTGAATGGAACATTCCGAGCATCCTGCACTGCTGTTCTTACAGATATGCTCAAAGACTTTGAGCTGTTTCAATAAAAATATAGTCACAGAAAAGGTGAGAGAACATTTTCATGTCTTTGTAAATGCTCTGCTAGGAGAAAACTGTGAAGAAGGGAGCAGTAGCCACCAACTTTAAAACATGTAACCTTTAGTTGAAAAAGGCCTCACGATTTTTTAGGTGCAAGCTAATACATGCACAGTTCTGAGAACTTTAAATATGGGAGAGAGAAAATCCTGAGATCCAAGAGATGGCATTTCTTGATTCATTCTGATTCAGCAGAATGACCTGTTAAAGTCACAGGTGGATCTGAAACAAGCTGTTAAAATATCACATCAGCAAACCCTGTTCTTTGCCGCTATTGTGTCCCCTTTCTAGGTGCTTGGTGGCACTTGTGGCATCCTGGCACAACCTAGTCAGGCAGGTTCAAATCCACAAATCCTGCTCCCTGGGCTCACACCTGGCCTGACTGTCAGATTGGAAGCATGATCTTGATGTTTGCTCTGCATAATTATTGTTTACTGGGTGTATGAAGTCGTCATGGCCATAAAACTTTTATCATCTCTCATATGTTATGTCTAAACATAACCAGTGTGGCCCATGCACTCCACTGGGATTCTGAACATCCATTAACATTCATAATACACTTTGAAGATAAAGGCTGTTGTATCATTACTATTGTCTGTCTCTTAGATGAATAAGTAGCATATGATAGGTGCTTTTTGGTCCATTTCCCCTATTAATATACCTGATTCCCCTATGGCTGTACTATTTAAACAACTTGTTGCTCTACAGTGTTATCTGCTATTTTACCATGGAAGCTGCTGAGAATCTCTACTGACTTAGAGATTAAGCATTTGTAGTACCTCCAGTTAAAAAGAAAACTCTCAAAAAGAAAGGAGTAGGAGGCATTTTCTCCTCTTCAGTTAGGAAGATTCCAGTGCTTTTGCTGTATTCGCTGAAGTAGTAACACTGTATGGGTGGTAACAGAGAGTCTCATTCTGTTTCCCTGGCAGAGCTTTGTTTCACCCTTTGAGGAGGGTCCCTTTCTGCAATTCCAGTCAATGCTTCAGTCACTGTAAAAAACCCTTTTAGTAGATAAGATATTCTCTTCCTATTAGAGACTTTTCTTCAGCTTTCTTTCATCACTCCCTCTCACCCCTCTGCTCCCAGCAACTCACTATGTGTTCTGTCCAGGGAAAATCCAGGAATCTCTCCTTGGTTCAGAGCTCTTCATCATAAAATACTGTAACAAATCACAGCTACATAAGTCTATTCTATATAAAAATCCTCAAAGCTGCTACTGCTTTAATCTTATCTGAAGAAAGTCTCTCAGAAAAACACTGCTCCTTCCAGCTGCCTTCTCTATTAAGGGTCTCTGACATCTCTTATTCACTCACAGAAGGTGCAACTCTCTGCACTTAATTTATTGGGAAGAATCTAGACTTTGGCCAGAGATCAGATCCGAAAGTCAGAAAGGGCTTTCTCTCAGTCTTTTGTTAGAAAGAAACACAGAAATTTGAGGTATGAAACTCTGATTTGGATGTGTCTACATCTGTGCTCTTCAGCAAGTTAGTGTTCTTCTTACCTCCATTGGTCCTATCTTTAAAACCTAACAATACTACACATTTTTAATGATTAGTGTTCATTGCTGATTATTTAATTACAGGATAGCTCTGAACCTGCATTGTTTGATCTAAATCCACTGTTTTCAAAATTTATTACAAATTCCAAAATAAAAAGGGAGAGAAAAGAGATCCTCTAGGGTTTTGGATAAAAACTTTTCTTTACCAAAAGAAAAAAAAAATGTACATAGTCATAATGGCGTCAGAAGTCTCAAACAATTCTAAGTGAATGGAAATTAACTTTAAAAGTTTTTATTGAAATGTTTTAAACAATCTTTTCATAGCTATAGTCTGATTTGTTAGTTTTATTGTCTAATTTGTTAATTTAAATTTATAGGAAAAAAAAAAAGACATAATCACTTTGCCTTTGGGGGTTAACAGAGCCCTTGTGACTACTTGTAACCATGGAAATATAAAGAGCTAGTCAGAGCCCAACATCAAACTAACAGAGGTGCTGAGAGACAGAAAATAGATATATGATGAATTTGCTTACATGAAAGCTCACTGAATCTGCACCAACTGCATTAATGGCACAGAAAGCAAAGTCACAAAGCCTTTTGATTACTTAAAAGCATATGGCATTTATTATGGCTTCTCACTGAAAATAAGGGGAAATGCCCTTTAAAGGTTTGTTTTCAAAGCACTGAGTGCATCGGAACTAGTTTAAAAGCAGAAACAAAATGAGGTAAAAAAGGTTACTATGTGAATAGGAAGAGTAACAATAGGCACGAAAAGACTAAAAAGGCCCCATTGAAGAAGGGTTTTCTTGGACCAGGATTGTGGTTAAGGGTATTATGCAACCAATGGCCAGTGACATCTGAGTTAGTCTGTACCAAGCATCATCAGGAATGTTTTCTCATCCTCTGCTGACAGCCCCAAATGTAACAGACACAGAAATACTTCACACAAACAAACACTCCTCCGGTGATTTTTTGACCTATCTGTTTCATAATAATAAGGCATGCCCATATTTTACTGCCTTCTCTGCTATAGTCCAAACCTCAAAACATTATTTAACCAACCACAACGACAATCCTTAAACACAGTCATCCTCAAAAAGAGATACCTTTGGAAAGAAAGGAAAACATAAATACTCCTTGCTGTAATAAGCAAGACATGACCAACAGCAAGAGAGAAATCTTTTCAATAATACATCTCAGAGAATTACTTGGAAAATAAAATAATGAATATACATAGGAAAAAAA
>WEIV01016619.1:143660-153795 GCA_013390005.1 Calyptomena viridis | reverse complement strand
AAAAAAAAAAAAAAAAAAAAAAAGAAGAAAAGCCTTAAAGCCCTCAAATAAGATGCTGCTGAGAATCCCAGACATGGAGTTATAGCTCAACACATGATTAGGATCAATTTTATATGAAAAATAAGAGACCGTCTGGGCCTGTGTTAGCTGAATTAAATACATATTTACTGCTTTTCATGGGAATTATTTGCTGTTTCACTGTATACTACCATCTATTTTCCTCATTTACCTCAATTGTTTTCCAGATTTTCATAAAATTTTAAATTTAGGATCAGGTTAATGCCATGGACAACATTTTCTTGCAATTTCTTTGTCATCTTATTTGTACTTTCAGTTTCAGACCTACCTTGCATACCTTTGCAGATATGTTGAGTTAAGAATACATTGTATTTTAGGTTTCATTATTCTGTCTAAAGAAATCCTCAAATCTTATACTTACACTGTAACATTTTAACCAGGATGAAATGTGAAGAATTCCCTTTGTTGCATTGTTGAAATGAATTACACAGATAAAATGTTATGCATTATGGGCCTTTAATAAAACTATGGTTTCCAAGTGCCTACAGTTTTTTAAAAATTGGAATGGGTTCCCATGCTGCTTAAACACTTCCAAAAATATTATCTCACTATCTGTTTTACTGGTAGAGTATCTGGCATACCAGAACCCACTCCTAACTCTCCTAATGAGAGTTACTACTGCACTATAATAATTACTGCAATACCAGCAATATAGTAGAAATATTACATAAACCCACAGTTTATTAAAAAATCCAAATGCATTCCATAGGGTTACATGAGATGTAACTTAGAGCAGAATGCATTTCTCGTTTCCAAGAGAATCTTGGCTACACCTCATATTTCCATTTAGTGTGTGATTTTGGTTTTTTTTTTTAAGTCGTATTTGGGAATTCACTAATGCAATACTCATGAGAAATACCAAATGCAATAGGTAGAAATGTTTAAATAAAGGCCAAGTAATAGAAGTCTGTTTTTCGCATTAGTGGTAAAATCTTCATATTGGCCAAGTAATATAATTATTGATATTAATATTTCTGACATTTTAGCCTTTTATCCTCTGAACCTTAAGCTAATACCTAAAAATCACAAACAAAAAGACAACGTGAAAAAAGAATTAGGTGTACCACAACAGCATATCAGCAAGAAGAACAAAAATGATTTGTGTTTTTATCTTGTACTTCTGTGGAGAATCTTTAAAAATATTAAAAAAGATGCTTTGAAGAAATATTCAAAATAAAGTAATATTATCCCCACTTAACCACATATAATTAAAAGGTCAGAGACCCAAATTCAGAAGTTTTTAAGTAAATAAATCACTTTTTGGTCTGAAGCAACTTCACAAGTCTGTGTATCTCTTCCTCTGTGTCCTAGGCAGGACTTTTAGCATGGGTAGTGAATATTTGTTTACTAAATAGGTAAATACTTGTTTACTAAATAGGTATGTACTACTGAACTGCAAAAAGAGCCTCACTGTGCATGGACAAGTGAGGCACACTGGCAACCCTTCTGCTTTTTTTGTGGACTGCATTTCATTACTCTCTAATAACTTGATCTGCCTAATTCCAGATACTGCCTTTGGCCTGAGCAACAGCTTTGCCTCCAGTTCCCAACACAATGCATAAAAACCTGAAAGAAACACACAAGAACACTTCCTTCTTTCACCAAAGGTCTGATCCAAAGATCACTTAGGGGAACCTTTCAAATCACTTAATGAAATGTAGATCAGATTTCTAAAAAGGAGACAGTCAATTCAAGATTTAAGCACAGTGTATACTGTAATGAATACATCCTTTCCTGCTTGACATTATACATTCAGTAGAATTCCTTTTTTTAAGTATGACACAACATAAAGATTATGGAAGCAAACCTAAGGAAATTCAAAATAATTTCCTACTTCTAATAATTTTCCTGCTGCTTCCAACTTGGTGTTTGAATTAATTAAAAGATCAAGTCTAAAGGAATAGTAGAAAACCACATACCTAAAAGGATGATTGGTCTCCTAAAAAGTCAGAAAAGACTCTTAGCACAGAGTTTCTTTCCCTAGAAAGAGGAGAGTTCTAGATATCACACCACCATGGCACAGAGGCAGGATCATCTTGGCTGGGATCTCTGGCCAAGACAACCTGCAGGAGGAGTATGTGAGGAAGCACCGAACAGGATTTTATTTTGTTGAGTGTTGTAAGTTTGTCTGTCATTAAGTTGTTAAGACTTCCCTGTAATCTCATGCATTGCTTGTCAATCTCTGGCTAATATGCTGATCCATAGGACATCTGTAGTTGATACAAAGCTTTTTAATAGGCAACTTCCTGCACACCCAAGCAAGCAAAGAAATGTCTGGGGAAATAAACATGGTAAATAAATACACAGAGATCCTTACATTTCATTAGCATTGTGTGAAAATCATTGAAGTAATATTGGACAAGGAGAGCAAATGACCACTGGCATTTTTTTATGATAACATTGCATGGCTTTGCTCATTCAAATGTGTTGATTAACATACCCTAGAGAAATCTGTAGCATTGAGAGCAAGCCATAACCATCTGCCTAGACTGTCCCCCCTGCACTGCCCTGGGCTCATGAGGCAACCACGGCCCCTAATTTATCTGGCAACAATGAATGACTTAGTTGTGCTCCCTCCCTTCCCTCTGACTCCATGTCCAAGCTGCTGTATCACACTTCCAAGAAACATCAACAGGACTGACTTAAAACCACCATGGCTGATAACCAGATGAGTCCTTCTACACCCTTCTTTGCTTGTCTCCAAATACATGTTCACAGATGAGTGGATAAGTGTGTGTCAAGTATAAGATGAATAGAGTAACAGGTCACTTTCATGCTCTTTCTGAACCCAGTGTGGAAGAATATCATTTTACTTCCCATGCTGAGAACTAATGTTTTTTTTTTTTTCAAAAGGAAAAAGAAAAAATTATTGCTTGCAAAGAATAGAATAATAATTCATATTAGTTGGAATAGTTCTATAAAGGCCCTAATTTTCAGGTTAGTGACCACATGTGGAAGTATAAACATCAGATGGATACCAAAGAAGTGCAGTAGACAGGAATAGTTCAAATTGATGCCACTCCCAGTGACATATACATAATTAATAAGCAGATTCATGAGGTCATGAAGTGGGTGTGGACAGGGTGGGGCCTGTATCAGAGGTGTTGGGTAGCTTTGTAGCTTTGCTTCAAGTATGAACTGTTTGGGCATCTGTAGGAGAAATAAGTGGTCGATGCAAGTCCATCACAAAAGTGAAGCTGAATGACTGAAGACACTGTGAATCACACGATGCAGAATCTCCTGGCTACCACTAATAGTGAGCAAGTGGAGATTAAAGTCCCCTTGCTTGGCTTTATTAAATCTCTGCCACTCAAACCCAAGAGATTTCAGCAACAGTCTGGGCGAGAATACATTTATTATGACATTGGTGCTTCAATTTTCAACAACCAAGGTCAGCTAAACACACGGAATACAATGGATTCCACAGCTGACTTATGTGGGAAATGAAAGGTGCAAAGAAAAGCAGCTTTCTACCTTTCCTAGTCAAGTTTACTGCTGAGAAAAGAGTTAAACTATCCTTAGAGTGCCTGAACTCATCAGTGGGACATTCTGTCACCTCCCAGCTTCTGGCTCCAGTCTTCACATACCCCAGTGCACAGCTCCTGAGCATGCAAGTCAGGCAACTACATGAGGGTTTAAGGGCTGGTGGGACCCAGGGAGGGTCTGCAAAGGTGTGGGAGACAGGGAAAAGGATTCCAAGCTGTCTGGACAGGCAGCTCCATTTCACACTATGTTCAGGGGTCCAACGCCTTCCATACCTCTACAGTGTCCATATTTTGTCCTTTCTCCTCATCAATCTTTTTCCCAAGCATCTCCAGGAACATGTATCTTTAGCTTCATGACTATTTTGTCATTTGTTTAAAACTGGCTGGGATTTAAAATCCACAAAAATGCAAAAGACTTCTTTTTTTTGCATAACAGAGAGATGAGGTCCTAGGACTTCACGGCAAGAGGTAAACCACTTGATAATTGCTACATTTTGGAATTAGGCTGCACCTCGTATCCATTTAAAAAGTATACAATGTAAATATTTCCAACTGGATCCAAATAGTGCATGTAGCCTGTCTTTGTATATAATTAACCAATACATACTGTCTTTTCTGTTATTTGTGCTAGTTGCTGGAATTCATCCCCAACATATGTTCCTATGGATTCCTTTTAATTGCCTTTTTCAGTCACTGAAATGGCATACACTGCATATACATATATTTTGATCACATCACTGCACAACATCACCGTGGACTAACTGTCATGCTCTTGATACATTGACCTTTTTTAGAAATGAAATGGACAGCAAATGTACATGGGAAGAGACAGGCACTAAGATGGGATATGAGTGACTGGGCACAAATATGAGAATAGGTTTTACAGGATTATGTTGAGTATCCTTTAGATTGTAAAGATGTCAGCTAACGTAAAACTCTAATGTACCAGCTGCTGTCCAAATAGATCACAAAATGAAAGTCCCCATGCTGAGCAGGGCTTAAAATAGAGCAGCTGATGAGTAAGATGCTGTCTCTTATATAAACTTCCCATTTCATGCACTAAGACATTTCATTGTCAGATATTTGTGGGGTTGCTATTTTCCATGAAAAATCTGCAGCAGAACAGAAGCATCAAATAGTTTCACTTTTGAGACTCTAAGTTTGTTATTTTCATGCCACACAGAAACTCCCTTTCTGTCTGCTTTGTGATTCATGTGTTTGGCTGAATAACTTTTCTGGAACTCAGAATGAGAGGGAAACCTTTCCTAAGTATTTCCTGTCTTTCTACATGTACTAATGACAAGGAGTCCTCCCACCTTTCCCATTTACAACACACCAGGCACACCTACTGGTTGAAATACTCATAAGCCTCAGAAACAGTCTGCTTTTGCTCTGTTTTTAAAATAGCAGGATTTCCTCTGGCAACAAAAACGTTGTTTGTCTAACATAAATATGTATCAAAGTAATACTAACAGACTACTTAATTAATTGCCTGTAGACAATGGAGAAATCCTAACTTACCATCAAACATAAAAGATGCATTGCTCTTTCTCTTTTTCCTCTCTACAGTCAGTCACAACCTTGAAAGCATGTTAATCTTAAAACACTGTCAGGACAGAAACATGGAATGTTGTGGGGAAGTACAACCTGTGTCATGGGCTCGAGTTGTGGGTTTCCTTACTCCAGATGCCTAATGGAATCAGTATGAAACCAGTGCTGAACTTTGACTG
Organism: Calyptomena viridis; assembly: GCA_013390005.1. Taxonomy (NCBI): domain Eukaryota; kingdom Metazoa; phylum Chordata; class Aves; order Passeriformes; family Eurylaimidae; genus Calyptomena; species Calyptomena viridis. Next base: position 148,502 of record WEIV01016619.1, on the reverse strand, counting down.
TGTAAGAATTAAGTAAAAACTCCAGAGTAAGGTCTGGTATATTTACAAGATGAAATACCAAAAAAACAAAATCACCATCCCCCTGTCATAATACAGACTGTGAGTCTGCAAATCCTAAAGGAATGGATTCAAATCACTGTCCTCTAACCAAGAATTGTTAATCTTTCATTAGAGTTATCAGCACTAACTGAAAAGGAATTCAAGCCTCTCATTTTTGCAGATTCCACATCTTTTTTTTTTTTTTTTTTTAAATATGTGTGCTATGCATCATGGTTTCCTTGTATTTGGAAAATAAGTAAAATATTTTGTGTACTGATATGAAAATCTAACTGGAGGTGCTGAGTGACTTACCAAACTCTTCAGAGGTACTCCAGTGCCAACTGCAGCTTTACATCTGACTTAATATGTGGGTGTAATCCTGGCCAACTCATTAATATCCAGGCCTGTTTTTCCAATCTGTGAAAGGGAGGATATTATACTCATTTAATTAATTAATACAGTCTGTGGCTGTCGATCAGTTCAAAAAACACTATTTGACTGGCATTTACAATTCCAGATATACCTTTCTGTTCAGCTGATCCTGCTGCTTATTTTTCCCTTAAAACAAACAAATCAAGCCTGGCTGAAGTTCATTCTCTGTGCATTTCATTACCAAAAGGAAAAGTCTTGGTGGGTTTTTTTCCACGCCGATTCTCACCTTCAAGTCAAAGCTGCCTATATATTGCCTTGCTCTGATTATTCCGTGAACTTTAGCTCTCAGATTTGGTAGATTTTGCCATGTTTAAATGAAGCTTTATTCCAATGATAAATTAATGCTCACCCTACCATAGTGGAGTGTTGCTACTCTCCTGAAATGCAGCAACTGGTGCCTAATAGTTCTTTCTTTTTCAGTATTCTGAGACAAATATTTCTCATACCATTGTTCAAGTGAAGCTGCTACCACTCTTATATGGATGAAAGACAGATAAGAAAAAAAAAACGCTATAAAATCTATAGCTTTCCTTGTTAGTAAGAAATCAATTAGTCCTGTGGAAAGATGCAGTTGCCAATGGAATGTAGAAAATTGTAACATCCCTACCAAGAAAAGGCAGCAAAGCTCTATCTTGAATCTTGGTGCCATCAATAAATCTTGAAGAAATGCAGCCAGCAAATTCAGGAGTGTCTTTGGTTTAATTCTCTTCTAACAAAATGGCTTCTAGAATTCTTTATTATTTTTTGTGAAGTGAGGCAAAAATCTCACACCAGCTAAACCCAGGTTTATACATGATGTGCAAAAAAAAAAAGTTCACTCAAAATTACTCCAAGAATGAATACTGACTTTTTCTCTACAAAAATTATAAAGATTTAGTAAACATTTTAGTTAAATCCTATAAAAAAGTAGGAAATGGTGTTAGTTGAAAATGCTGTACTCTTCAAAAGTTATTAAATTAAAATATTTTCTCACTAAGATTTTATTAACACATTTACAATTTACCACATCTCCTTCAAGTTCAGACTTTCAGTCTCTGAAAAAAAAACTCCACTTAACTTCCATATATTTTTAATAAAGTAAAAACTCTTAAGTGTTTCAACCTTCATTAAGGCTGAATCCAGATAAAGACAGAAATTCTTTGTCCTGAGCCTTCCATAAAGATTGAAAAAATGTTGCAGAGAAGTACCTGGAATTTCTTAACTCCCTGGCTTTAGCCTCATTTTCCTCATTAGATTCTTCTTCCTGTTGCTGTTGTGCTGCCAGACAGTGGATTTGCCAACTCTTGAGGGTTCCTATTGACTCTGCAAATATTAATTGGTGTTTGAGAGACCACGTGCTGAAATCAACGGATTGTGTAAGAATCTTCTCTTTTTCTGTCTGAAACAAGCTTTTAGCCCTTGAAATTACTACAAAGGCTGTGAGGAAGAAGAATTGGGTTTAAAAAGCTCAGAGGGAAGTAGGCACGTGAAAAAGCCAACATTTTTTGCCTTACATTTTTTGGGTTTTAATGCTCAAATTTGGAAACATTGTGGTAGGAGACACACTCTTCAAGATAACAACTGTTCATACAAACAAAAGCAGAAAAACCTGATATTGCCCTGACTCAGGTGCTGTAGGAACCCAAGAATTTGATGAACTGGGAAAAGAATGAGTCTGCGATAGGTTATTATAAAACTTTTATTATTATAAAACTTTTGTTTTAAAGAAGTTTGAGCCAGACCATAGTAAAAAAACCACCACCGTGAGGGGTTTTTGTATCAGCCTGCAAAGAACACAAGACACAGTTTCCAGTTTCTTCTGCCCTCATAGCTGGGTTGAGGCAAAGCACCAGCTCTGTGTGATGGTGAGAAATGTGGCTCAGTAAATCTCAGGGGTTTTAATGTATAGACAGAACAAGAAATCCAAATCAAGTTATTAAGTCTTGCTAATTTTCTGTGAGCTGTAACTCCTGCTGCAGGTAAGATCATAGTTTGTATGTCTGGAGTCAAATGGAGGAAGGGATCGGGTAAGACAGGTTAATTAATATTGCACATCTAAAAACCTATAAACAAACATCAGCTGTTTAAAACACTCTAAAGCAGTTGGATCCACAGTTAGGTGACTAAATATATAGCACATCTTGGACATATTTTGGAAGACATTAAAAAACAAACATAAAATACTATTTCCAAACTGTTTTACAAAAACTCACACTCTAAAGAGTGTGATTTGTGTCCCTCTGTATCTCTAATTGGGGTCATGAATCATGTTTCAGAGAAAACAAAACTAAAGATCAAAGGACTAATTTGGCTGCTGAACATCTGTTGCTGTTCCAGAGATAGATCAACATTGTTTGAAGGCAACCCCTGCCCCAAACAAAAAACTCTATCAGTTTTTGGGTTATTGGTTGAGAAACTAGATTCCTTTTTCTATGTGGAAGTAGTTATCTAGATTTCAAAAATCAAAAGTTGCAGATTCTGAAGTGAAACCACTGACGTGGCCTTATAATATCTTAGCTATGCTGCATTTAAAGAAGACCACACCCACTGCTTTTCTTGACACAAAGTCAAAGCCCTAAGGCCAGGAAAGGGCTCTTACTTTCTTGAATTAATCAGGTCCAAGTCGTCTGGATCAGGAAAGTCTTTTGCTGTTGTATCAGACACACCAGTGCACAGTCCCTGAGCTGAGCACAGGACTGAGCTGCTCTGTCCAGCAGCCCACAGCTTGTGGGGTGATCTCAGTTTCAGTGCTGCCTCAGGTACCCTGCCAGGAGAAATTGTTCTGCCTTTGCTCAAGCCTCACCTCTTCCCTTTGCCTTTTGCCTTTGGAAATGTGTGGTAGAAGGGTGGTGCACACTCTCTTGTGGAAACAGCAGCTGAACTCAGGTCTTGTTAAACTTCAGACTGCCTTAGCTCTTCACCCTGAAAATGTTAAGGTATAATAGTCATCTCTAAGGTGCCTTACTAACCTACACAGAGAAATTCCCCCCACTGAACTCACAATCTATTTTAAAGAAAGCCACGGAATGGGATTGATACATATCATCATATGCTGAAATTCAGAACTTGATTAACCAGATGCTGTTATTTTCTTTAATATCTCATGAATAGAAACTGCAGTATAAAAACAATTCAAAACAATCATTTACTGGGAAATATGACATATGGCCTGCTAAGCTGCTCTCCTACAGAAATAGCTAAAGATCATTACTCTTGGCATCATTCCCTACAACAGCCAGTGGGCTCATTAAAACAGACAGTATATGATTGAGTCCATAAGGAAGATTATTTGTACAGATGGGCTGAAACAATGATCAAAACTACAAAGACTTAGGAGAAAGAAGTAGTCAAGGAGACTTCTCCACCTCCATAACTTCTGTGCAGTAAAAGAAATCAAACCAATACTGCTGAAACACTTACTGGGGGAAAAAAAAAAAAAAAAGATGCATTTTCTCCTTTTTCTTTCCATGTTGCTAATGTATGGGTTTCATTTAACTTGTTCTGTTGGAGAGTTTCTTCTGACAAGGAACATCCTGATGTGAACAGAAAGCTTGTATCCAGCAGGGGCCACTTGTTGCCTGCGTTTAGTCCCAATTCAATGAAGTGAAAACCAAACTTTAGCGCTGTCACAGGGTGAGCCCGTGTCCTGTGGCAGTGGACTGGGATAACCACAACCACGCTGTGATGTGACACTGCTGCGATCCACACTTCCCTGGTGATGTCAGACCAGTAAACACAAGCCAAACCTTTGGGATGTGGCATCACAGGACAGGAAATGTTAAGATTACAATGTGGCAACGATAACCTGATGTAGCAATCACACAATCACATTTAGCAAATGTTTGCATTTGAAAGCAGCTACGCTGTGATTATGTTCTTGCAACACATCCCCTTTACACGCCAGCACTGTTGTGTGGGTTTTCTAAATTTAGGTTATGAATTGTATGCTATGATAATACATAAATTATTATAAGTATTATATGCATTTTTATATATATATAAATATAAAAATATACGGTGCAGTAGATGGCTTTACCATCATGTTCTGCATTACCAGCATGTTCCATCACTGGCCTTTTGCACATGCTGACAAAATTAACACCATGCGCTCCATAGGCATCGCTGGGAGACCTCACACGTGCAGGCTGGGAGCGGCTCGAGGCTGTCCNTGTGGCACACCACCAACCCAGTGACACGGTGCCCACGCACAGGGCTGGCGGGAGGCCCGCAGAAGTTGCCCCCGAAGGCGAGTGGGAGGTCACGGCGCGGCAGAGCCGCTCCCTGAGGGGCCGGGCGGTCTCCGGTCCCTGTCGCGGCCGAGGGAGGGAGGGAGGCGAGGAGGGGACACCGCGGCCACTCCGGGGCAGCGCCGCCGTGACCTTCACACCTCCG